>CM046443.1:64067321-64319821 GCA_025506515.1 Flaveria trinervia
GCTTTAGCCCAAAAGGTCAGTGGCAGACCAGAATCAGCCAACATGGACCTTGTAGCTTTAATGAGGGTCCTGTTCTTTCTCTCCACTACTCCATTTTGCTCCGGAGTCCTTGGGATGCTATACTGCCTCTTGATTCCCTTTGACAAGTAAAACTCATCAAGAGTGTGGTTTCTGAATTCAGTACCATTGTCACTCCTCACACACTTAACTGGTAGGGAATACTGCTTCTCAACGTGTAACACAAAGTTCATAATGGAATGAGCAGCCTCATCCTTTGAATACAAGAAGAAAGTCCATACATATCTAGGGTAATCATCCACAATTACCGGACAATATTTCTTCTTTGCCATACTCATTACCTTCACAGGACCAAAAAGATCCATGTGCAGTAGTTGTAAGCAGGCATTAGACATGGATTCTTCTATGGGTGGGAATGAAACTTTATGTTGTTTCCCTTTTAAGCATGCAGTGCAGATTTCATCACAATTGAACTCCTTTATTGGAAGACCTCTCACTAAACTCTTGTGGATCTGCTAATTCATGTTTTTCAGATTAACATGACCCAACCTTCTATGCCACATTTTAGATTCTTGGAGAGAGGCCTTGGAGAACAAGCATGGATGGCCTTTTAACTCAATTTTCTTTGACAATCCAAGGCATATACTCTTCCTATCCTGTTGGCCTTCAGGAGAGTATTATCATCCAGTACTTTGTCAATCAGGCTCAGAACCTTGGAAGACAGAATCCTACAGTTCTGGCTTGTGAAAAGAGCACATGTCCTTTGTCACACATCTGACTGACACTCAACAGATTGTATTTGAGATTCTCCACATGGTTGACATCATCAAATCTAATATCTTCATTAGACACAAATCCCTTTCCAATGATGTAACCTTTAGCATCATTTCCAAATGAGACAAATCCCTTCTTTCCTTGAGAGTAATCATGAAGAAGAGAGCTACTCCCAGTCATGTGCATGGATCCTCCACTGTCCACATACCAGATGCTTCTTTGGTATGCTGAAGAACCCTGCAAAATCATAAGAAACTAGTTAGCTTTGGAGACCCAAACCTTTTTGGTTTTGGGACTGACTTTATCAACAGATTTGATCATAGCTGGTTTCTCATGATTAACAGCTGATGAAGATGGAGATGGTGCTGAAATAGATTTGGACCTGGAATTCCTTTTCAGTGGTTTGATCACATGGGCTTCAAGTTGGTTAACTCTCCCCAACAGATGTTGAACCATCATAACAAGTTGTGTCTGATTCGAAGCTCGAGCTTTCAGTTCATTTGACACTCCAGAGCTTGTTTTTGATGAGTTCCTGTGACCCACCATTTCCTCCTTCTTAGATTTCACAGACTTAGTCTTATGTTTATCATGAGGAACAATATCAGCTGTCTTCTAATAAACCGCATCCTTCTTAGTGGATTTGGGTAAGGCCTTGGGTTTATCAGGTTGAGATGATTGTGGTACAAACTTGGTCTCAAACTCAGTTTTCATTTTATTTATTTCTAGTTTAATGAGCTCATCCCTTTGGAGTTTTAAACCCTTTTTGTACCAACATTCATCAGATAGATGATTGAATTTACCACAAATTTCACATGGTTTATTCTTCATCTTGGACATCTCTACTGCTGAAGTGGAAACTATTGAAGGTGTGATCTTCAGTACTTTCCTCCTATCAGTACTAGGTACTAAAGGATTTGTAACAGCTGAAGACTGGTAATTCAACTGTTTTCCATCTGTCCTGATAAACCGTTTGATGGATTCCTCAGTAGTTGTTAGTCCTTGTATTTCAACTGATTTGAAATGCTTTTCAGATGTTGGGTCTCTTTCAGTACTTGGGGTACATTGAGGAACAACATCTGAAGTACTCAGCTTCATATGAGTCTCAGTAGTTAGACCATTAGTCAATTTATTTGCTGAGATCTTAACACTGGTTTCATTCTCTGATCTTAGATTATCATTGGAGAATGATTCACACGATAATGTGGTTTGGAGATTTCTTTCACTTTCAGACTTAACTATGGAGTTAGGAGTAAAGTCTGTTGGTGGAGCAGTATGGTTGTGACCAATACCAAACTTCACATTTGAAGCAGTTTGCTTGCGAAGAAGCATTTCAAATCCCTTGCATGATGAGACCCAGTGGTCACACTCAACTTGGGTCACTGCAAGTTTTTCTTTGAGACTCCTATGGTCTTCCAGAATAACCTCTAGCTTGGCCTTTTCATCATTTAATTGGCATTTAAGCTTATAAATCTCATCACTTTTACTGTTAAGAGCAGACTCATACTCAACTTTTCTTTTGAAAATGGTTTTCTCAAACTCAAGTTTTTGATTTATTAATGCTACATTTGCCTCTCTAATAGAGACAAAGGCAGCCATGCATGATTCAGAACATAACTTGGCTTTAGCCTCTGAAGATACCTGAGTTACCGGTGAAGATGATGCATTTGAGCAGGAACCCTCAGTAGACTCCAGGGCCATGAGAGCAAGATTTCCAAAAGGGTGTTCACCACCATGTTGACTAGCACCAGCATAGTATTGCTCAGTGTGACCAGACAAGTTATCAGGTAAGCTACTCCAGTCAACGACTCAAGGTGTGAAGAAGCTGTGATGAGGTTGTGATTGAGATGGAGATGGTTGAGGTTCTGGTAGTGCATGAGGTTGTGGTACTATAGGAGCTTGAACTTGATTTGACTGTGGCATATAATAGCGGGGATAAGGATATGGCATTTGACCCTGAGGAACAAAATATGAAGGAGATTGAGGGTGTGATGAATGACTAGAACTAGCAGAATGTTGCCCTTTGGATTGTGAATTGTTATTTGGAAAAGTCAAAAAGGGTGCAGAGGTGTTAGATCCAGTTGATCTACACTCTCTTGCAAAGTGTCCAAGCCTGTGGCATTTGTGACACTTCAACTTGCTCTTGTCAAAACCGACTTTGGTTTTGTTAGAGAGTCCAGGAAATTCCTGCCAGTTCTCTTGTAGAATTTCTGAGATCTGATATTGATCAAGGCCATTTGGCTCAAAATATCCATCTCTTCTAAATCATCATCAGTAATGCCCTTCAAATCATCCATGATAAAGCATAGATTGTCACTATTATTACCAGAATGACAATAAACACTCATAAAGGCATGATTAGAATTGTTGAGGTGAAATCAATATGCTCATCATAGTGGCATTCTGATCCTGCATACTCTGACTCATGACTTACCAAGGTAGTGTTTCCTAGTACAAAGTCATCAGTGAGCTTTCCAGATGATGACAGTTTTTTTTTCTGTTCTATCTCTCTCTCAAATGTGAGCAATTTCCCATGAGTTGGGTGAGAGATAGTTTGTCCAAATTTGCACTGGAGCGTAGGACAATAGTATATGTGTCCTATCTCGCAGGCAGTGATCTGAGAAATCTGTTATTCATCTGGCTATTGGTGTACTCATGTTTGACCATTTTTAATTCAGAGATCAACAAGAGAACCGCTCAAACTGTTGAGTCAGTGTCTCACCCTTCCTATGAGAGAATGTCTCATATTATTGGGCAAGGATTTCTCTATTATTTGCCAAGACCTCATCTGTTCCTCCAAATTGTTCTTTCAAGGCATTCCAGAGGTCATGGGCAGTTTCATAATGCATTAGCCCAGAATAGATTTCATTGGGCAGTGCCATGGCCAGAATTCCATGGGCTTTTGCATCAATCTCAAACAATTTCTTATCCTCATCTGAGTATTGCTCCCTCCTCTTCGGAACCATTTGATTGGTTTCCGGGTTATTCACCATAGGCTTGTGTGGACCATGTACCACTGATGTCCAACAACCTGAGCTGTTAACAGATAGGTGATGGAGCATTCGTCGTTGCCATATGTTATACTCACTCCTAACCAGCATTGGAGGCTTGGTTGAGGAACCAGTATTGTGAGGATCATTGGAAGGAGTAGTCATTTTAGGTCCAAATACAATTAATTCAAGATTTTAAAAGATTTTACACAGACCACAACAGACTCGATGAAAACCAAGAATAAATCTCAGGATGAATGGCCAAAAACACAGAAAATTCAATCTCTATAACCGTTTCTTGCAAAAATGCTAATTCAATCAAACTTGGATCTTGGATAGTAGTTTCAATGATCAATTATTAGATCGATCAATGATTAACCTGCTCTAATACCATTTGACAGGATCAGTAATCTCAAGTTTGATGGATTAGAGTGTAACGCAACGGAATAAGATCAAGAATTAGACAAATTATAGCAAGAATTTGATATTCGTATGCATTAAGAACAAATACGGTTGTAACGAGAGAATAGATTTCTGTGAAAAGGAATGTTTCAATTATATCAAATGTTTCTGCTCAATCATTCACCGATTACAATTAGGTTGACACTCCTTATATAGAGTGCAATCACTGCTAATATCATGGGATAGTGACATCTGGCAGATTTATTACAAAAATAACTAACACTTAACAAACTACTGAAATGTTCACAACTACTGAGAACATACCAGAGAGTGTTAAGCACAAAATATAAAACTACTGATGCTAAACTACTGAAACTAAACTACTGAAACTAAACTACTGATTAGAAAACTACTGAAAAGAGAAAATATAAAACTACTGAAAGAAAATCGTCACAATTACTGAAGAAGACCTCTTCAGCTGTTGTGACAACGTCTGATACTTGGTCTTCAGTACTTGTCTTCAGCACTTGTCTTCAGACTGTCTTCAGTACTTGTCTTCAGACTTTGTCTTCAGCACTTGTGTCTTTAGACTTTGTCTTCAACACTTGTGTCTTCAGACTTTGTCGTCAGCACTTGTGTCTTCAGACTGTCTTCAGTACTTGTCTTCAGACTTTGTCTTTAGTTGTTGTCTTCAGCTGTTGTGGACTTCAACAGTTGTTGTGACGTCTGTGGGACTTAAAGGTTTTTCTGATCCGGCTCATTGGTTTTTTTGGTCCAACATAACACTTCTTCAATCTTTTTCCTAGCAATTAGCTCGACAAGATGAACGCTACTTAGGTGATTTCTGATGTGAGCAGCTACCTTAGAGTTTGAGGGGTTGGAGAATGGCTTCTCTGCTAACTCAGCAATGTCAAATCTGCTTAAGTGTAGCAAAGATGAGGCATTAATCCTGTTCATCTTGCCATTCTCCCTCTCAACAACAAAGTTGTGAGAAGAGTCTTCAAACCGCCACTAGACGATCTTCTTTCTTGGCACAAGGGGTTTACTTGGTACTTTGTCCCCTTTCATAGTATCTAGTAAAGTCACCAGCTTCCTTCATAGCTTATTCTCTTCATCATTGAGTGAATCTAAGTTGAGCCCAATAAATTTAACAACCTGGTCTAATGTTCCTCTTCACAGATCAAGGAATTGATCTCTTCTAAGGGAACATAAGGATCCATCAACAAAAGTTAGCTTGATAGAATCCTCCTCACAAGACACGTCGCTCAAGGTTATGCATCTGATGAGCTTCATCTTGATCTCCCTAAAAGTGTAGGATTGATATATGTCACTTAACACTTTGTTTTCTCTCAAACTCACTTAGACTCACACGGTTTGATGAAGCAAAATCTCTCAAAGAGTTTATTATAATGTACTAAGTAACTTAAGAACACAAAGAAATAATTTTCAAGGTACTTGTATATATTACTTCTCAACTCAAAGTTTACAAGACGCTTACAAGCATTATACAAGTGTTACAATGAGAAACTATATACACTATCACCGACACCCGGTTATACTTTGAAACCAGCTGAAATCGTATAACTAAAGCAGATACTACAAAGCTATAGTTAAGGTATCTTAGATAATGTCTTATCTAAGATATAGTTTTCATGACATATCCATGACTTAACTGTTGTCACCAACTAAATTTGGTAACTGTAATAACAAATAAAGGTGAACAGTGGAGTAAAGTATGGTGAACTGCAAGGCCTTTTGAGAAAACGACATGCAATATCTCAAAGGTCTGCAGCGGAGTGTCAGATGAACCATACTTGTCCACTGGTCCATAGAAGCATCTTCCGAAGGTTAATTGGCTTCGGAAGACAAGTTCTTTGGAAGCCTTTTATACTTCAAAAGAGGCTACTTCTTCAATGGCTTGAGGACTTATACTTCGGAAGTCTTTGTCTTTGGATTCTTCTACGTGTTGAACTTCAGAAGAGAAGACTTTGTCTTTGAAAATTGGAGGTTTCCTTCAGAAGTTGATCTTGCACTTAATCTTCAAAAGAGTTTCATTTCCTTTGGAAGTTCCATACTTAGCTTCGGAACTCCTTAATAAGTTGCACCAAAATAATCTAAGTGTTTGTTTTGGTTGCACCAGCCTTTCTAGATCCAACAAACTCCCCTAGGCTAATGCTAGCAAAACCTCACTTACTTCTGCTTCTCAAAACTTTCTGCACCAAGGATAGAAAATATTTGTCTGTTTCTTTGTTTTATCTTGAAGTTGTGCTGAGAAGTTTGTGCAAGTCATGAGTGGATAGGAGATCCAGTCTATCACTCCTAATGACATGCACCCCTTGTAGAGAGTTAGTTGACGGGAGTTATAGTCATACTCCCATCTAACAATAGGTTCAAGTTCAAGATCTACAACCATTTGGAGAAAGGGTTTGCCTTTAGTTGTTGATCATTTTCTCTCCTGCTCCTCTTTTAGTTTTAACTCCTCTTTAATCTTTGTCCTAGCAGTCAGCTCGGCAATATGAAGGCTGCTCAGGTGATTTCTGATGTGAGCAGCTACCTCAGAGTTCGAGGGGTTGGAGAATGGCTTCTCTGATAACTCAATATCAAATCTGCTTAAGTGTAGCAGAGATAAGGCATTAAGTTTGTTCAGCTTGCTATTCTCCCTCTCAACAACAAAGTTGTGAGAAGAGTCTTCAAACCTCCACTGGACAATCTTCTTTCTTGGCACAAAGTTTTACTTGGTACTTTGTACCCTTTCTTAGTATCCAGTAAAGTCACCAGCTTCCTTATTAGTTTTTTTTCTTCATCATTGAGTGAATCTAAGTTGAGCCCAAGAAGTTTAATAGCCTAGTCCAATGTTCCTCTTGGCAGATCAAGGAATTGATCTCTTGTGAGGTAACATGAGGATCCATCAACAAAAGTTAGCTTGATAGAATCCTCCTCACAAGAGACGTCGCTCAAGGTTGTGCATCTGATGAGCTTCATCTTGATCTCCTTAAACTCCTCTAAGGAGAGATGTTTAGAAGGCTGAGGGGATGGTCTGGATGGTTGTTGGGTAGGTAGTGGTGTTTGGGTTCTGGGTAGTGTTTTAGGTTGAAAGGTAATTAGTTGAGGTGGTTGTGATGATGAGGTAGGTATGATGGTTTGTGTGAGTTTAGGGGTTTAAGTTTTGATAGGGAAGGAAAATAGGAAAGGCTTAGGTTGAGGTTGGGGTTGAGTTTGGGTTGTAAATTGAGGTTGAGGTGTTGGTTTGAAGATCATCCCATGTCTCCTTCTGTACATCTCTTTCCTTTTTCCTAAGCGAATGTCAGCCTTGATGTCACTTACATGTCGCTATATTGTCTTTTCAAACATGGGTCCCACTTGCCTACCAGAGAAGTCATGAGCCCAAAGATAATCCTTCATCCAGGGCTTCTCACCTATGTTCTTGGGAGTAATGACCCCAACTTCTTCCTTTCTCTTCTTCTCCCTCATCTTCTCTTTTGTAGCTTTCTTCCTCTCTTTCTCTAGTTGATCATGCTCTTTGTTGAAGAGCCATAGGGTCGTGTCATTGTTGTGTATAGATAGTTCTTGAAAAGAAAAACCCTGGAGGTTAGGAAAGTTATCCTTTCCCTCTTAAGCTACAGATCAGCTTCCCTTTTCTTCCTTTCTCTTTCATCCTCTAAGGCCAACCTTGTTGCGTCCTCTTTTTGTTCAATCTGCAGCATGGTTGCCTTTTCTAGCTCTACTAACTCCTCTAGTGGTAGCAGGAGTATCTTCAGTGACAGCTCCAAGCTTGATGAGCTTGTCAAAGATCTCCACCCTTCTCTTGTTGTTAATCGCCTCATGGTTAGCTTCAGCTACTTTGCTACTAGTAGTTAGAAACTTGCCAGTTGGAAGTATACCTTTCCTTTTAAGTTTCTCAATCCTTTCCTCCACTGAAGCTCTTTCGTAGTCGTCTTCTTCTTGCCTTTAATATCTTCAGAAGTGCTAGACTTTGGTGGTTCTTGGATGGAGGGTTCAGGTTGAGAGATGATGGAAGGAGATAATAAAGTTGTTTGAGCTAGGGGTTGGTTGAGAAAGTCCTCACTATTCGCCTTAGATTCCAGATCTAGAATTAAATCTGTGAAGATTAGATCCTCGACAAGGAGAAAAAACTTTCCGTAGCTTCCATCTCAGCTTCGGTAGATTGAACTTGATCTTTCGAGGCTTTGACTTTAGCTTCGGAAGTCTAAGGGAATGCACTATCTATCCAATTTGTTTCAGTTGTTGGGCCATCAGTCCTCATTTCCCCTTCGAGATCAATCTCAGGTTCCATGTGGACTTTAGGTTGACCAACTTCTTCCATAGTGGTAGAAAGGTGCACTTAGCCTATGAAGCTCTTCAGCTCC
This sequence comes from Flaveria trinervia, assembly GCA_025506515.1. Classification (NCBI taxonomy): domain Eukaryota; kingdom Viridiplantae; phylum Streptophyta; class Magnoliopsida; order Asterales; family Asteraceae; genus Flaveria; species Flaveria trinervia. The sequence goes on from CM046443.1 coordinate 64,075,870, forward strand.
AAAGTATATCATAGCTGCATCAGGGCTAGACTGATCTAAAGAAGATCTCATTAGGAACTTGGAGAAAATCCTATTGAGATCCCTGAGCATCATTGGATCCATTTCCAGAATAATTTAAGGAGGCTCAGGAAAGACTGTTGTTTTGGGAGCCATGTATCTAGTAGATAAAGAAGTTAAAGCGTAGCTATGTGGTTACATAATTGTTTTTCTTTGAAAACTCTTCCCCTTTTTGGTAACATCATCTTGAGAGCTAGATGAGCTAGAGGAAGTGGTCAATGAGTCTTGAATAGGTACATGCCGGACAAACCTCTTAATCTGTGTCTCAGCTAGTTGAGCCTTGAGATTTTCAATCTCAAGTTGCTGAGTGGCGGACCTATCCTCTAAAGTCTTAACCTTTGATTCAAGGTTTGAGACTTTAAAAAGTAGGTCTTGAATGGTGAATTGCATGCTTCCTTCATCTTCTTTTGAAGAATCACAAGGAGATGAGGTAACATACCTAGTATGTTCATCCTCACCACCAGACGTGTTTCTTGGCACCCTGGTTTCCCTTGCCTGAGGATGTCTCTTTTAGAGTTATCAAAAGGAATGGTTGTCATAGATTCAGTCTCAGAGATGGTACCACTGGCCTGAGGATCTAATGAGGCTCCTTTAGTAATGGCAGCTGAATCTACATGAGTTCCCTCTACATCCGTGGGACTTACCTCAGTTGGGTTTAACTGATGTGTGCTAGAGACAAGAGGTCCCTATAGGCTCTATTGATCTATTTGAGGGTGTTATGGATCAACTTCATTGCCATAAAGAGACTAATCTCCTCATAAGTCCTGATTAAAAGGTCTAATAAGATAAGGAAGTTATGCCTAATGACTGGGGACTTTGGTCAATGTCTATTGGCATTGAGCCTTTAGTGGGGCTATCTGTTGATACATGTATGTCCCTAGATCATGATATGAAATGTAATAGATCTTGTTGTCTGATTCTGATATGTAATTTGATATGATTAATGAAATAATATTGTTTTTTGTGATTTGTAATGACTAATATTTCATTAATGAGTGATATTAAATTGGTTAATTAGGTTTGTGGTTGTTAGAATTGTTACACATAATGTTTATTAATTAATACATTCAAACTTAACTTAATGAAGTTCTCATGCGAATGGCCCATGCGAATGAACCATAAGCATGAATAACTTCATGAATGACTCAGTCGCACGACTGAACCAGGAGACTGGATCAGTCGTATGATTGTAACATAAGATTGGCTCAGTCGCACGACTGAACACTCAGTCGTGCGGATGAATCAACCGCATGGTTCAATCGCACGACTGAACCATGCTAATGGTTCAGTCGCACGATTGAATAATACCAACCTATAAATACAACCCAATTCGTGAAAAATAAAGCTTTTTGAAAATTACGATTCCAGACGTACCCTAGCCGTCCAGAAGCCTCCAATTCGTTCTCCAAGTTCATAGAACACATTAGATCGATTCCCAATCGATTTCTAACGTTAGTTTCAATTCTTTATTGATTCTTCGTGTGTTCTCACTGATTGGATCGCCAATCAAATAGGATTCCGCACTATTTGATCTGGTTTACACGCTAATCTCCAGGTATTTCGTTCAAATACCAGGTCCTAACAAGTGGTATCAGAGCTTGGCTCTTGATTACGTGTGATTCAATCAATATTGATAAAAAGCTTGTGTTTTTGCACTAAAAACGCAATCTTTTGTCAAAAGTGATCTTGGACGTTCCCTGCTCATCGAAGTTTGGTTTCTACGGACTTAGGCATTAGACCTTGCGAAAGTTCGAATTTTTACGGCTAAAACACGTTTAACCTAGAAATTTTCGCAAAACAGCAGCTTCAGTCGCACGAGTGAGCCATTCGCACGACTGGACCTCATTCGCATTGCTCAGACGCACGATTGGACATAGTCGCATCTCCATTCGTACGATTGAACCTTTCGGGCATACTGTTCATACGCATCAGATTCATTAGCACTACTGAGCTAATCACTTAGTTCAGCCGCACGATTGAACCAGTCGTAGAGTTCATACGCACGACTAGACCATTCGCACCTTTAGTCGCCCCAGTGACAATTTGTTTTATTAGACTTAAAGTTATAGACTTAAAGTTATTCGCAATGGAAGATCAAATGTCAGCCTTTACTGCTGGAAAGGACTCTAGGATACAGAACCTGCTGTTGCTTGAGAGTGAGGTGGGTAATCATAATAAACCACCAAAGCTGTTGACGTTAGATGAGTTTCCCCACTGGAAACAACGTTTTGAGATCTACCTCAACGGAGTGGATCCGAATCTGTGGGAAGCCATCGAGATTGGATATAGTACACCGGTGGGAGCTGATGGAGTTAAGCTAACTTAGGAGAATGACGGACATGCAAAAAGTCAAATACAATGCAGAAAAAAGAGTTTATGCATTGATTACACAATCTATTCCTAAAGACATATTCCACCAGTACTCAGAAAATAAGCAGTCCAAGAAACTTTGGGATGAGCTAGAAAAGAGGTACGACGGGAATGCTTCGTTGAAGGCGATCAAGGCTAAGGAGTTAAAGAAGGAATTCGATAACTTCTCATCGATGGGAAATGAGAGTTTGGACGATGTTATAGATAGATTCTACCATCTGATGAGTGAACTGCATACACATGGGGTGGCTACTACCATGGAAGAGAAAGTTACTAATTTTGCAGACGGATTGCCTGAAAAGTGGGCTTCATTCGTGTCTAATCTTAGACAGAATGGAATGCTGGCAAAACTGGATATTAATGACTTCATTCTTAAGTTGCGAGAAGAGTCACTTAGGATGAAGTACAGAGCTCAGAAGTCTTCATACAATCAAAATCCAGCTTTATACAATGCCACGCCTCAAGCTAAGACATCTGGAGCACCTCTCCAGACTGCATTTGTGTCTAGCTCATGGGTCCTTCACATGCATCTCCTTCAGGATCAGACACATCGGGACTTTCTTGTTCCCACTATATTGGATCCGAAGCAAGTGCTACTAAACTGAAGACCGAGAATCTCGAAATGTGACAGTGGAAGTAGCTCGAGAACACATGGATCTTTTGGCTGCAATGGTCCATTCTTATGATGAACTTGTTGCTGGGAAGATGGAAACTGCCATTTGGCAGACGAGGACTACGAGCAGGTGGACGAAATGGAGCTTGAGAGGATGGATATAATGTGGGCTTTAGCTAGTGCTGTCCGGAGGGCAAAGAAGTTTGTAAAACAAACCGGACAGAACTTGGTAGCTACTAAGGATACCACATTTGGCTTTGACAAGAGCAAAGTGACCTGCTTCAACTGTGGAGAGAAGGGACACTTCAAAAGAGAATGTGTCAAGCCTAAGAAGACGGGTAACGGGAACCCATTCTCGTCCTTCACTCGTCAAGACAAGCAAGCTACCAGTTCTACTTCATCAAGCAAGGATCCAAAAGCCTTGACTGCTCATGATGATGAAGGACAGGATTGGAGCTTTAGGTTTGTCTCACCAGGGGAATCAAACATTGCAAGTGTAGAAGATATTGACAGTGATTCCGCTAGTGAAGGAGATCTAGCAGTTGAGATAGCGATGTCACATAGTGAAGAAGCAACTGCAACCGAGGTCAGTTACCAGCCTAAAGAGGAGACTACCACGTCAGAGAAAGAAAAGACAGAATCACCAGAACCAGAGACATCTGATGCTGCGTTGATGGCTAACTCTACTGAATCAACTCAGGTAAGTACTACTGACCAAATGTTTGATAATCATGCTTGTTCTGATTGTGATACTTTTAGGAATAGCATAGATGAAAATTTGCTAGGTTATTAGATCATAATGATAACTTAGTAAAAGATTTGCAACTGTGCACTGAGGCTAATAGGGTTTAAAACAAAATGAGCATAGTTATAAAGAAAAGATAGACCTTTTGACTAAACAGCTTAGGGAAACCGAAGTAGTTGCCTTTAACAAGCTAATGACATTAGGTATTATCTAAACTCCCTAGAAGACACTAAGAAGCAAAAGGCAGTTCTAGAAGTAGAAGTAAATTCATTAAAACAGAAACTGCACAGTTGGACTAGTTCTTCACACATAGTCCAACACTTAGTGAGAGAAGGAACAACGGGGAGGGATTGGGTTATAAAGTGGTTCCACCACCACCTGAGACTTTGATGAACACTAAGACTAGACCAATAAATAGTAATCCCATCAAGGATCATGTGGTGTCTACTCCTCTTGTTAGTGATCCAGATTCCTTATGTTCATCTATTGACTCTGGAAACAAACAAAAGGAGGCCACTTCAAAGGCAAAGGATAAATTGTCTTGTGTTAATCTGGAAAAGGAATTTGAAAAGGTTAACTTAAAGTCAGGATCAAACAGAGTCAAATCAGAACCTAAAAGGACTTCTAAGGTAAATCTTTCACATACTTCAAGTCAAAAACCTATTAACCAAAAAGAAAAGGAGGTTAAACAGGTGAAAAGAGTTAACTTTGTTAAACCAGAGAAAACAACCAAAGAACCAGAGTCAAAACCTAGGGTGAGTAATGTTACTGGAGTGTCACACACTTCTCCACAAAGAAAGTTTAATCATAAAGTTGATAGCAGGTCGTGCTACAACTGTGGTGAATATGGACACATTGCTTCCTATTGTCACTTCTATCAGACACCTAGGAAGAAGATTGAACTTCAGGTTTCAAAGCCTAGGTCTTCTAAGAGATGTCTCTGACTCCACCTAGAAGAACTAGTGAACCTAAAATTCAACCTGTAAGTCAGTCGACTGTTTATCACAAACAGGCATTGCACAAATCTGGATTATGGAAGGAGAATACATCCTCAGTGTCTGATAATAATGACAAGAAGGAACCTGAGCTACCCTCATCCTCTAAGGGTCAATGGGTAGAATTTATGATGTGTGATGCCTCTGGGAAACCCAAGCCAGTAAAGGCTTGGGTTCCTAACCCAAACTAATCCTTTACTTTGTGTGTGCAGGGTGTTCGATACAGTGCTGAAACTAACACGTGGATAGTAGACAGCGGAGCATCCAGGCACATGACAGGAAACAGGGCTCTTTTATCAAACGTCAAGCAAATAAAAGGAGGGCATGTTTCGTTTGCTGAAACAAGGGAGGCTATATCACAGCACAGGGAGATGGGGAATCAGAAAGTTAAGTTTGATAAAGTGAACTACGTTCAACAACTACAAAATAACTTACTTTCTGTTTCCCAAATATGTTAAGGGATTTAAAGTCATCTTCGACAACAAGAAGTGTTACGTCTAAAGAAAGACTACGTGATCCCAGAGGACCAAGTTTTGATGACTGCTTCAAGATATAAAGATCTTTATGTCTTGGATCTGTCAACAGCTTCTACAATGGATCATGAGTTTAGTGTTTTCTATCTAAAGCTACTGAAAAGGATTCCATCTCCTGGCATAGGAGAATGGGACACATTAGTCAAAGGAAGATGAATCACTTGATTCAGAAGGATCTGGTGAGAGGAGTTAATGTCAAGAACTTCCAGCTTCCTGACTTTTGTGTAGCTTGCAAGAAAGGCAAACAGACAAAGAAGTCTCATACGGAAAAGAAAGTTCATTCAATAGAACTACCTCTTGAACTTCTTCACATGGATCTGTTTGGTCCAGTCAGTACAAAGAGCATTGCAGGCGACTTGTACTGTTTTGTGGTCACTGATGACTACTCAAGGTTCACTTGGGTAATGTTTCTGAAATCCAAATCAGAAACATTTGAATCATTCAAGGAGTTGGTAACCACACTGGAATCTCTCTACAAGCTGAAAGTTAGACAAGTACGCTCAGACAACGGAACAGAATTCAAGAACCAGTGGATGGAGGCATACTGCAAGGAAAAGGAATTGTGCATCAATTCACTTCTGCCTACACACCTCAGATGAATGGCGTTGCTGAGAGAAAGAACAGAAGCTTGATAGAGACAGCACGGACTATGCTGGCAGACTCGAAACTGCCTATCCAATTCTGGAATGAGGCAGTGGCGAATGCATGTTATACACTGAATCGAGTCCTGATAGTCAAGCGCCACGGAAAGACATGTTACGAGCTACTACAAAGACGCAAACCGAACTTGGAGTATCTCGAACCATTTGGCGCGCCGTGCACACTTCTGAAGAAGACACAAGAGGGTAAATTCAGCGAGAAGGCAGATGAAGGCATCTTTCTAGGATACAACATACCGAACAAGCGAGTTTACAACAACTCAACGGGTCTAGTAGAAGTGTGGTGTAATGTTGACGTTCAGCGATATACCACACCACCTACTGGCAAAGGACCCGCCTACTTTTTCGACTATGATGGATTCTTCAAGTCCTTCAACATCTCTCTCTCTCCCTCGGATGATGATTAGCTACACGAATGATGTATGATATCTTGAATACACCAACATCTAGCTCACAGGGAGAATCATCTACTCAGTCAGGGGAGTAGTCGACGACAGTGACTCCTCCTCTGAAGATGAAGCTGAAGAAGATAACCAGAACAGTCAGGAGGAACAGGTTCCAGTTCCTGAAAGTCCACAAGCATCTATCAGTGATGCACCTTCGACTTCAGAGCCTCAAACTCCAACTACCTCAGATGCAGAACCAAATGTTCATAATCTTGGCTCTGAGGTAGCTGTTCCTACCACTCCAGGATCACGACTAAACGTCTATCATCCCCTAAACAATGTCATTGGGGATGTCAGATCGGAGTGCAAACCCGAAATCAGCTATACTCAGTTGATTACGCCTCAGTTATGGAAAGGGATATATTCATGATGGTGCTTATCGGTGTTTTGTCTCACAGTTTGAGCCAAAATACGTCAGTGATGCACTAAATGATGAGGCGTGGGTGAGTGCCATGCAAGAAGAACTTCTTCAGTTCAAGAAGTTAGGTGTATGGACTCTGGTTGATAGACCTAAAGGTGCTAAAGTAATTGGCACCAAATGGGTCTTGAAATGCAAGAAGATGACCAAGGGGTCATTATCAGGAACAAAGCTCGATTGGTAGTACAAGGTTTTCGCCAAGTCGAGGGAATTGACTACAATGAGGTGTTTGCACCTGTGGCAAGGATGGAAGCCATTCGTATCTTCCTTGCCTATGCATCGTACATGAAGATTAAAGTCTATCAATTAGATGTGAAGAGTGCATTCCTTCATGGGAAATCAGAGAAACAGTCTATGTCAGTCAACCCGAGGGATTTGAAGATCCTTATCATCGGATAGAGTCTACAAGCTCGACAAGGCTTTACGGGCTTCATCAAGCTCCAAGAGCTTGGTATGAGAAACTCTCGACTCATCTTGTGAAACACGGCTTTCGCAGGGGAGTCATTGACTGCACGCTGTTCATTAAAGAAAAGATGGCGACCTACTGCTCGTACAGATCTATGTTGATGACATAATTTTTGGTTCAAAGAACGAAGAGTTATGCAAAGAGTTTGAAGCAGTTATGAAGAAAGAGTTTGAGATGAGTGCTATGGGGTGAAGTTCTTTCTCGGGCTACAGGTGGATCAAACACCAAATGGGATCTTTCTACATCAGACCAAGTACGTAGGAGACATTCTCAATCGCTTTGACATGGAGAATGCATCTGCTGCTGGTACTCCACTTGCTACGAATCACGACATAGCACCTGATGACAATGGAGATCTTGTAGATGCCACGATGTACCGAGGAATGATTGGATCCCTCATGTATCTCACTGCCTCAAGACCTGATATCATGTATGCTACATGTTTATGTTCTAGATATCAGGCTAAACCTAAGGTCAATCATCTGATCGGGGTCAAAAGGATTTTTCGCTATCTAAAGGGTACACCCACACTTGGGTTGTGGTATCCTCATGATGATGATTTTGAGCTCACGGCGTATAGTGACTCGGATTACGGAGGCTGCAAGATGAACTACAAGTCTACATCCGCAGGGTGTCAATTCTTTGGGAGAAGACTAGTGACTTGGCAGTGTAAGAAACAGACATCGGTTGCATTGTCCACCTGTGAAGCCGAATATGTTGCTGCTGCAAGTTGCTGTTCACAAATCATCTGGATTCAACAGCAAATGCGGGATTACGGTTTAAAGTTCTCCTCTACTCCTATTTGTGTTGATAACTCTGCTGCAATTGCAGTAACTAAAAATCCGGTCCAACATCCTAAGACCAAACATATCGGTATTAATATCATTTCAGAGACTGTTTTGAAAAGAACTTAATTGATGTGGTAAAAATTAATACTGATTTTCAACGCGCTGACCTCTACACTAAAGCCTTTGATAAACCATGTTTTCAATATTTGCTAGAGGTCAACGGCGTTAAAAAGAAAAGTGATGTTATTCCTGATGATGATCATGTGTAGTCCGATGTAGGTTAGTTAATTTTTTCTTTTTTTTTATTGGTTTATTTCAGTCTGTTTAATTTAAACTCATGTTATTTTGCTGGTTATTAAAATCCTAAATATTAACCAGTTATGATTTTAGCATTTTAGGGGGAGAATAAGTCAGCAAGTTAACATTAAAAAAAAAGGTAGAAGGAGTGGAAAGCTGATATAAGGTAGATCGTATCTGTGATACCGATTCAAACCTTTTGGAATATGATAGTACACAGGAACAAATCAAGAGGGACCTTGAAATTTTAATTTAGAAAAGGTGCAAAAATTCAAAGTATAAGTCTGTGTTGTCTAAGCAATATAAAAGGAAGATGATAGAAAAACTGGTAACTCTTAAGGTAACACAATGAGAGTAGACCTAGAGGTTGCTAGACCACAATGATATGTCGGTAGATTCAACACAATAGATGATTAGACCTGACTGGTGATCTCAAGATCAAACTAAGTGGTTCAACTGACTGTGGGCTCCCATCTTATCACTGGTTAACACAATCAACTATATTCCAATAAGGGGTAATGAGCATGTAAACGCCACAAATGTGTGCGGATGACCATAAATAGAGCAAAGCACGAAAAAATGAAATAAAAATGCTATCAAGCTAATGACTTATGTTATTGGTGCATTTGGTGCAACATAAAATTAAGCTGCTCTAACAAGGAGATAGGTTGTGTGCCTCTCTGCTGTGCGATGGCACTGACCTGAGGATAAGCATAACCTAGATATTCTAGAATTCATTGTTGTTTGCCGCCTCTCTGCTGTGCGATGGCACTGACCTGAGGACTGGCTTCTCTTTGAAAGCTCTAAGAATAGTCTCTCCTTGTAATAATACCCGTAGACCGCTCAAAAGCTCCTGAGGAATGTTGCTTACCATATAAGTGTGGGATCCACAAATGTTAGTTGAAATAATTAAACCTAAAACAATCACCAGTTTGGGTCAAAAGTCTGTGTATGGATTTAAGTGGACAAACATATTGACAATCATTGTGACTGCAATTCTTGAAAGTTTGATTCAATGTGGTAATCTAAGAGCTTCAGTATGATTTCCTAAAGTTGCAAATGACTCTGGATGAACACCAAGAATTGAGCATCAAAAGATTTTGATAACAAGTCCAAACTGATTTGAACGGCCTGTATGATTCCAAAATGGAATTGGTCCAGGTATGGTCAATCTAAGTTGAAGCGTCCATTCCGAACCAAATCCAGTAGATTTCCATCTCAGGACTTATCTCTCACAAAAAGCAAAAAATTTTTAGTCTTTAGTTTAATTTTCAAATTTACTCAGTGTTTTAGTTTGGTTGTTTGTCGGATTACATCAGGAAAATCAGTAAGGATCAACTCACTAACAGGGTCATGTTTGAGATGACCACATATGTATTAAAAGTTAAATCAGTCACGTCTGAGGTGATAAAAGGGTTTTCAAGTCAAAACGATCATGTCTAAGATGATCAACTGCTCATAACGTAAATTTCTGCAATTAAAGGGATTTTAAAAGTTAAATATTCAAATTGGCAGAAAAGTTAATAAATGAGCTATTCGTACGAATGGACCATGAATATGGACTATTCAACCGAATAGCCCATACGATTGGCCCAGTCGATGATTAAGGGGAGAATGAGTGGTTCAGTCGCACGACTGAGATTCAGTCGGACGACTGAAGAAGGACGATTGAACCAATCGCACGACTGAGTCCCACTCGCACGACTGAAAGGTGCGTATGAGCTCAGTCGCACGATTGAATCTAGGGTTAATATAAATAGAAGGGGAGTCGGTCGCAGAGACTCACCACCTTCAAAATCACCCTGAATCGCACGTATTAACCCAACTCTGCAAAAATTTCAATTGATCGCAAAACCCCTGTTTCTTGATTACTGACCATCTACATCGACTCTACAGGTAATTTACTGTATACATGCACTCCCATAACGTTAAATTTGATGAAAAACACGGTACATTCGGACTCGCAAAGTAACCGAGACTTAAGTGACTAAATAACCTACCTAAATGACTCAAACAAACGAAAGTAACGATGTTAGGTGGTTTAAGAATGAATTGCGAGTCAAATGAACCAGATAACGATGTCTAAAACTCAAAAATGGTGAAAAAGTAATTTTGAATTGAACAGTCTGTTCTTCATGCGAATGGACAGCGTGATGAACTTCAGTCGCACGACTGAAGGGCTCAAACTGCTTAAACGCATGACTGAACCATGCGTATGAAGTTCAGTCGCACGACTGGTGTAACCGCATGAGGGTATATACGTAGGAGCCCAGTCGCACACTCAGAGGTAGGTACGTAGGGTTCAATCGCACGACTGAATCCCATTCGTACGGTTCAATCGTACGACTGAACCCCCTTTCGCACGGTTCATCGCACGCCTGAATTCAGTCGCACAATCTCAATCGCATGACAGAAAGATTTTCTTCCAGCTTAAGATTTCATGATTTTTCTTAGTAACTGGTACTAATGTTTCCTATCTTTGTGTACTCAATGGCGAGTAAATGGATTATGAGCACAAAGCAAATATATGTGCTCATCTGACTTACATCCAGAAACCCTGCTGATTTCTTTGGCATAATCACATTCCTACTGAGATCGAGATTCACATGCCATATCTACTCTCTGCACTCCGTATCGATCCATCCGTTCAGCTTCTCCAAGATGATCTTCACCTATCTGGTGGAGAACATCGAGGGGAAAGGGAAGGAAGCCTTCTGTATGTACCCGAGATTTATGCAAATGATCATAGATCAGAAGCTTCCCTCCCTGCCAAAGGAAAAGGAGGATGAGGTAGTCTTGGAGGTAATGGATGACACTACCCTGGGAAGGATGAAAGTGTACAGGGGAAAGCAAGTGAAGCCTCCTGTCAGGAGGTTGTTTGGTCATCTTGCCCGAGATGACTACGTGGCGCCCGCAAAGCGAAAGTGGCGTCACGAGGATAGTGACTCTGATGTGGAACAAATAGCTCTACCCACTCATGACTCAGATGACGATGACAGTGGGGATGCTGGAGACGATATGCCTAGTCCACTCAGAGGCACTGTGTCTGATTCTGTACCTCCAGTGTCCGTCACAGCTGGAGAAGTAACTGAGTCAGCGGGATTTCATCAGGATTTTGTTCTTGGCGCGGAGGAGGAGGATGAATCGGATGAGGAGCCACTTCACGAACTGTGGGAAGGAAAGTTGTTCCCACAGAACATGGGTTAAGGGTGGTTGGTGAACACCGAGAGACTCCGGAGATACAGATATGACCCAAGCTATGCTCCGGGGTCCACAGGCAGGGTTGTAGGGGGAGCTTCCACCTCAACTGGAACAAGGAGGAAGAGAATGGCTAAACCCCGTGGCCAGAAGAAGAAGAAGCGTAGGGTGACCTTCCTCACCACCACATCTACCACATCCACCACAGCCACCACATCCACCACATCCACCACATCCACCACATCCACCACATCTACCACAGCCCCCACCATACCTCCCACCACAACACAGTTTCCCTCCACCACCACATCATTTACTCCCTCATCACCTCCACCATTATACAGACCTATCTTCACTACAGCCACCTCCACCACCATGTCACAGCAATCAATACCCTCAACCCATCCCTCACACACTTATAGATCTCCTCTACCTCCAATCGGGGTAGAGGAACAGTTGTCAGCGCTTAACAGAATGGTGAAGCGCTTACTGGCGGCTCATGAGGAAAAGGCAGCTCAGATCCGCCAGCTTACTGACCTGACTGCTACATAATCTCACCAAATTGCAGAGCAGGCTCGAGTAATTGAGGAGCAGGCCCAGCAGTTGGCTGCTCAAGCACCAAGATGGACCAACTCCAAGCTCAAAGTGTCACATCAAGCAAGCAAATAGAGGAGCTGGAGAAGTCAAGGAAGATTATCCTGTTAAAACTGAAAGGATCTAAAGAGGTGCCATTGAAGATCAGGGAAGGAGACAGAGATGAAGATGATGAAGATAATGATGAGGATGATGAGAGTGATACTGAGGATGATGAAGAAGCAGAAGGAGGGGATGCACCTGCATCGGCCACTGCTACAGGTCAAGAGAAAAGGACAAAGAACAGACAAGATCAATCAGCTTCTACCTCTGCTCCTCCAAGTGATGAAACCATGATACAAGATAAAAGTAAAGATTAGATGTTTATGTATTTATCTTCTTTTGTATTTGAATCATGTAATTGAACACAATGTATTAATGTTTATATTACTTTAATGCCTTTCTGTTTGATTAATTACTAATGATTTATGTGTGGAATGTTTAAATCAAACAGATCAATATTACCAAAGAGATGAGTTTGATATTGCTCCCCTTCAGTAGATTAAGTCTCAGCTAACAATAATTATTGATCTGCAAGGGATTGTCAGGAGGTCAGTGGCTTATACCCCTAAAGAAGGGGAAATAATTCATGATCTATCAAATGAGCAACTCGCAGAGCTTTTCGAGCTAAATCCAGATGAGATAGTAAAAGATGCTCTAACATGCGATTCGACTAGTGACGAAGAGCTCAACGATGTTGATGATGTAGAGATCGAAGATGTCACTGCCGAGGAGTACCCTCAGTACGCTGACAATGAGGCAATGTGGTCCCCAATCTGGGTGAATCCCTTGTCAGCGATACTATTGAGGTGTTGAACTATATGGAGCAAGAAACAGAGAAAGCAGAAGACACAGCCCAAGCCTCAAATGATGATGTCGACATTCAAAAGGCTGAGTGGGCTGCATATTTTGAAGAAGTTAGAGCCCAACGTACTACACCAAAGAAGGATTCCTACACCAAAATCTATAGAGTCAAGAAACATCACAAGGTGTCAGGAAGGATCATAGCATGGGCATATTTTGAGGATCTTAACGTATATGCAGTTAAGAGAGAACAGGGCATAGAGTACTTCAGATTCCCAAATGATCTGAAGACTCTACCAGGTTTTGAGCTCAACCAGCTGGCCAAACTAAAGCTTTTGTATGTTGACCCGAGGAAGATGTCATGCTGGTTCGAGGCTGCCCTAAAGAAGGAGTACCACACTATATGGGTTAACTTCAGACCCCAACAGCCTAGGTATATCAAAAGGTCTGAGGTTGATGCCATTACTGGCAAGCCTAAGATAGTGTTGAAGTGGAATCCTCCACGCACATTGTCAAGAATCCCACTCAGGGAAATGCCACAGAATTTCGCTCCACATTTTAAGTGGTGGTACTATGATTGGAGAACAGCTGAAGCGGTCATAGTCTTAAGTAAAGAGGGACAAATGGATACTATCAGGGTATTCTACCTGATGTGGCTTACAAACTTGTCAGAAAGTGATGTCTATACGCTATACAAGTGGCCACTGTTCCATGATACGCAAGATATTGTACAAGCCCTCCAGTTCCAGAATGTTATACGACTCTGCTTCGTGTTTGAGATTCACACGGGAATCACAAAAGAGGAGAAGTACAAGAAATACAAGGAGGTTATGCAGAAAACAAGAGATTAGAGATATCTAGGTCCAAGGGGGAGTTTGTTGATACATGTATGTCCCTAGATCATGATATGAAATGTAATAGATCTTGTTTGTCTGATTCTGATATGTAATTTGATATGATTAATGAAATAATATTGGTTGTTTGTGATTTGTAATGACCAATATTTCATTAATGAGTTGATATTAAATGGTTAATTAGGTTTGTGGTTGTTAGAATTGTTACACATAATGTTTATTAATTAATACATTCAAACTTAACTTAATGAAGTTCTCATGCGAATGGCCCATGCGAATGAACCATAAGCATGAATAACTTCATACGAATGACTCAGTCGCACGACTGAACCAGGAGACTGGATCAGTCGTATGATTGTAACATAAGATTGGCTCAGTCGCACGACTGAACACTCAGTCGTGCGGATGAATCAACCGCATGGTTCAATCGCACGACTGAACCATGCTAATGGTTCAATCGCACGATTGAATAATACCAACCTATAAATACAACCCAATTCGTGAAAAATACAGCTTTTTGAAAAATTACGATTCCAGACGTACCCTAGCCGTCCAGAAGCCTCCCAATTTGTTCTCCAAGTTCATAGAACACATTAGATCGATTCCCAATCAATTTCTAACGTTAGTTTCAATTCTTTATTGATTCTTCGTGTGTTCTCACTGATTGGATCGCCAATCAAATAGGATTCCGCACTATTTGATCTGGTTTACACGCTAATCTCCAGGTATTTCGTTCATATACCAGGTCCTAACACTATCCCTTTCTGGCTTCTTAGGATAGTATCGTGACTTATCCTGAGGGCTTTCAAGTTGGGTTTCAAGCTCATGGAATTGAGACTAAGGAGACTCAAATTCCATATTAAGGTCAAATGAGAAGGATGGTGAGACCTCTGACTGAGTGGGAGCCCATGTTTCCATTCTAGTCTTTTTGGTTTGAACCGGAGGGGCTTGCTCAATCAGAGTAGACTGAACAAGGGTTCGTTTTGTGCTTCTCTGATAAGCTTGTTTGATGGGGTGACCAGGAAGATTAGGAAAAGTAAGGGTAGTTGTTGGTGTGAGTTCATCACCTATGGGGATAACAGGGATGTCACCAGGAGCCATTGGCTCAATCATACCTGGAAGAAGCGCAGTGTGTCTTCCAGTGAAATTGGTGTACACTCTCTTCAAGATTTTGAAGACGGTCGGCCTCATTTGAGGGACATGCAGAGCAGCTGCACAGACAAGCTGACTCTGGTCCAACTCACAGTTGATAATATGCTAAATGAACCTAGGATACATGAAGAATGTGTCCCTCTAGAGGTTCCCCATAAGGTTGGTCAGCACAAACCTTGAATAGTTGAAGTGGAGGCTTTTCACCAATCCATGAACTAGGCATCCTAGTTCATATGGGATTTGACCCATCCCCCAGACTTATTTGACAAGCAATGGAGAACTACATGGAGCAGGAACTTCCAGTTTTAAGAGAAGTTGAACTTGTAAACTGTAGATCTGCTCACATCTTCAACATATCCTATTTGGAGATAAGTGTCATCTAGGTCTGATTTGGGGAATTCAGTAAGAGTGCCTTCATCATGGAGCTCCAGATGCTCTCTGATGAGTTGTTCTTTGATGATCAACTCCTGGACGACTCAAGGAATGCGACTTGGTTATGTTGAGGGTTAAGCGCCATTGTAAGGAAAGATCAGATGAAACAAGTTTGAACAAGGTGAATTTGGGGTGAAGGAAGCTTTGGGTAGTAAATTTGGTAAAAAGATTAAAGTGAAGAGCCGGGATATTTAAATGGGTGGAATGGTGGTTTTTGCGGTTTTGGATAAGGTGAAAAGATGGTTTGGGATAAGATGCGACAGAGTGGTAAAATTAAAAAACCATTTAAAAGATTCCGACATTACTAATAAAATCTTTAATTTTTACTGTGTGGGGCCCAAATATTTCCGTTACACAGTAATAGTTTTTTCTGAGTATAAGGGATTTCCGAGGGTAATCTTCTTCCGAAGCCAATTTTACTTCAGAACGTAAATTTCTTACTTCAGAGAGTAAAATGTGCTTTCCAAATGGAGAGTTTATATGCTTCGGAAGTAGATGTGATACGCAATCAATCACTTCTCCCGAGACTAAAAACTCTTCGTAGAAGAAGATTTCCCTTGGAGGAATTTAGCTTTGGAAAATATGAAAAGAATCTTTTGAAGGTTAATTTCTCTTCGGAAAAACCCATACTTGGAAAAATCTCACCTGATGTAACATGGCTTAAATTGTTATGACAAAAGACATTACACATTTCAAAAATGTTTTCAAGTGAGATAGACTAATCAATGTTTATCATCCGAATAGCTGTAATGAGATATTTAAGTCTTTGTTCATCAAAAGCTTTAGTGAACAAATCTCCATATTGTTCATCTAAATCAAGTTTGATTAGTTTGATTAGGTACTTCTCATGAATATCTCTAATGAAATGATACCTAATATCAATGTGCTTTGTCTTTAAGTGCTTCACAGGATTTTCAGTAATGGAGATAGCACTTTTATTGTCAATGTGGATAGGAGTGCTCATGAAGTTGAATCCATAGTCTAGCATCTGGTTTTGAATCCAAAGCAGCTAAGCACACCAACTTGTAGCAACAATGTATTCAGCTTCAGTAGTAGATGTAGAGACACATGATTACATCTTGCTTTTGCCATGAGGTTATCCTTCCACCAAGAGTAGCCATAGAGATTGAAGTTGCTATTCCTAGGATACCAAAAACCTAATTTAGGTGCTCCTTTGAGGTATCTAAGGATTCTCTTGGCAGCAACTAGGTGAGACACCTTTGGAGTAGCCTGATATCTTGCATAGATGCATGTAGCAAACATGATATCAGGTCTACTTGATGTGAGATACATCATAGACCCAATGATTGCCCTATACTGTTGTTGATCAGTATCCTCGTCGTCAGAGTTAGGACAAAGGTCATGATTTCTGGGCATGGGTGTCTTGGCTGGCTTACAATCCTTCATATAAAATCTCTCTAAGATATTAGAGACATACTTAGATTGATTGATAAAGAACCTTCCTTCATCTGCTTCACTTGAATTCCAAGGAAAAAGTCCATTTTTCCCATGGAACTCATCTCAAACTTCTTCATAATGCTCTCAAAGTCTCTACACATCTGGTCATTTGAAGACCCAAATATGATATCATCAACATAGACCTAAACGAGCAATATGTATTTCCTTGACTTCTTTATGAAAAGAGTCTTATCAATGGTACCTCTAGTGTAACCATTCTTCAAGATAAATTGAGACAAAGTCTCATATCACAGCCTAGGTGCCTAGTGCAGCCAATAAAGAGCTTTATCCAACTTGCACACATATTTGGGGTGTTATGGGTCTTCAAATGGGCACCCATAGAACTCCTTATCTATATTTCCATATAGAAAGGCACACTTGACATCAAGCTTATAGACAATAAAATTCTTGAATGCAACATAAGCAAGGAAGATTCTAACTGCCTCAAGTTTTGCAATAGGTGCAAGGACATCAGTATAATCAATTCCTTCCTCTTGGGTATATCCCTAAACAACTAGTCTAGCTTTTTTCTTGATGATCAAGCCGCTATCATCTCTCTGTTCCTGAAAATCCATTTGGTGCCTATAGATACTTGACCAGATGGTAGCGGGCAAAGGTTCCAAACCTTTTTTCTCTTGAATTGAAGCAACTCCTCTTGCATTGACTCAACCCATCTACTATCCTTTAAGGCTTCTTCTACTTTCTTGGGTTACTACTTGATTCTTAAACTCAATCCACTGATCACTTCTAATTATTTTTACCTTGTGATCAATTTGATTTTCTATTTCAAGAATATAAGATTTTAACATTTCACTAGTTTATCCTTAGTTCTTAAAAAGAACACCCATGTAAATCTTGTAAAATCATCAACTATCATAACGCAATATGGTTTTCTTCCAATACTCATTATACTTTTTGGACCAAAGAGATCCATGTGTAATACGTGTAATGGGGTGGTGATAAAGTTAGCAACTTTGGATTTATGAGATGCACAGAGTTGCTTTCCTTTCAGGCATGCAACACAATTATCTTTGTAGAAAAATTCCTTTTTAGGCGAACCATGTACCAAGTTATTTTTAACCAATTTATTCATGGTTTTAAAATTTACATGACATATTCGTTTATACCATAGTGTTGACTCATCATTATCAGCTTTGGAAAGAAAGCATGATACTTCTCCTAGTGGGGAAGCATAGTTCGTATCTAGATTGTACATATCCCCTTTCCTAGGAGATCTAAGAAGTGCCAATTCCGGAGGAATGGTCATCCTAGGTTTGAAGATAATGCACTCATGTTCTGTGAAAAGCATTTGGTGCTTTTGATCATAGAATTAAGAAACACTTAAAAGATTGTTTTCAAGCTGTTTGACAAAGTGTACTTTGTCAACCTTTAACTTGTTGTTGGATACACGCCCTCTGCTAGAAATGTATCATCCAGCCTCACCTCCAAACTGAACAAGATCTCCATTAAAATGTTGAAATTGTTGAAGGAGAGATCTGTTCCCGGTCATATGCCTGGAGCATCCACTATCTACAATCCACACTTATTGTTCTTGTCATAAGGATGTACCTGCACATAAGGTGAAAAAGTTAGTTTTATTAGAAAGGCAAGCCTTGTTGGTCTTGGGCTCTTCCAATGAGGATTTTATTGAACCAAGTTAATGCATGGGGGTTTAATAAGTTTTTGTGAAGAAGAGGCTTGGGCTGTAGCATCTTCTTTGATATTCCATTCCATCCCTTGGTTGATCATAGAGGGTGAGCTTGTTGAACCTTGAGCAACATGGCATTCTTCCAAAGCTTCTTTCTTCTCGGAAGAGGCCATCACCACCTTCTCTTCTGAAGTAGTCTTCTTCTAGGATGGTTTCAAGGGGACTCTCTTGGCTTTCTGAGTCTTCATAGCTTTAGCTTCCGAAGCCATTTCCTTCGGAAGAAGGATTTTCTTCTGAAAGCAACCTTGCTTCTGAAAGAAGCTTTCCCTTTTTCATCACTTGGACCATTTGATAGGGTCCAAATGAGAAACCTTCCTACATTATGCATAATGTGTGCTAGCAGGATTGTAATAACAATCTTTGGCCATGTGTTTTTGCCGACCACACATTATGCATGCAATGTTAATCTTCTAGGAATGTGAAGGCTGTTGTTTCTTGGTCTTGTTGCCTTCAACACTAATATTTTCCTTTCCCTTCTAATCCTTTTGTTGGATATGTGTTCTGGTACTACACACTTTTCCAGGTTCAAAAGTTCCCACCACCTGGAATCCAGCTGAGATGAACACACCTTTTTGCTTTGTCTCAATCTCTAACTTTGATTCATCCACTTTCTTGGTAGTTTTTCTGGATGCCTTAGCCTGGTTTCTTCTAGCTTTGGTGGTAAGAGGTTGGTCATCACTAGTAAGAGGGGTAGGGTCTACCCAGATCTTCCTTATGATGGTCTCCACACTTGCATCACTCTTTGACTTATGAGAAGGTGGGTGAGCAGATGGAACCTCTTGCTCTTCAGTTGCACATATTGGTTGTCTAATTTCATTATTTCCTAACCCACCTTTGTTTTGATAGATGTAACACCTAGTTATTTATTATTTTGAAGCCGACGAAAGAAGAAAAATAAATAAAGTCCAAAGTCGAGGGACCAAACTTGCCAACGAGAGAAAGTTGGGTGAGTGGGGGTATCTAAAGGGGAGAGGGCAGCCCTTACCCTCTTCCCACACCACAAATCAGCCAAAAAGAGAGAAAGAAGAGAGAAAGAAGAGAGAAAGAAGAGAGAAAGGGAGAAAAGTTGGTTCGAGTTGGTTCAAGAGAGCAAAATCGTCGAGTAGCTAGTCAAATCAAAGCTCTTCTCGTTGTGGTTGTTTGTGTTCTAGGACCCCTCTTTTATACATTTTTGAATGATTTGGGACTGGAACACATCTAAAAATTGGTTTTGAAGTGTGTGTGTGTGTGTGCTTGACTCGTTTATGTATGTGTGGGGATGTGTATGATTCGCATGGGTCTTGTGTTTGGGCTTGTGTGTGCTTGAATGGTGTTGTGGTATTTATTCCTAAGGTTTAGGATGGTTGATTTGGGCTTAGAATGGGTTTAGATGAGCTTGGAGGTCGAAAATGGCAGAATGGGCTCGGGATGAATGCATTCTGCACCAGCTAGGGCTAGGCGATCGAATGGAGGTGCAGGATCGGTGTTTGTCACTTAACACAATGTTTTCTCTCAAACTCACCTAGAACAACACTCGGGTATATGAAGAATCAATAAAAGTTGATCATAATATAGAAAGTAATAAAGAACACAGTAAGATAATTTTCATGATACTTTTATATATTGATGCTCAACTCAAAATACAAGACTCTTACAAGCAGATGATCTCCGTTTTTAATGAGTTACAAGGAGAACCTATATATAATACTATCTACAGTCGGATATACTTTGATACCAGCTGGGATCCTATAGCTAAAGTCTATACTACAAGACTAAAGATTAAGGTATCTCGGATAAAGTCTTATCTAAGATTTGGTAGTCAGGACATGTCTCTGACTTACCTTTTGTCACCAACTAAAGTTGGTAACATGTACTATCATGAAAAGGTGAACAGTGGAATAAAGTATGGTCAACAACATGGCTCTTTAGGAAGAAGCCATGTGTATCAGAAGTCTGAAACGGAGTGTTAGAGACCATACTTGTGTCCACTGGTTCATAGAAGTGTCTTTTGAAGGTTAAATGGCTTCGGAAGAGTAAGTACTTTTGAAGCCACTTATACTTCGGAAGAGGCTGCTTCTTTCAAGGCTTAGAGACTTCTTCTTATCATCATACTTTGGAAGCGATCTTTACTTTATTCTTCTAAGACTTGAACTTTAGAAGTATACACTTGACTTTGGAAGTAAAGTTCTGTTTTCGGAAGTTGATCTTTCATTTTGTCTTCGGAAGAACTCTAAAACCTTCGAAGTTCCATGTTAAGCTTCGGAAGCCTTTGCATGCAGCACCAAAATAACTTAAGTGACATAGTTTTGGTTGCATTAGCCTTCTTCTTGATCCAACAAACTCCCCCTAGGCTGATGCTACCAAAACTTCACTTGTCTCGACTTCTCAAAACTTTCGGCACCAAGGAGAGTAAATATTTGTCTGTCTCCTTGTTCTTCCCTGATGTGGTGCTGAGAAGCTTGTACAGATCCTTGGTAGACAGGAAATCCAGTCTGTCACCTTGGATAACATGTACCCTTTGTTGTTGCCCTCTGAAAAGAGTTAGTTGATGGGAACTATAATCACATTCCCATCAAACTATAGGTTCCAATTCAGGACCTTCCACCATCTATAGAAAGGCAGTACCTTTGGTGGGAGATCTTTCTTTGTCTTCCTGTCTTCTCAACTTCAACTCTTCTTCAATCTTTGCCTTTGCAGTTAACTCAGCTCGATGAAGACTGTTGAGATGATTTTTGATGAGTGCAGCAGTTTCAGAGTTGGAGGGGTTGGAGAATGGCTTCTCTGCTAGCTCAGCAATGTCGAACCTACTGGAGTGTAGCAGAGAGGTTGCATTGAGTTTATTAACTTCACCATTCTCCCTTTCCACAACAAAGTTGTGAGAAGGTTCATCGAACCTCCACTGGATTATCTTCCTTCTAGGCGCAAGAGACTGACTAGGAATCTTGTCCTCTTTCTTTGTATCCAGTAGAGTCACCAGTTTCCTTCTGAGCTTCTTCTCTTCATCATTTAAAGAGTCTGCATTGAGGCACAGAAGTCTCATAGTCTGGTCCAAAGTTCCTCTAGGCAGATCAAGGAATTTATCTCTTGTGAGGGAACTTGAAGAACCATCAACATAGGTGATGTTGACAGAGTCTTCTACACAAGAACTTCACTCAGAGTAGTGCAGTTTTCAAGCTTTGTCTTGATTGCCTTAAACTCCTCAAAAGAGAGATGTTAAGAAGGCTAAGGGTATGGTTTGGATGGTAATTGGGTAGGTTTAGGTTCAGAGGTTCTGGCTAGTGTTTTCGGTTGGAAGATGGGAAGTTTGGGTGGTTGAGGTGAGGGAGTAGATGTGGGTAGTGATGTGGGTGAAGGGGTGAAGGGTTCAAGTTTAATGGTGAAAGGTAAGGGTGAAGGTTCAGGTTGGGTGATAGCAGTGAAGGTCATCCCTTTTACCCTTCTATACATCTCTTTCCTTTTCCCCATCCGAATGTCAGCCTTAATTTCACTGACAATCCATGGAGTGTCCTTTCAGACATGGGACCCACCTGCCTTCCAGAGAAGCCATGAGCCCGAAGATAGTCCTTCATCCAGGCCTTCTTAGTGAGCTTCTTGGAGGCAGTGACCCTGGCTTCTTCTTCATTCTTCTTCTTCTCTCTAGCCTTTTCTTTTGCCACCCTCTTCCTTTCTTTCTCCATTTGATCCTGCTCTTTGTTGTAGAGCCAGAGGATCGTATCATCATTGTGTGGATAAAGTTCTTGAAGATCAAAGCCTCTGGAGAGTAGGAAGTTCACCCTGTCTCTCCTTAGCTGCAATTCAGCCTCCTTCTGTTTCTTTTCCTCTATCTCCAAGGCCAACCTGGCTTCTTCTTCAAGTTTCAGCCTGGTTGCCTTCTCCAATCCACCAACTCCTCTAATGGTAGCAGGAGTGTTTCTTCAATGGCAGCTCCCAACTCAATGAGCTAATCAATGATCTCCTCTCTCCTTTTATTGTTGACAGCCTCCTGATTGGATGCAGCTACTTTTGTACTGGCAGCTAGCAACTTCTCAGTTTGAAGTCTTCCTTTCTTCTTGAGTTTCTCAATCTTCTCCTCTTCCTGAAGCTCTTCCGCAGTCGTCTTCCTTTTTCCTTTATCTTTTGATGATGCTGACTGTGGTGGTTCTTGGAGAGAGGTTTCTGATTGTGAGAGAGGCAGAGATGGTGTCTGGAATGGAGGTTGATTTAGAGGGTCCTCGCTATTCACCTCAGATGCCATTTCAAGGATTGCATTTGTGATGTCCAGTTCCTCAGACATCTTAAACAATCCTTCCACAGTTTCCATTTCAGCTTCGGAAGATTCAGCTTGTTCTTCCGAGGCTTTAACTTCGGCTTCGGAAGTTTAAGGAGATGCAGTTTTTGTCCTAATTGTTTCAGTTACTGGGCCATCAGTCCCCATTTCCCCTTCGAATTGAATCTTAGGTTCCATGTGGACCTTAGGTTGACCAACTTCTTCCACAGTGGTAGAAGGTGCAGTCAGCCTTTGAAGCTCTTCAGCTCCAAAGTAGATCATTGCAGCATCATGGCTTGGCTGCTCAAAGGAGGAACTCAATAGAAACTTGGTGAAGAGTCTGTAGAGATCACTGAGCATCTTGGGTCAATCTGAAGAATGACTTGGGGTGGCTCAGTCACTGTGATGATGGGAGAAGAAGATGGAGATGAGGTAACATACCTAGTATGTTCAGCCTCACCACCAGATTGGTTTCTTGGCACCCTGGTTTCCCATGCTCAATGATGTCTCTTTCAGAGTCATCAAAGGGCTTGGTTGCCATAGATTCAGTCTGAGAAATGTTACCATTGTCCACAAGGTCCATTGAGGCACATTCTGTAGTGGCAGCTGAATCTACATGAGTCCCCTCCACATCAGTGGGACTCACCTCAGTTATTAGTTGCTGATGGGGGCTAGAGATAAGGGATTTCTCCGGGCTCTGTTGATCATGAAGAGGGTATTGTAGATCGACTTTATTGCCATGGAGAGATGATATCTCTTCATCAGTTTTGAATAGAAATTCAATGAAAGATAGGGAGGTTAAGCCTACTGACCCGGGACTTTGGTCAATGTCTGCAGGCATTGAGCCTCTAGTGGGCATGTCCCTTTTTGGCTGCTCAGAAGAGTGTAGATACTCATTCTGAGGGCTATTGGTTTGGGTATCGGGCTCCTGGGTATGAGATTGAGGAGACTCAAAACCCAAATTAAGGTCAAAAGAGAAGGATGGAGAGACCTCTGACTGAGTGGGAGCCCATGTTTCCACTCTAGTCTTTTTGGATTGAACAGGAAGGGCTTGTTCAATCAGAGTAGATTGAACAAGGGTTCATTTGGGGCGTCTTTGATAAGTGATGGTGAAGGGTGGAGAAGGTAGTGTTGGCATTGTGGAGGTGGTTGCTGGTGTGGGTTCATCACCTGTGGGGTGAACAGGGATGTCACCGTCAGTTATGCGTTCAATCATACCTGGAATCAGAGTGGTATACCTTCCAGTGAAGTTGGTGGATACCTTCTTCAATGTTTTGAAGATGGTAGACCGTATGTGGGGGACAGTCAGAGCAGTTGCACAGACAAGCATGCTCTGGTCCAACTCACAGTTGATTATGTGTTGAAGGAACCTAGGATACATGAAGAATGTCTCCCTTTGTAGATTCCCTATCAGATTTGAAAACACAAATCGTGAGTAATTGAAGCACAGGCCTCTCACCAATCCATGAACTAAGCATCCTAGTTCATAAGGGATTTGATCCCATCCCCCGGATTTGTTGGACAAGCAATGAAGAAAAACAAGCAGGAGGAACTTCCAATTGTAGGAGAAGTTGAACTTGTAAACTGTCGACCTGCTGATGTCTCCACCATATCCCATTAGGATATAAGTGCTATCCAAATCTTCCTTAGGGAATTCAGTAGGAGCTCCTTCATCATGAAGCTCAAGGTGCTCCCTGATGAGTTGTTCAGTGACGATCAATTCCTATCCACAGATGCTGGACCGTAGTACATGAATCCCATTTAGGGTTTCGACTTGACCATTTCCCCAAAATTCGGCCATTTGGTTGGAGTAAACAGTGGGGTTAACGGTAAGGGTCGTGTAGTAGGTTGATTGGGTGAGAAAGGAGATGATTTCAGAGAAGTCAGCATCTCTTGAAGAATCAAGAAGTGCGACTTGGTTGTGCTGAGGGTTAAGTGCCATTTGGGAAAGGTGAATGTAGATGATTTGGAGCTTGGGTAAAGTTGGAGAGGAGAAATTTCTAGGGCATTAAAGTTGCAAGTAAGAAGATGAAATTGAAAAGTCAAGATTATTTAAAAGAGGGTGGTAAGGCAGTAATGGAGGTTAGGATAAGGTGATGTGATGGTTAAGTGGAGGAATGACAGTGGCGGTAAGGTTAAAATCAGTTAAATAATCCGACATCATTAACAAAATCTTTGCTTTTTACAGTGTGGGGCCCAAGAGATTTACATTACATAGTAGAATCTCTCTTTCGAGTGGAAAACATTTCCGAAGGTAACTTGTCTTCCGAAGGCAATCCTACTTCTGAAGCCAAGACTTTGCTTCCGAAGGTTAGAGTTGCTTCCGAATGGAGAATCTGTAAGTCTCGGAAGTAGATCTGATATACAATCAATCGCTTCTTCCGAGGCCAAAATTCTTCGAGAAGAAAGTTATCCTTTGAGAAATCTTGCTTCGGAAGATATGAGAATGTCTTCCGAGGGTTATTTCTCTTCAGAAGGAATTTACACTTAGAAAATTTTAGAGAGAACTTCTTATAACAGGCTTAAATTATATTGACACAAGACTTACATATTAAAAGGTTTTCAAGAGAGATGAAATTAATCAATGTTTATCATCCCAATAACTGTTATGAGATACTTAAATCTTTGTTCATCAAAAGCTTTGGTGAACAAATCAGCATATTGTTCATTTGAATTAAATTTGATTAACTTAATTAGATTTTTCTCATGAATATCTCTAATGAAATGATACCTGATGTCAATATGCTTTGTCTTGGAGTGCTTCACTGGATTTTCAGTAATGGAGATAGCACTATTGTTGTCAATATGGATAGGAGTACTTATAAAGTTAAATCCATAGTCTAACATCTGATTTTGAATCCATAGCAGTTGAGCACAACAGCTAGCAGCAGTAATGTATTCAGCTTCAGCAGTTGATGTAGAGACACAGGATTGTTTCTTGCATTGCCATGAGATGATCCTTCCACCAAGAAATTGACATCTTCCTGATGTTGATTTCTTGTCAACATTGCAGCCTCCATAGTCACTGTCATAGTATCCATAGAGATTGAAATCCTTGTTTCTGGGATACCAGAGACCTAGTTTAGGTGCTCCTTTGAGGTATCTAGGATTCTCTTAGCAGTAGCTAGGTGAGACACTTTGGAGCAGCCTCATATCTTGCACAAATGTAAGTAGCAAACATGATATCAGGTCTACTAGTTGTGAGATACATCAGAGAACCAATAATTGCCCTATACTGATGTTGATCAGTATCCTCCCCCTCAAGGTCAGGACAAAGATTATGGTTTCTGGGTATTGATGTCTTGGCAGGCTTGCAATCTTTCATTTCAAATCTTTCTAAGATGTCAGAGACATACTTAGATTGATTAATGAAAAACCCTTCCTTCATCTGCTTTACCTGAATTCCAAGGAAAAAGTCCATTTTCCCATGGAACTCATCTCAAACTTTTTCTTCATAATGCTCTCAAAGTCCTTGCACATTTGGTCATTTGAGGAACCAAATATGATGTCATCAACATAGAATTGAACGAGCAAGATGTCGTTTCCAGACTTTCTGATGAAGAGAGTCTTATCAATGGTACCTCTAGTGTAGCCATTCTTCAGAAGAAACTGAGACAAGTCTCATACCACAGCCTAGGTGCTTGGTGCAACCCATACAGAGCTTTATCCAATTTGCACACATAGTTGGGGTGCTATGGGTCTTCAAATCCTGGAGGTTGGCATACAAGACTTCCCTATCTATATCCCCATATAGAAATGCACACTTGACATCAAGTTGATAGACAGTGAAGTCCTTGGATGCAGCATAAGCAAGGAAGATCCTAACTGCCTCAAGTCTTGCAACTAGTGCAAAGACATCAGTATAATCGATTCCTTCCTCTTGAGTGTATCCTTGAACTACAAGTCTTGCTTTATTCTTGATGATCAAGCCTCTATCATCTCTCTTGTTTCTGAAAACCCATTTGGTGCCTATAGGTACTTGACCAGATGGTAGCGGACATAGGTTCCATACCTTCTGTCTCTTGAATTGAAGCAGCTCCTCTTGCATCGATTCAAGCCAGCTACTATCTTTCAAGGCATCTTCTACCTTCTTGGGTTCCATCTGAGATAGAAAGCATGAGTACAAGCAGACATTCCCATGATGAGCCTGTCCTCTTGTTCTCACACCCTTAGTAACATCCCCTATGATGTTCTCAGTTGGATGAGTGTTGTGAATCCTAAGATGAGGAATCACTTACAGTTGCAGAGATAAATCTAGGTTGGACATATTCTGCTCAGGAACTGGAACGCTCTGTTCAGCTGTTGTTTCAAAGTCATTCAATGAGGACTGATTGAATGAATAAGAAACATCATCAATAGTTGGCTGTGAAGTAGTATTAACAGTTGCATGTTCCTTCAAAATACTACTTCCTTCTACCTGGTGTTATGGAGGATCACCTAATGAGTTTTAAGGCTCAGTAAGTGATTCACTTGTTGAACCTCCACTATTCCTTGATATGGTTAAACTATCAGATCTGTGAATAGTAGAAGCTTGATGTATTGTAGCACTTGGAGAACTTGGACTAGGTCTGGGAAGCTTAAACAGTTGATCATTAGCAGTAGCATCAGCATCATTTTGAGCACATGTTCCAACTAAAACATTGTCACAAGATGGTTTAGAATAGTTTGGAAACAATTCTAAATCAAAAATATGATCAGGGCCATTCCCCCTAACACAAGGAGTAAGCTCATTAACAACTATGTTGGATGATTCCTCAAATTGTTGATTCTTAATGTTGTATACTCTGTAAGCTTTGGAGCTAGAAGAGTATCCAACAAAGATAGCATCATCCAACTTTTTGGCAAATTTTGCTAAATTGTTCTTTGTGTTAAGTATGGTACACCTACTACCAAAGGACCTTAGAAAGCCAATGAACTGTGGCCTCTTGTTCCATAGCTCATAAAGGGTCTTTCCATGTGGCTTAACTACAAGAACTCTGTTCTGCACATAGCATGCAGTGCTGACTGCCTCTGCCCAGAATGTTGGAGGTAGCTTTGAATCAGCTAACATAGTTCGAGCAGCCTCAATAAGTGTCCTATTCCTCCTCTCAGCAACACCATTTTGTTGAGGAGTTCGGGGAGCACTGTATTGTCTGGCAATCCCTTTTGAGTTACAGAATGAGCCAAGAATAAAGTTCTTAAACTCAGTCCCTTGATCACTTCTAATGATTTTAACCTTGTGATCAATTTGATTTTCTATTTTAAGAATAAAAGATTTTAATGTTTCAGCAGTTTCATCTTTAGTTCTTAAAAAGAATACCCATGTGAATCTTGTAAAATCATCAACTATCACAAGGCAATATGATTTCCTTCCAATGCTCATTATACTTGTGGGACCAAATAGATCCATGTGCAATAAGTGTAATGGAGTAGTAATAGAGTTAACAAATTTGGATTTATGAGATGTCCTGTGTTGTTTCCCTTTCAGGCATGCAACACAGTTATCTTTGCAGAAAAACTCCTTTTTAGGCAAACCATGTACCAAGTTATT
The DNA here is from genome assembly GCA_025506515.1 of Flaveria trinervia. NCBI lineage: Eukaryota > Viridiplantae > Streptophyta > Magnoliopsida > Asterales > Asteraceae > Flaveria > Flaveria trinervia. The sequence continues at coordinate 64,104,251 of CM046443.1, forward strand.
TTTAGCCAATTTGTTGATTGTCTTAAAATTTACATGACACATACGTTTATGCCATAGTGTTGACTCATCACTATCAGCTTTGGAAAGAAAGCATGATACTTCACCCATTGGGGAAGCATTGTTCATACCAAGCTTGTACATATCCCTTTTCCTGGGAGATCTAAGAAGCACCAATTCCAGAGGAATTGTCATCCCTGATTTGAGGATAATGCACTCATGTTCTGTGAATAGCATTTGGTGCTTTTGATCACAGAATTGAGAAACACTTAACAGATTGTGTTCAAGCTATTTGACAAAGTGGACTTTGTCAACTTTTAATTTACCGTTGGATATACTCTCTCTGCCAGAAATATATCCTCCGGCCTCACCTCCGAATTGGACAGGACCTCCATCATAGTTCTAAAATTGTTGATGTAGAGATCTGTTCCCTGTCATGTGCCTGGAGCATCCACTATCTACAATCCAGACATTGTTGTTCTTGTCAAATGGATGTCCCTGCACATAAGATGAGATTGTTAGTTTTGTTTGGAAGCCCAAGCCTTGCTGGTCTTGGGTTCTTCCAAAGATGATGACATGATTGAACCAAATATTATGCATGGGGGTTCAATAAAGGTCTTTGAAGAAGAGGTTTGGGCTGTAGCATCTTCCTTGATCTTCCATTCCACCCTTTGGCTGACCTTGGAGGATGAGCTTGTTGAAGCTTTTGCAGCATTGCCTTCTTCCGAAGCTTCTTTCTTTTCGGAAGAAGCCTTCACCACCTTTTTTTGAAGCAGTCTTCTTCTTGTGGTTTTTCAAGGGAGCTTTCTTGTTCTTCTGATCCTTAGTAGCTTTTGCTTCCGAAGCCATTTTCCCTTCAGAAGAAGGAGTTTCTTCCGAAAGCAACCTGCTTCCGAGACTAGCCTTCCCTTTTTCATCACTTGAACCGTTTGAAAAGGTCCAAATGTGAAACCTTCCTTGACTCCTTCTTTCCTAACATTATTTGCATATTGTGTGCTTGCAGGATTGTAGTAACAATCTTTTTCCATGTGATTTTGCAGGCCACACATCATTCATGCAATGTTAGCCTTTTGGGAAAGTGAGGGTTGCTGTTTCGGCTTTTTTTCTTCATCAGCAACTTTTCCCTTCAACTTCTGATCCTTGGGAGGACAGGAATGCTGGTATTACATTCCTTTCCTGAATCAAAAGTACCTAACACTTGGAATCCAGCTAAGATAAAGACACCCTTCTGCTTGGGGTCAAATTTCAGTTTGGACTCAGCCACCTTCTTAGCAGTTCTTCTAGCAGCTTTAGCTCTGCTTCTTCTGGCTTTAGTGGTTAGGATTTGATCTTCACAGGAGGAGATGGGTACATCTACCTGTTCCTTCCCTGTGGTGGCTTCTATTGATGCCTCTTCCTTCAACTCTGGAAAGGAAGGGTCAGCAGTTGGAACCTCTTGCTCGGCAGTACCACATCTAGGCTATCTAATAGACTCATAGGAGTGTTGTGGAGCAATTTCATTGGTTCCCAACCCTCCTTTGTTCTGATAACAGTGTTTGGAATGGGAGGATGATACAAGAATAGCTTGGAAGTTCTGCTCAGAAATAGCATGCTTCGTGGCCTGAGCCTTAGTAGTGACAAGCTGGGCTTGAACCTTAGACAATTTGGATATCAGATCCTTGATTTGAGTCTTGTAGTTGGTGTGTTCATGTTTTAAAAGAGATACAGTTTTCTCTAACTCATTAATTTTCTTTTGATAGTCAGTTTCAGCTCTTTTAAAATCAGATTTTAGAATATTTAAAGACTTAATATCAGATTTGATTTCCATATTGTAATCCTGATAAAGTTTAACTTTAGCTATACAGGCTGGAGTGCAGAGATGTTCATATACCTGGGCATCATCTGTTCCAGCCATAAGAGTTTCAGCAGGAGTCGCATCGGCCATACGATCGATTGAGGTGCGATTAAGGTTCATTCGCGCGACTGAGGGTTCATTCGCATGACTAAAGGTTCATTCGCACGACTGAGGGTTCATTCGCACGACTGAGAGCCCAGTCGCATAAATGCCCATTCACATTAGTTTCATCTGCATTAGGTCCATTCGCATGGAACTCATCCGCATGGAGTCCATGTGCGTTAATTTCATTCGCATGATTGGGTGTTCATCCGCATAGGTGTCCATCCGCATTGGTCCAATCGCATGATATTCAGTCGCCTGAAGGCCATGCAACTGAAGGGTGCCTATACGCCCAAGTAGGGTTGGTGAACCAGAGGAAAGTTTAGTTTATGAACTGACTTTCGGGGGAAAGTACAGATGTAAGTTTTGACGTGAAAGTTCCCGTAAGTTCATGTAAGATGACTGTTGAGGCCTTAGAGAGTATGTTGGGCATGATGATGATGATGTTGCATGATTATGTATGTTATGTATGTATGATGTTGCCCTGTATGATGATGATGACTGTGTATGTTATATTCCTTATTATGATGTATGTTTATCTTTCCTGTGGCTTTACGTGTTGTGTTAATGAATGAAATGAAATTAGTATGTAACGTAAAGTGAAAGATAATGAAAGAGGAACATGAAATAAGAATGCATGCATTAATGAATGATAAAGTAAAGAAAGTCTTGCAAGCCTTGTATGTCGAGACACGCCATTAAAAGGTGTTAGCCCAACGGTGTGTGGGTTCACTACCCCGGGAGGATGCACATTGGGGTTTTTCTTTGTGATTGACCATTTGTATAGCACCATTGCTGCATACCCTAGGTGTTGTGACCAGAGGTGTGATGCACCGTTATAGCTGGTCTATGATAGGCCTAGGTCCAGTACCAGGAATAGCAGGGTATTGCATATGGCATTGGTACACCTAAACTCTACCCTAGGTACTATGACCAGAGGTGCGATGCGCCATTATAGCTTGTCTGTAATAGACCTAGGTCTAGTACCAGGAATAGCAGGGTAATGTTTTTGGTTGAAGGAAAGAAAAGATGTAAAGATGAAAGAATGCGAAGGTTAATGAACGTACGAATGAAAGAATGAATGTATGAATGATTAATGAAGATAATAATAATATTATCTATGTGTATGTATGATGTATGATTGCATGAAAGTAAAGAGCGGTTTAATGAAATAAAAGTATGTTTTATTATAAAACTAGAACTCACTCAGCAATGCTAACTTTGATGTTTTCCAGTTGGCAAGTAATGATTGCTGAGGATGGCATGAGGTGGCTACTCAGCTCTTTTGGGATGACATCCATTTATATAATGCTTTTGTGATGTAATGCAACAATGTATTTTGTAACTGATTAACGATGTATTATTTTGCAAAAGTTTTTATGATGAAATGAGATGTCATTTTTGAATGTTTCCGCTGCAATATTTATGTAAGATAAATGAAAATGTGTGTTTTATGTGCAATGTTTTACCAGTTGTAAGCGTCCCGGGAACGGGGCCTTACAAGTTAGTATCAGAGCCAAAGTTTAAGTGAAATGGGTAAATTTTCAAAATAAACCTTAACTTAAACTGAGAATGGGATGGAAAGGGAAGGGATGCCAATCTGAGTAGCTGCGTGCCATCAGTATTTTTGTAATGTTAACCAGTATTACGTGCGCATGTTATGTGATTTATGTGTTGCTGGTAGATTTAAATACTGATGTAGTCAGGATAGGTAATGCTTGGGGTATGAAGAGTAAAGTAAGTAGCTAATCACAACTGGCTACTATAATTAGGGACTTACTATACTTGACATACCTTGAGCTGTTTCCTTGAATGACCGTGTTGGTGTTTGAATCTTTCAGTGGGTACGGGGATGGTCGGTGGTAGATCTTCGAAAGCTTCACATGGTGGAGGTGGTATTGGACGTGGTGCTGAACCACAGGTCACAAGAGGAAGACCTAGAATGGAAAAGGTGGTTCCTAAAGAACCAGAGACCCCTTATCCGAGGGTGGCGACGAGAGCGCCAATCTAAGAGCCTCAGTAAAGGAGGCTATTGTAGAAGAAGTTCATTAGGTCATGCAGACGATCTTACCATCTGTAGTGACTGAAGTTATCAAGGCTGTACGAGAAGGGGAAAGAAAGAAGAAAAACATGTCCTCGGGAGGGCGGGAGCAACCAGAGCCGGAAACGGTTCTATCTGATTATGAAGAAGAGGAAGAAGAAGAGCCTGCGCTGGAGGCAGCACAAGGCTGTAACTATGGGGTGTTTCAACGATGGAAGCCCCCTACTTTTGATGGAAATGAAACTGTTGTTGCTGTTCACCGGTGGGTGAGAGAAATGGAAGTTGTATTGAATATCAGCGAGTGCCGGAGGGACCAAAAAGTAAAGTTTGTTGCCCACTCTTTTGTGGACTCGGCTCTGTGTTGGTGGGACAATATAGTCCAAGCTGAGGGTAGCTGGGCAATTGGGAGGATGAGATGGTCGAAGCTAAAAAAGTTGGTGATTGAGGAGTTTTGTCCTCACCGGGAAATGGACAAGGTCGAAAAGGAGTTCTTGCAACTGGAGGCGGGAACGATGACGCACCAACAGTACACCACCAAATTCAATGAGATGGCACGTCTGGTGCCGGATCAGGTGACGCCACTATCACTAAAGATTAAGAGGTACATTTAGGGTTTGCCAGCGGACATTCGCAGGCATATGATCGCTACCCGACCGAGCACGTTTAGGTCGGTGGTGGACTTGGTAGGGAGATTATATGATGAGAGGGTTGTGGTGGTGGCGGCTGAAGGTGGCAGGAAGGGTGGAGGTGATCGAAACTGGCAGGGGAAGAGGTTCGGTCGGGGTGATGCCTCGACGGGCAACAAGAAGGAACGGGTGGATGACCGTCGTGTGGCCACATCGAGTGCGGGGTCAAAAAGATGTGGCAAGTGTGGAAGGGAGCATGCGGGAGAATGTAGGTTGGGATTGAACGGGTGCTTCAAATGTAGGAAGACATGGCATATAGCCAAGGACTGTCGTATGGTCCGGTGCTTTAACTATGGCGTGGAGGGCCACATAAGTAAGGATTGTAAGAAGCCGAGGGCTAAGGGTTCGGGGCGAAGAAGACGGGGAGTGAAGGGCCAATGGCGAGTGCTAGGGCATTCACTATGACAAAGGAGAAAGCTAGGACGGACCCTGATGTTGTGTCCGGTACGTTTCTAGTGAACCAAACTTTAGCTTCTTTGTTATTTAATTCGGGTGCCAGTAAAAATTTTATTTCTGCTGCTTTCTATGCTAAGCTGCCTATTAGTAGTAGACATGTTGATGTGCCCTTTGATGTGGAAACTGTCATAGGTAAGTCTACCAGGATTTCCAAGATGATAGAGAACTGTGATGTGGAACTAAAGGTCATAAGTTTCCTGTAAGACCGCTCTTGATGACCTTAAATGGTTTCGATTTGGTTCTTGGGATGGATTGGTTGGCGGACTCCAAGGTGAACATTGTGTGTCGCAAGAAGATGATTCATTTGATAGCGCCTGACGGGAGTTTGGTAACCGTTTATGGAGATCGGGTCATGACAATCCCGAAAGTAATCTCAATGATGGTGGCGGGAAAGTGTATGAGGCGTGGATGTAGCGCCTACTTGGCTTATGTAAAGGATGTGGATACGCGAACACCATAACTATCTAATGTACCGGTTGCGTGTGACTTTCCAGACGTGTTTCCAGAAGACTTACCAGGAGTGCCACCTGACAAAGAGATTGAGTTTCGGGTTGATCTGATACTGGGTGCCTAACCTATTGCCAAGGCACCGTATCGGTTGGCTCTGACGGAGATGAAAGAATTGATGGACCAGTTGAAAGAGCTGCCTGATAAGGGGTTCATCAGACCGAGTATCTCTCCTTGGGGTGCTACTGTCCTATTTGTGAAGAAGAAAGACGGTAGTATGAGAATGTGCATTGACTACCGCGAGCTGAGCAAGTTGACGGTGAAGAACCGATACCCCTTACCGAGAATAGATGATTTGTTCGATCAGCTTCAAGGTGCTAGTTGGTTCTTGAGGATAGAGCTTCGATCTGGCTACCATCAGTTGAAGGTGAAGGAGCAGGACATCCCTAAAACAGCTTTTCGCACGCGTTACGGTCACTACAAGTTTCTTGTCATGTATTTTGGTTTGACCAATGCGCCAGCTACTTTTATGGACCTGATGAATCGAGTGTGTCGGCCGATGTTGGATAAATCAGTGATTGTGTTTATTGATGATATCCTGATTTATTCAAAGAATGAGGGGGAGCATGTTGGTCACATTCGGGAGGTTCTGGAGACGTTGAGAAAGGAGAAGTTGTACGCCAAGTTCTCCAAGTGTGCATTTTGGTTGCGCGAAGTTCAGTTCTTGGGTCATGTGGTGAATCCCCATGGGATTATGGTGGACCCGGCAAAGGTGGAGGCAGTGATGCAATGGAAGTCTCCAAAGACGCCATTCGAGATTCATAGCTTCTTGGGTTTCGCGGGCTACTATAGAAGATTTATCCAGACTTCTCTAAGATTGCTTCTCCAGTAACTAAGTTGACCCAGAAGGATGTGAAGTTTGTATGGGGTCAAGCTCAAGAGAAGGCGTTCGAGGAATTGAAGGCGAGGTTGACTCAAGCTCCTGTTCTGTCATTACCCGATGGAAGTGAAGATCTGGTGGTCTATTATGATGCTTCCTACTCGGGATTGGGATGTGTGTTAATGCAAAGAGGGAAGGTTATAGCTTATTCATCCCAACAATTGAAGGTTCATGAGGTCAACTATCCTACTCATGACTTGGAGCTAGCAGTCGTGGTCTTTGCACTAAAATTTTGGAAGCACTATCTTTACCGGACAAAGTGCACCATTTACACTAACCACAAGAGCTTGAAGTACTTCATTGAGCATAAGGATCTGAAAATGAGGCAGAGATGGTGGTTGGACCTTATAAAGGATTATGATTGTGAGATCCACTACCATCCGAGCAGAGCCAACGTGGTGGCTGATGCCCTTAGCCGAAAAGAGAGGCTCGAGCCGATTCGGGTGAAAGCATATTAGTTGATCATGACCTCTGACATGATGAAGCAAGTCAAGGAGTTTCAAGATGAGACATTGAAAGAAGATCATCTTAACACTAAAAGAATGAGAGGTCTGGTTGGGGAATTGGGTGAAAACACACTTGGTGTTAAAACCCGATTTGGACGGGTGTGGATTCCTCGTTTTGGGGATCTAGGGGTGAAGATTTTGGATGAAGCTCACAAGACTCGATACTCCATCCATCTAGGTGCCACAAAGATGTATCAAGGCATGAAGAAGGATTATTGGTTGTCGAGTATGAAACGTGATGTGGTGGAGTATGTGAGTAAATGCCTACTTGTTTACAGGTGAAGGCCGAGCATCAGAAGCCGTATGGAAAGATCCAACCTTTGGATATACTGGAATGGAAGTGGGAGCACATCACCATGGATTTCATTACGAAGCTGCCACGTACTCCGAAAGGGTATGATACTATATGGGTGATTGTTGACCGCTTGACGAAGAGTGCTCACTTCCTACTGATCCGTGAGACATATTCATCTGAAAGGTTGGCGGATCTGTATATCAAGTAAATTATAACTTGTCATGGGGTGTCGGTGTCTATTGTGTCTAATCGTGACACCTGGTTTACATCCAAATTCTGGAGGAAATTCCACGAAGCCATGGGGACGAGGTTACACATTAGCACGGCTTATCATCCTCAGACTGAAGGTCAGTCCGAAAGGACCATTCAGACATTGGAGGACATGCTTCGAGCATGTGTTATCGATTTTGGGGGAAATTGGGATAAGCACTTACCATTAGTTGAATTCTCATACAACAACAGTTATCATGCCGGCATTGGTATGCCACCTTATGAGATGTTATACAATAGGAGATGCAGAACGCCCGTCTGTTGGGGTGATATTGGTCAGAAAGAACTAGGGAGCGTCAAGGTGATTGAGGCTATGACTGAAAAGCTCGAAAGATCAAGGCCTTCATGAAGGCAGCCAAAGATAGACAGAAGTCGTATGCTGATAAACGACGCAGACTGATCGAGTTCCAGGTGGGTGACCGGGTTATGTTGAAGGTCTCACCTTGGAAGGGTATTATTCGATTCAGAAAGCGAGGCAAGTTGAGCCCGAGGTATATAGGCCCTTTCCGAATCATTGCTCGAGTAGGAGAGGTGGCCTATAGATTGGAGTTACCAGATGAGTTAAGTGGAATTCACCCGATATTCCACGTATCTTATCTAAGGAAGTGCTTGGCAGATGAAGACATGATTGTTCCACTGGAGGATATCGAAGTAGACGAACGGCTCAATTATGTGGAGCAACCAGTGGCAATCATCGATAGAAAAGAGAAGAGGCTGAGAAATAAAGTGGTTCCTCTTGTGCGTGTACAGTGGAAGCACAGGAAGGGATCCGAGTCAACATGGAGACTGAGGAAGAAATGAGATAGCATTACCCATGTTTGTTCGAGGGATGAAACCTATTTAAGGGGGGTGGACTTGTAACACCCGGTTATTTATTATTTTGAAGCCGACGAAAGAAGAAAAAGAAATAAACTCCAAAGTCCAGGGACCAAACTCGCCAACGAGAGAAAGTTGGGTGAGTGGGGGTATTTAAAGGGAGAGGGCAGCCCTTACCCTCTCCCCACACCCACAAATCAGCCAAAAAGAGAGAAAGAAGAGAGTAAAAGGGAGAAAAGTTGGTTCGAATTGGTTCAAGAGAGCAAAATCGCCGAGTAGCGGGTCAAATCGAAGCTCTTCTCGTTGTGGTCGTTTGTGTGAGTTCTAGGACCCCTCTCTTACACGTTTTTGAATGATTTGAGGCTGGAACACATCTGAAAATCGGGTTTTTGAAGTGTGTGTGTGTTTGACTCGTTTATGTATGTGTGGATATGTGTATGATTCGTAGGGTCTTGTGTTTGGGCTTGTGTGTGCTTGAATGGTGTTGTGGTATGCATTCCTAAGGTTTAGGATGGTTGATTTGGGCTTAGAATGGTTTAGATGAGCTTGGAGGTCAAAAATGGCAGATTGGGTTCGGGATGAACTGCATTCAGCACCAGCTAGGGCTAGGCGACCGAATGGAGGCCATACGGCCGTTGAGGTGCGATTGAGGTTCATTCGCACGACTGAGGGTTCATTCGCACGACTGAGGGTTCATTCGCACGACTGAGGGTTCATTCGCACGACTAAGGGTTCATTCGCACGACTGAGGGTTCATTCGCATGGCTGAGAGCCCAGTCGCATAAATGCCCATTCGTATTAGTTTCATCTGCATTAGGACCATTCACATGGGACTCATCCGCATGGAGTCCATTCACGTTAGTTTCATTTGCACGATTGGGTGTTCATCCGCATAGGTGTTCATCCGCATTGGTCCAATCGCATGAAGGCCATGCTACTGAAGGGTGCCCATACGCCCAAGTAGGGCTGGTGAACCCGGGGAAAGTGTAGTTTATGTACTGACTTTCAGGGGAAAGTGCAAATGTAAGTTTTGATGTGAAAGTTCCCGTAAGTTCATGTAAGATGACTGTTGAGTCCTTAGAGAGTATGTTAGGCATGATGATGATGATGTTGCATGATTATGCGTGTTATGTATGTATGATGTTGCCCTATACGATGATGATGACTATGTATGTTATGTTCCTTATTATGATGTATGTTTATCTTTCCTGTGGCTTTACGTGTTATGTTAATGAATGAAATGAAAGTAGTACGTAACGTAAAGCGAAAGATAATGAAAGAGGAACATGAAGTAAGAATGCATGCATTAATGAATGATGAAAGTAAAGAAAGTCTTGCAAGCCTTGTATGTCGGGACACACCATTAAAAGGTGTTAGCCCAACGGTGTGCGGGTTTGCTACCCCGGGAGGATGCACATTGGGGTCTTTCTTTGTGATTGACCATTTGTATAGCACCATTGCTGCATACCCTAGGTGTTGTGACCAGAGGTGCAATGCACCGTTATAGCTGGTCTATGATAGGCCTAGGTCCAGTACCAGGAATAGCAGGGTATTGCATATGGCATTGGTACACCTAAACTCTACCCTAGGTACTGTGACCAGAGGTGCGATGCGTTGTTATAGCTAGTCTGTGATAGACCTAGGTCCAGTACCAGGAATAACAGGGTAAGGTTTATGTTGAAGGAAAGAAAAGATGTAAAGATGAAAGAATGTGAAGGTTAATGAACGTAAGAATGAAAGAATGAATGTATGAACGATTAATGTAAGACCCCATTCCCGGGATGCTTACAGCTGGATCCTCGTCGCTCATAAAACATAATATTACATTTCGCTTTCTTAAAATGTTGCCCAATCACAAAAATATTTCTTTCATTATAATACAAAAGCTTTAAACAAGGAATGCCATCCAAAATACGTTAAGTAGCCGCCCCGTGCCATCCTCCGCAACATACCTGCTAACTGGAAACACATCAAAGTCAGTGTTGCTGAGTGAGTTCTAGTTTTATAAATAAAACATACTTTTCTTTCATTAAAACCGTTCTTTACTTTCTTTCAAATCATATGGTGCTTTACATTCGTTAGTGATCATACATCATACGTACATACAGATAATATCATTATTATCTTCATCATTACGTTCGTTAACTTTCGTTCATTCAACATACGTCATTATCTTTCACTTTTCTTGAGATCCGGTCAGACTTTACCCTCTTCGTGGCACTCAGCCACGATTACTAAGGTCGAATGACAAGGATCCGTATCGCTCATTATTATGATAATTCAATAACGTTCGTTACATACATAGCGCATGTTCGCACATTTCATACTTTTATTATCATTCATTTCACATCTAGATCCTGTCAAGCTTTACCCTCCTCATCGCACTCAGCCATGATTACTGAGGTCGAATGACAAGGATCCCGTTCGTTCATTATCGCACTTTTGCTCAAATCGCACCTTCGCATCATCATACCCGAAGTACATATCGCATGAATCGCACACATAAGGAAGCCAGAATCACACGCTATCTCATAGGTTAGCCAAGATCGCACGCTATAAAAACCACATGAGGCAGCCAAAATCGCACGCTACCCTTATGTCGTCCATCGCACATATCGCACCAATCGCACCATCAGAATGGTCACGAAGACCGACTCCCCCTGTATGTGTGAGGACTCTCGGGGTTTAGCCAGAATCGCACGCCATCCCATGGGTTAGCCAAGATTGCACGCTATATAAACCACATGAGTCAGCCAAAATCACACGCTACATAGCACACGGTAAATACCACATCGCACGTATCAGAGCAGTTACTAAAACTGAACTCCCACTGTGTCTATGTCCCCTTATGAGTAAGCCAAGATCGCACGCTATGATACACACACAGTTGAGCTAACAACTCTCAATGAGTCGTGAACCTCCTTTCTTTCTTTCGCAAGCCATCCTTACTCTCATTCATTCATTTATGCTCGCATTCATTCGTTTATGCTCGCATTCATTCATTTATGCTCACATTCATTCATTACGTTCCTCTTTTCATTATCTTCCACTTTACGTTACATAATACTTTCATTACATTCATTAACGTTCAATGCAAAGCCAAGGGAAGACATACATACATAATAAGGAACATACACATAATCATAAACATACATCATCACCATATAGGCATCATCATACATACATAACACACATCTGACGTACAATGCATCACACGCACCGCGAGGCATACATCACACATAACATCATACACATCATACATCGTTTTGCATCACCCATGCCCATCTCATCATCTACAACCCCAAGGGTCCGAGTCTAAGTCCGCACTTTCCGAAAGTGGTCAATACTACGGTCATTCGGGCGTATGGATACCCTTCAGTCACCTGGCCTCCATGCGACTGGCCTTTCATCCGGGCGACTGGCCCTCCGTTCGGGTGACTGGACCTTCATTCGGGCGTCTGGACCTTCATTCGGGTGACTGGACCTTCATTCGGGTGACTGGCCTTCAGTCTCCCTCTATTCGGGTGACTGGCCTTCAGTCTCCCTCCATTCGGGTGACTAGCCTTCAGTCTCCCTCCATTCGGGTGACTGGCCTTCAGTCTCCCTCCATTCGGGTGACTGGCCTTCAGTCTCCCTCCATTCGGGTGACTGGCCTTCAGTCTCCCTCCATTCGGGTGACTGGCCTTCTGTAACACCCGGCCCCTCGCATCAACAATCTTATTCGCTTTACCCACGGGGAGCTCATGGATTTACTTTTGGTTACCAGAGTGAAAACTTCCCAGGAAGGTCACCCATCCTTGGATTGCTCCCACCTGAGTACGCTTAACTGTGGAGTTCTACTCTCATCCAATGCATCACACGCACTGCGAGGCATACATCACACATAACATCATACACATCATCGTCATCAACTCATCATCATACATCATTTTGCATCACCCATGCCCATCTCATCATCTACAACCCGAGGGTCCGAGTCTAAGTCCGCACTTTCCGAACGTCGGACAATACTACGGTCATTCGGGCGTATGGATACCCTTCAGTCGCCTGGCCTCCATGCAACTGGCCTTTCATCCAGGCGACTGGCCCTCCGTTCGGGCGACTGGACCTTTATTTGGGCGAGTGGACCTTCATTCGGGTGACTGGACCTTCATTCGGGTGACTGGCCTTCAGTCTCCCTCCATTCAGGTGATTGGCCTTCAGTCTCCCTCCATTCGGGTGACTGGCCTTCAGTCTCCCTCCATTCGGGTGACTAGCCTTTAGTCTCCCTCCATTTGGGTGACTGGCCTTCAGTCTCCCTTCATTCGGGTGACTAGCCTTCAGTCTCCCTCCATTCGGGTGACTGGCCTTCTGTAACACCCGGCCCCTCGCATCAACAATACTGTCTGCTTTGCCCATGGGGAGCTCACGGATTTACTTTTGGTTGCCCGAGTGAAAACTTCCCAGGGAGGTCACCCATCCTTGGATTGCTCCCACCTGAGCATGCTTAACTGTGGAGTTCTACTGTCATCCACAGTCAATACGCCCAAAACGCGTTGTTGATGTTAAAGGCCATACATTCCTTAAGAACCAGGAATCTCTCCTATCCACGGCCGATGTGGGATATGTGTAGGGTGTCACAAGCACCACCTGTTTGGACTCATCGTCCTCGATAAGCCCGAGAAGTCACCATCCTTGGTGAGGTATGTCCCATATCTCGAACGGCACAAGAGTGGCTCTGATACCATTTTGTAACACCTAGCCCTCGCATCAACAATATTGTCCGCTTTGCCCACGAGGAGCTCACGGATTTGCTTTTGGTTACTCGAGTAAAAACTTCCCAGGGAGGTCACCCATCCTAGGATTGCTCCCACCTGAGCACGCTTAACTGTGGAGTTCTCCTCTCATCCATAGCCAATACGCCCAAAACGCGTTGTTGATGTTAGAGGCCATACATTCCTTATGAACCAGGAATCTCTCCTATCCACGGCCGATGAACCAGGAATCTCTCCTGTCCACGGCCAATGTGGGATGTGTGTAGGGTGTCACAAGCACCCCTTGTTTGGACTCATCGTCCTCGATGAGCCTGAGAAGTCACCATCCTTGGTAAGGTATGTCCCACACCCCGAACGGCACAGGAATGGCTCTGATACCATTTTGTAACACCCGGCCCCTCGCATCAACAATATTGTCCGCTTTGCCCACGGGGAGCTCACGGATTTACTTTTGGTTTCCCGAGTGAAAACTTCCCAAGGAGGTCACCCATCTTTGGATTGCTCCCACCTGAGCACGTTTAACTGTGGAGTTCTACTTTCATCCACAGTCAATACGCCCAAAACGCGTTGTTGATGTTAAAGGCCATACATTCCTTATGAACCAGGAATCTCTCCTATCCACGGCCGATGTGGGATATGTGTAGGGTGTCACACCTTCAGTCTCCCTCCATTCGGGTGACTAGCCTTCAGTCTTCCTCCATTCGACCGAATGGCCTTAGCTGATGCAGAATGCAGTTCATCCCGACTGCAGCCGAGGGTTTTTGGCCTCCAAAATCATCTAAACCCATTTTAAGCCTGAATCAACCATCCTAAACCTTAGGGAAACATACCATGACCTCAATCAAGCATAACCAAGCAAGAAATCAAGCCCCAAACGAATCATACACATATACAAAAGCATAAAAACAGGTTTACACCCAAAAACTCGAAAAAGGGTTTCCAGATGCGTTCCAGCCCCAAAATCATTCAAATCATGTAAGAGAGGGGTCCTAGAACTCACCTTAACGATCCCGTCGAGTAGAGCTTTGATTTGACACGCTACACGTTGATTTTGGTTGCTCGAACCAACACGAACCAACACTTCTTCTCTTTTTCTCCTTCTCTTCTCCTCTCTTCTCTTCTTGGCTGAAAATGGTAAGAATGGGGTGTCTTCCCCCTTTTATACTCCCATTCATCAAAGTTTCTCTCGTTGGCGAGTTTGGTCCCTCGACTTTGGACTTTATATCAAAGAAAATTCCGGGCGTTACAATTAATGAAGATAAAAATGATATTATCTATGTGTACGTATGAGTATGATCGCATGAAAGTAAAGAATGGTTTAATGAAAGAAAAGTATGTTTTATTATAAAACTAGAACTCACTCAGCAACGCTGACTTTGATGTGTTTCCAGTTGGCAGGTAATGATTGCTGAGGATGGCACGAGGTGGCTACTCAACTCTTTTGGGATGGCATCCATTTATATAATGATTTTGTGATGTAATGCAACAATGTATTTTGTAACTGATTAACAATGTATTATTTTGCAAAAGTTTTTATGATGAAATGAGATGTCATTTTTGAATGTTTCCGCTGCAATATTTATGTAAGATAAATGAAAATGTGTGTTTTATGTACAATGATTTACCAGTTGTAAGCATCCCGGGAATGGGGCCTTACAATAGCAAAGTTTTGAGTGAGAGGGTGATGCAAGGATGGCTTGGAAGTTTTGCTCTGAGATAGCATGCTTCATGGCTTGAGCCTCAGCTGTGACAAGTCGGGCTTAAGCCTCAAACAATTCGAATATTAATCCTTTATTTGAGTCTTATAGTTTGTGTGTTCATGTTTTAAAAGAGACAAAGTTTTCTCTAACTCTTCAATTTTTCTTTGATTGTTAGATTCAGCTATTTTAAAGTCAGATTTTAAAATATTTAAAGACTCAATATAAAATTAATCTCCATATTGCAGTCCTGATATAGTTTTACCTTAGCAACACAAGCTGGAGTATAGAGATGTTCATATACCTTGTTGTCATCTGTTCCAACCATGAGTGCTTGAGCAGGAGTTACATCTTGTACCATGAAGCTGCAGTCAGCTTCATGAGCTACAGCTGCTGTTTTAGTTGAGTTCCCGGGCGTTTTTGATGTAGAGGCATGTGATGAGGCATGAGAGGTTCCCAGATTTGACTTGGGAGCCTTGCATTCCCTAGCAAAATGACCAACTTGGTTATTGTTGTAACACTTTGCCTTGGTTTTGTCAAACCCAAACTTGCTACTATCTGGGTTTTGAGGGAATTGCCTTCTAGTTATTTTGAAGAACTTCTTTGCTCTGTAGGTAAGCAGAGCCATTTGTTGGACTATGTCCACATACTCCAAATCATCTAGACTGAAGCACTCTAGATCATCAAAGTAGAATAGATGATAACTAGAGTTCCCATTTCCTGAGATAAAGGCACAGCTGTCCTGGAAAGAACCTTGTTGAGCCTATTAAGACCTTGGAGTCTCAGGAAATGTGATGTAGCGTCCTGTTGAACAGGATGGCTGCTGAGAGTAAGTCAGGTACTGCTAAGGTTGAATGGGTCCTGAGCCTTCAACAACCATTAAAGCGTTGCTAGAAGGAAGGCTTAAGGGTCTGCTCATCGAATGACCCTTTTTTTTCATCTATACACGGTATCCATCAAGGATATCGTATAGTTCAGTCATGGTGAGGGAGTTCAAATTCTCTGTCCTCTTGATGGAGACAATGTAGAATGTCCACTTATTTGGGAGTGCACTCATGAACTTCCTTAAGAGATCTCTCAAGTCAATGGTAACTCCCATAGACTAAAGGGAAGCAATAAGATCCATGTACCTGAAGTCTTACTGGTTGAGGGTCTCTCCAACAATGTAGGTAAAGTTCTCAAATTGCTGCTTGAGTGAATCTTTCTTGGAATGGTTGGAGTTTGAGTACATCTGTGAAAGTGCATCAAACAGCTCTTTAGCTGACTTGCAATGCTCAAACCCCGCCATGATGCAATTGTGTATAGTAGTCATAAGAGCTGTCATAGCATTGCTGTCTATGTCCATCTTCTTCCGGTCTTCATCAGAGTAGTCTTCAACAGCCTTCTCAATCATGACACTGTTTCCTCCTAGTGTTGCAACCTTTGGCTTGTAAGGACCATTAACGATAGACAACCAGATTCAACCATTGTTAAAGCATACATAGTTATAGATAGTGTGTCCGTCGCTTGTCGAATAGTCTAGACTTAATGTTATACACCTGATATGTTGTAAACACATAAAATTGGGTCATTCGCAGGAGCATATGCGAATAAGACTCGATCGTACGACTGAGACATGCTAATGGACCAGTCGTGTGACTGAGAGATGCGATTGGGACATTCGTAAGACTGAACCATAAGTATGGTCCAGTCGTACGATTGAACCATACGCATGGTCCAGTCGTACGATTGAGCCATATGCATGGTCCAATCGCACGAATGGGCCTAGTTGCATCTAATATGGGCCTAGTTGCATCTAATATGGGCCAAGGCCTATATATACCAGTTTCAATGTGTAGAGAGATTAAGGATCTAAGAGGGAGTCTACCCAAGAGCCTAGGGCTGCCAGATGAGAGGGTAGATCATGCTCAATCTCCCCTTGCCAAGAGTCTTGATTCTTATGTTGTAACGAGCTTGTAATCGTTAGGTTTTATCAATGAAACCATTCAATTATTGTTCGTTTTATTGATTGTCTCTTGGTGTTTGCTGTTGTTTATCCTTCCGTCAAGAACATACTCGGATGTTTACCGATCTAGCCGACTTCACAATTGGTATCAGAGCCGGTTATTGCTGGAATGATCTAACAATCATTCTAGCAACCCGAGCTCTTGATTTTTGGATCAAATTTTAGATCTTGACGTTAAACCCACTTCGTGTTCTTCGTGCTTTGCTCAGATCTTGTTACGTGTGGTGTTTCTATGTTAAAATTGAACTCGAAACCACGTTCTGATCACCCTTTCGAATATGATGATGTCTATTTTGTTTTGGTTCATGTAAAATTCATCAGATTAGGGTTTTGGGCAGCCCTGTAACACCTGGTTATTTTTAAAAGTCAAGATATAAAGAATAAAAGTAAGAAAGGCAATAAAGTCCAAGTGGAGGGACTAAAAGTGTCCAAAAAGGACAAAACTTTCAAAAGTTGGTGTAAAGGGAGTATGGCCGCCTACCCTCACCTCACTTCACCATTTTTCTTGGTTTTAGAGAGAGAGAGAGCAGAGAACACTCTCGGATTGAAGAAGAAGAGGAAGAAGAAAAGTGAATTCAAGGTTTTTTAGTTTTTAAGTCGGGTTTTATCTTGATTTCTAAAGTGTTTTAGAAAGAGTGTGCCCGGGAGCCTAGGGCTGCCAGATGAGAGGGGAGATCATGCTCGATCTTCCCCTTGCCAAGAGTCTTGATTCTTATGTTGTAACGAGCTTGTAATCGTTAGGTTGTGTTCAATGAAACCATTCAATTATAGTTCATATTATTGTTTGACTTTTGGTTTGTGTTGTTGTTTATCCTTCCGTCAAGAACATGCTCGGATGTTTATCGATCCGGAAAAACCGACTTCACAATGGTATCAGAGCCGGTTACTGCTGGAATGATCTAACAATCATTCTAGCAACCCGAGCTCTTGATTTTTGGATCAAAGTTCAGATCTTGACGTTAAACTCACTTCGTGTTCTTCGTGTTTTGCTCAGATCTTGTTACGTGTGTTGCTTAAATGTTAAAATTGAATTCAAAATCACGTTCCTATCACCCTTTCGAATCTGATGATGCCTACTTTGTTTCGGTTCATGTTAAATTCGTCAGATTAGTGTTTTGGGCAGCCCTGGTGGCTGCAGATCTGAAAATCTGCGTGCAGACCCGTTAATGCCACTGGGCCATGCGATTGGACCATTCGTACGAATGAGCCATGCGAATGGACCATTCGTGCGACTGGACCAGTCGTATGTTCAGTCATGCGACTGGACCAGTCGTATGTTCAGTCGTGCGACTGGACCAGCCGTATGTTCAATCGCACGAATGAGCCATCCGCATTGACTCATCCGCATTTGTTCCAGACCAAAAAAAAAGAGTCTGGAACAGCTTCTTGCACAGATTTGAGGATGAGCAAAGCATATTCACCCTGAGGTTCTTTTGTCAAATAAGTTCGATGTATACCCCATTATTCTTCGGACTTCCAGAATAGGTGAATGTAATTGTAACACGAAAGAGAGAAGAGAAGATGTCAGCAGTTGGTGCTGATTTTGTGGGGTAGTCAGGAGCATTTGACTGCTTATGGGCCAATCAAGTTATATTTATCCGCACAGAAAGGATTCTGCTTCTTAGGGGGAATCCATGTATAGAGAAAGTGAAGACGCAATCAGAAAGTGATGATGTGAACCGGTTTCCGATGATGAATCTTCGTGCATGCCGATTTGGTTGATATTGTCAGCTGTGGATTGGATCCTTCAACCTTTTGCCCAATACACCGTGTGAAGATGCAAGAAGAGCACAATGTCTATATATTGGGATATGCTGAATGTGAGGGGGAATTTTTGCATATGTTGATGTTAATCAGGTTAGCTTGTGTGAATATTGAAGCAATGGAAAACTGTTCATATCATTATCTAGAAAAATCAGTCATATGGGGAATCTTGCTGCTATGATGGTGTTCTGCAAAGTAAACGAAATCTATTGTGCCTAAATTCATTTTCAGGAATATGGTAGTAACCTGACGGATCGGCAACGTTGGCTAATATGGTTTTTGTTTGATTCTATTGGCAACCAGAGCAAAGATTAACTGGATTGTAAGAGGTGTTATCTACTATTCGCAACAAACGTCCAAGGGGGAATTTTTTGGAGCATATATAGTTATATATAGTGTGTCCGTCGCTTGTCGAATAGTCTAGACTTAATGTTATACACCTGATATGTTGTAAACACATGAAACTGGGTCATTCGCAGGAGCATATGCGAATCAGACTCAGTCGTACGACTGAGCCATGCTAATGGACCAGTCGTGCGACTGAGAGATGCGATTGGGACATTCGTAAGACTGAACTATAAGTATGGTCCAGTCGTACAATTGAACCATATGCATGGTCCAGTCGTACGATTGAGCCATAAACATGGTCCAGTCGCACGAATGGGCCCAGTCGCATCTAATATGGGCCGAGGCCTATATATACCAGTTTCAATGTGTAGAGAGATTAAGGATTTCTAAAGGGTTTTAGAAAGAGTGTGCCCGGGAGCCTAGGGCTGCCGGATGAGAGGGGAGATCATGCTCGATCTTCCCCTTGCCAAGAGTCTTGATTCTTATGTTGTAACGAGCTTGTAATCGTTAGGTTTTGTTCACTGAAACCATTCAATTATAGTTCGTATTATTGTTTGACTTTTGGTTTGTGTTGTTGTTTATCCTTCCGTCAAGAACATGCTCGGATGTTTATCGATCCAGAAAAACCGACTTCACAACCATCAAGGTATCTGATGAAACCTTCTATGCGTCTACTCCATTGTCTAAAGTTTTCAGGGGTGATGATAGGTGCTTTAGTCATCTTCCCTATCTCAACTTCAAATTTCTGAAAAAGGGCCATTTTAGAGTATGGTGAAGGGAGGAGTGAAAACAAGTTGATTTGGATGGTAAGATACACAATCAAGAGCATTAAAAGCTCTTATACCAATTAGAGGATCGATATATGTCACTTAACACTTTGTTTTCTCTCAAACTCACTTAGACTCACACGGTTTGATGAAGTAGAATCTCTCAAAGAGGTGATTATGATATACTAAGTAACTTAAGAACACAAAGAAATAATTTTTAAGGTATTTGTATATATTACTTTTCAACTCAAAGTTACAAGATTATTATAAGCATGATACAAGAGTTACAATGAGAAACTATATATACTATCAACTACAACTGGTTATACTTTGATACCAGCTGGAATCCTATAACTAAAGCAAATACTAGAAAGCTATAGTTAAAGTATCTTAGATATGTATTATCTAAGATATGGTAGTCATGACGTTCCATGACTTACCTTTTGTCACCAACTAAATTTGGCAATTGTACTAACAAATAAAGGTGAATAGTGGAATAAAGTATGGTTAACTGCATGACCTTTTGAGAAAATGCCATGCAGTATCTCAAGGTCTGCAGCGGAGTGTCAGATGAACCATACTTATGTCCACTGGTCCATAATAGCATCTTCCAAAGGTTAATTGGCTTCAGAAGAACAAGTTCTTTCGAAGCCTTTTATACTTCGGAAGAGGCTGCTTCTTTCGTGGCTTGAGGACTTCTATTTTGGAAGTCTTTGTCTTTGGATTCTTTTAAGTGTTGAACTTAGAAAGAAAAGACTTTGTCTTTGGAAGTTGGAGGTTTCCTTTGGAAGTTGATCTTGCACTTAATCTTCGAAAGAGTTTCATTTCCTTCGACTGTTCCATACTTAGCTTCGGAAGTCCTTTATAAGTTGCACCAAAATAATCTAAGTGTTTGGTTTTGGTTGCACCAATCTTTCTAGATCCAACACAAGACAATATAGTACTCCCAGGACTCCTCAGCAAAATGGTGTTGTTGAGAGGAGAAACACGACACTTATTAAAGCTGCAAGAACTATATTGTCCGACTCCAAACTGTACCATCACCTTTTGGGCAGAGGTAGTCAACACCGCCTGCTATGTGCAGAACAGAGTTTTAGTTGTTAAGACACATGCTAAGACTCCTTATGAAATTTGGCACAAGAGGAAACCTTTGTTGGTTTTCTCAAGTCATTTAGATGGCCTTGCACCATCTTGAATACCAAAGATTAAATTGCCAAGTTTGCTTAGAAATCAGATGATGGATATTTTATTAGGTACTCTTCCAAGCTAAGGCTTATATAGTATACAATCTCATAACCAAGATTGTTGAGGAGTCAGCCAATATAACTTTTAATGAACACACATCGAGTGTAACTGGTTCTGGTCCTCATTGGCTATTTGATCTTGATTTAGTTACCAACTGTTTTAACAAATCTTCTGAGAATGTTTTAGGGTCTACAGATATTCTACCAATAGGTGATCATGATCCAATATTTTAGCTGACAAGACCTTCAAGCTATACACTTCAGCTCCAGTTGTAACTTACTCTGCAAATGAAGTTTTTATTAGCACAATAATGATCAATTCAGCTTATACATTTGAGATGCCTTCAAATTCTAGCTCAGAGGCTCAACAACCAGATAAAGAAGCTTCAAATATAGAAGATCATGGTGGTGGTGAAAGTGATCAAGAATTCTTGACGCTAACAACCACTCCATTAAAGACAACATCAATGATGCCACACACTCATTGAATCAAGTCTCACTTGATAAGTGTGTTGATAAGGTGGGAGAAACGTCTGTTCCAGATCTAAATTTCTCTAATTTAGACCCCTCTCAGCAACTTGTTGTGATCCCTCAGCTAAGGATCCACAAGTCTCATCCCACCTCAAACATCATTAGAGATGTTGACTCAGGGGTAAGAACAACAGGACAAACCCGTGATGCAAATGTTTGTCTTCACTCTTATTTCTTGTCTCAGATAGAGCCTAAGAAGATTGATGAGGCTCTGAAGTATGGAAGTTGGGTTAAAGTTATGCAAGAGGAGCTGCTTCAATTCAAAAGGCAAAAGGTTTGGAACCTGTGTCATCTTCCTCGTGGGAAGACTACTATAGGAACCAAATGGTTATTAGGAACAAGAAGGATGATAGAGGACTGTCATCAAAAACAAAGCTAGACTAGTGGTTCAAGGGTACACACAATAAGAAGGAATTGACTACATAGATGTCTTTACTCCTGTAGCAAAACTGGAAGTTGTTAGGATATTCTTGGCATTTGCTGCATCCAAGAACTTCAAGGTCTATTAACTTGATGTCAAGTGTGCTTTTCTCTATAGGGTGATTGAATAAGAGGTGTATGTCAAACAACCACATGGCTTTGCAAATTTTGATCATCCTCATTATGTCTGCAAGCTTGATAAGGCTCTTTATGGGCTACACCAAGCACCAAGGAAGTGGTATAAGACTCTATCTTAGTATCTCTGCAAGCATGGATACAGAAGAGGTACTATAGATGGAACTCTCTTCATCAAAGGAACAAGAAATGACTTAATGCTAGTTCAAGTGTATGTAGATGATATCATCTTTGGTTCAACTAATCCAAATATGTGCAAAGACTTTGAGAAGCTGATGAATGATAGATTTGAACTGAGTGCCATGGGGGAACTCAATTTCTTTCTTGGAATCCAAGTGAAGCAAGTTGAAGATGGCATCTTCATAAGTCAATCTAAGTATGTTCAAGACATACTCAACAGATTCAACATGACTGATTGCAAAGTTGCTAAGACTCCTATAGCAAAAAATCACTCCCTTAGGACTGACCTTGA
Source organism: Flaveria trinervia (assembly GCA_025506515.1). Classification (NCBI taxonomy): domain Eukaryota; kingdom Viridiplantae; phylum Streptophyta; class Magnoliopsida; order Asterales; family Asteraceae; genus Flaveria; species Flaveria trinervia. Next base: position 64,126,778 of record CM046443.1, read on the forward strand.
GGGGGAATGTATGGATAAACATCTCTACAAAGCTATGATGGGTCTCTTATGTAACTTACAGCTAGCTGGCCTGATATCATGTTTGACATATGTGTTTGTGCAAGATATCAAGCCAACCCCAAGATGTCACATCTTATTACTGTCAAGAGAATTTTAAGATACCTCAAAGGTGCCTCAACACTTGGCCTTTGGTATCCAAAGAATTCTAACTTAATTTGTATGCATATACAGATAGTGATTATGATGGATGCAATATGACTGCAAAGTCTACATCAGGGGGATGTCAGTTTCTTGGTGGAAGGGTTGTCTCATGGCAATGCAAGAAGCAATCCTGTGTCTCTGCATCAACTGCTGAAGCTGAATACATTGCTGCTATAAGCTGTGTGCTCAAGTACTTTGGATTCAGAATCAAATGCTGGACTATGGGTTCAACTTTAAAGAGACTCCCATTCACATAGAAAACAATAGTGCCATCTCTATTACCGAGATCCTTTGTAGCACTCAAGGACTAAACACATCAATATTAGGTATCATTTGATTAGAGATAACTTTGAGAAAGGTTTGATCAAACTAGTCAAGGTTAACACAAATGAGCAATATGCTTATTTGTTCACTAAAGCTTTTGATGAGCAGAGATTTAAATATCTCATATTAGCTATTGGGATGATTAATCTTGAGTAACTTGTTACTAAAAATAATTCGTATTATTTCTAAAAACTTTATGTCTTAAGTTGTCTATTTCATCATCTTCATAAGCTCTTGTTTTTCTTGGAAAAAATCTTTTTAGAAGACTTTCCTTATATTTTTGAAAATCTTGATCTTTTCTATCATTCAGAAGACATGGTTTTATCTTCGAATGAAACTTATGCCTTCAAAACAAACGACTGCTTAAGTAAAAATTGCATTCGGAAGAAGTTTCTAAAATATCTTCTGAAGCTTAACATATCTCTTAAGTACATGCATGTTTTCAAGGACAACTTTCTTCGGAAGTAAATTAACTCTTGGAAGATTTATTTTTAGTTGAATAAAGTATCCAAGTGTTAATTCCCGTCCTAACCAAAATTTACAAAACTCTCAAGAATATCTTCTGATGTCATTTTGGCTTCAGAAGATTTTCCACTTTCAAGAGAACTACCTTTTGAGCAAAAAGCATACTACCTTTTCAGAGGTGGGACTAACATCCAGATTTCAAAGTTTATCCTCTTTCATTAACTTTATCTGAAATCCTTTTCATATATAAACCCAACCATTCCCTCTCTTTCTTCATCATCTTTATCTTCTCCCAGACCTAAATTCCCAAACCTCTCTCTAAAACTGCCTTTGTTCTTCAATTCCTTCACCTTTAAGCTTTCTCAAATGGCCAACCTCAATTACATAAATGACCTAAACTTCTCCATGCAGTTACACAGGTAACATAATTAGGTTGCTCTGTTACACTCTAAGAAAGATCCTCATTTGTCATAGGTTTGTTGATTTTTGGCTCTGTCAAATTATTCCACCTCCCTTACCATTGATCTTGTTCTTTATGAGAATCATTTGCTTGATTTCTGGAAGACCTATCAAGAGGTTATCCTGGATAGGGAGAATGCACTTTCTACCACAGTACAGGGGAGGACAACCTTCATCACTCCAGCCATCATAAACACCCATCTTCAGTTGGATGATGAGGAAGGTGAGTTGTCCTTTCCTAAGGAAGCAGTCAACCACTCCTTTGAGCAGATGGGCTATGAAGGATACTTTTTTGTCAAGACCGTAAGGAAAGAGAAGGTCTCCTCCAGTGGAAGTACCTACTTAATATGGTCATCCACATCTTTTCTAACAAGCATGGGGGCTGGGACCAAATTCTTGAAGATCTCTCCTTCATAGTGCATGGAATGGTTTAGGGTGTCAAGTTCAGGTACTCTTAGTTTGTTTATACAAATTTGCTTGCTAACTTTGACTCCTTAGAATAATATATGTTTCCTAGATATGTTCAACACATTCTTAACTATGAACTGGGCTCACAGTTGAGGGAAACAGGTAATATTCTGAAATTGGGACAGATGAAGTCCAACATATTTAAATTTTTAAAGAAGCCAACTGTTGGCTTCTCTAGGGTAGAAATAGCCCTTGTCCCTAAAATGTTAGAGCTCATTGCTTAAGGTGACAACCTAGCAACACAATCTAGTGTTGAACCCAGACCTTCTATCTCTCAACCACCAAAATAGCCACACATCACTCTTACCTACAAAATAAAATCCCAACAAACCCTTGCACAAGTTACTCAGTTTGTTTAGGCCCCCATACTACTACCCACACAGGAGGAAGTGGACACTAGAGTTCCCACTTCTCCTAAGGAGCAAACCACTCCCATTACTTCAACTATCAATCCTGAGGTTCCTCATGCTCAGACTGATGAGCTCATTATCCTAACAGCCTTAAGCCTTCACTCAGAGTCTCAACACTCTAGTGAACAACCTTCAGGCAAAAGTTACCATCCCTAGCCTTTAGATCTCAACCAACCAATTCCTAGCCTTGATTTCTATCATGATAAAGACTTAGGATTCAGTGAGTATCATGAGTCTCTCTATTCTTCTCCTACTCAAAGAGAAATGAGTGATTTTGACTCTCCTATGTCTAGCCCACATCATCCACCTACCACTAAGGTGGATCTTCCTGACTCTACTTAGGAAGTCCATATGGAAGAGGCTCTTACTTCTGTCAGTGATTACATCTTGAAGACCTCAATCATAGCAACTCAGCCTACTAATACTCCATCTGAAGTAGTCAGTGAGGAGAGGAAAACCAGCAACCAAGAACATCATGCTAGTGATAAGACTAAGGACTTTGGTCCAATTATCTTATCGCCCAATGAATCTTCTGATGAAGAAGAGGGGAATCTGAAACTAAAGGTGCAAAAACTATCAAAAACATGCACTTATCTAGTCTCTAAGGTTAGTCACTTGGAATCTCAGGTGACTACCTTACATAATAGGGTCAATGATCAACAACTTGAGACTTCTTATCTCAAGGAGAAACTAGCTGGGAGACCTTTAAGAAGAGCTCAACCAGGTTCACAAGAACTTGTGAATGTGATTGACCCAACTCGTAGCTCACCTATGCAAGAGGGTAATGCTACCAAAAAGGGGAGAAAGTCATTACAATTACAAAACATGGGAGTTCTTCACAGAGCATGGACTTTGAGGACTCACCATCTTCATTTGTTACTGTCCATACTTGGCAACTTCCTCAAGTTCACATTGATGTGGACTCTATAGACTCCTTCATTTAGAGTCTTATTGAGGAAGGCATTCCAAGGTCTATGTCATCTCCATCTCAAGGAACTTCCAATTACATCATAGGGTGGATGCACTGAGTCTATGTATGAGACTGAAAAGCAGATGAGACAGCATTACCCACAGTTGTTTGAGGAATAACAGGTTTAGGGGACGAAACCTATATAAGGGGGTGGACTTGTAACACCCAGTTATTTTAAGTTATAAAGAAAGAATAAAAGAGAAGAAAAGAAAGAAATGCAATTTAATCCAAGTCAATGGGTGAAATGTGTCAAAAGGATAAAAACTTTCAAAAGTAGGTGTAAAACATGGCATGGCCGCCCATGTTGTCTACACACCCTTTCATTCGGATATTTTTAGAGAGAGAAAGAGCAGGAGAGTTTGGATATTTGAAGAAGAGCAAGAAGGAGGCTGAATTCAGGTAAGATTTGGTGTTTATAAGATGTTATTAACTAGCCTATGCCTCGGTTATGTTTGTTTATGTGTTCGGTCATGAGTTTGGTGGGTTTCTAGGTGGTAGAACTCATTTTCATCCGGGTTTGGAAAAGGTTCATCCGAAAGTTGTCAAAGGTGAGTTCTAGAACCCTCTTTTTACTTGTTTTAAACTGATTTGGGGCTAGAAATGCATGAATATACATTTTTATAAAGTGGATTTTTACCCGTATGTATGAGTATGTATGTGTCTACGGGTGGGGTTTGATTTTGAGTGGGTTTATGGTTATGATGATGTTATGAATGTGTTTCTAAGGCCTAGAATGTATGAGTTAAGCTTATAACATGTTAATGATGATTGGGGACTGAATTATGTTGTTTAAGGGTGATTCAGACTGCCCATGCGCCTAAATAATGGCCCATGCGCCCAACGGTAAAAACTGCCTAAGTGTTCCCATGCGCCCAAAACCTCATGCGCCCAAATAGTACTCATGCACCTAGGAATAGTCTAAATTTGACTAAGTGTCCACACACCTAGGAAGTCCATGCGCCCAGGCACTCATGCGCCTGCACACTGCCCATGCGCCTAGAAATTTGCCCAGAATGACTAAGTGTTGCCCATGCACCTGGAAGTTCCCCATGCGCCTAAGTGTTCCCCATGCGCCCAAAAGGCCATGCGCCTGCATAGTGCCCATGTGCCTAAGACTTAGAAAATTTTCTAAGATTTTAGGGAAATTTAAATTTTAGGCTTTGACTTAGGAGGTTCCCAGGGGATATGTAAGTTGACTTTTTGAAGTCATAGGTGATGTGATGGGTGATGTATGATGTGGTATGCATGATGATGTGTGATTGATGCTTATGCATGATGATGATGTATGATGATTATGTATGTTATGTATGATATTTTTCCTTATGTTCCTTATTACGTATGATGACGTGACTTTATGTGGTGTGATTATGATGATGAACGTAAAGTATTATCTTAACAAAGTAAAAGATTTAAGATAATGTAAGTGGAACATAATGAACGAATGAAAAGTCTTTAAATCAAAAGGAAGGAGGTTCACAACTCACTAAGAGTTGTTAGCTCAACTGTGTGTTTACAGCGTGCGATCTTGACTAACCCTTAAGGGTTCACACACAGGGGGAGTTAGTCTATGTGACTACTCCATATGCACGATATGTGCAATATGTATGATATGGGTTCTTTGTCGATTAACCCTAGATGATATGGCTTTGTGCTCAAGAGGGGGTTAAGCATACGACAGGACCTAGATAGAAGTGAAAAGATAATAAATGTACGAAAAGTGCGATAAGTATGAAATGTGCGAAATGTATGAAACGAACGATGAAAGAAGATTATAACTATTACCTTGATGTATGATGTGTGATCACTTGCGATAGTAAAGAAAATTATTTAACGAACGAAAGGTAATGTAAAGTTTTATAAAACTAGAACTCACTCAGCAATGCTGACTTTTATGTGTTTCCAGTTGGCAGATAAATGTTGCTGAGGATGGCACGAGGTGGCTACTTGGCTTGTTTAGGATGGCATCCATTTTATGTTGCGATAATGGTTTTGCATTGTAATGCAAACAAACGATATTTTGTAATGAATGTTGCATTGTTTTGCGAAAGCGATTATTTTTATGAAATGAAAAGATTGTTTAAATATTTCCGTTGCAATGTTTTTTTAAAGTTAATGTAAATATATGTTTTATGTGCGATGATTGACGAGCTGTGAGCGTCCCGGGAATGGGGCCTTACAAGGTAAAAGGAAAATGACTCCTAAGGAGATTAGGGAGGAAGAGAGAGAGTAAAAGGAAGCTAAGGGGAGAAAGTTCCTCTGTTGGGTCTGCTGACTTCATGGAAGCTGCAATCAGGGCTGCTCCCAGACCAAACACTCAAAATATTGAGTTGAGGGAAGTCAGGATTGCTTACTTACAGACCAGGAAATATGATATTGATAATATCATCTCCCTCCCCTTAAAGGAATTGAATGAACTGGCTGACATGGAATTGTCAAGAGAAAAGAAGGAAGCAGGGGATGCAAGATTGCTTCTTCAAATCAAAGATGAAATGAGACTGAAAAGGCTCTACAAACATGTTCCTACTCTCTCACCAGTTCATAAAGTCTTGTGTAGGAGACTATGGCCCCACAAGAACCTCAGGTAGACAAAGAAACTGATAAGATCAACATGATCAACTACCTGAGTGCCATAGGTCTCTATCAGGATGATGCACTTCTTCCCTTGTCCTTTGAGTACATTGAGTTTGAGTATCTCAAGCAACTTGAACTTGAAGTACTCAAAGAAAGAAAGGCAACAAAGAGGAAGATGAGGGAAGAAGCAGCTAAGGCAAGAGCCGTCATCAAGAAGAGTCAAAAGAAGTCTGTTGATAGGTAGAGGATGATGAGCTTCTTGAAGCTATATGGATTCACCGGAAGGAGACCTGGCCTTATGTCTCTATCCACCATGGATGAGCACATTAGGGTGATCAAGCAGAAGATCAAAAGAGAAGAACTTGTTGACTTACTCTCCCCACCAATTCAGGTCCCTCAAGAAGTGGAGGTTAAGGTTGACCCTTTTGAGACAACATAACCAATCTCAGCAAGCTTCATTAACTGATCCACATCATGGTTCAGTCCCCTCTCAATCTGAACTTAAGAGAGAGGAAAACCCAATTGAGAAAGACAAAGATGATCAATAAGGTGTTGCATGCCAGTCTTCTTAGTTAAGAGGTATGAAGAGGATAAAAAGGATGGCTTCTAGACCAAAGTCTAAGAAGAAAAAGAAAGAAGCATCCATCTCCAAACCTCAGGATGAGTCAGAACATCCTGAGGATGTGCAACAAGAGAAAGCTCCGCCAACTCCAATTCAAATAGCTCCTTTGGCATCAGGAAGACCATCTTATCATGGACTTACACTACTAATGCAGAAAGATGGCATCTTATCAGAAATCAAGGTATTGAAGATGTCTACACATGGAAAGACATGTTCAATCCACCTCTGCCTTATCTCTTTGAGATGAGAAGATAGCATGAGAGTCTGAGTGATCCTGACCATCAAATGAAGAAAGGTTTGGTCATCATCATGATGAGGACTGTCAATATCTTAAGTCTTCAAATGTTTTAGCATTAGCTTAGGGGAGTTTGTAAGGATTCATATAAGGCTGATGCAACCCAAAATATCCAAAGTCTATTCTACTCGCATAAATGCTTCAGAAGTTTCACACTCTGCCTTAGAAAATATTCTAAGTGTGAAATCTTTCGAAGCCATGACCAATATCTTCCGAAGCCAAACATGAAGTCTTCTAAAGCTTCAAAGACAAAGTCTTCCGAAGCCAACACTTGAATACAAATTTCTTTTGAAGACTTTTTAGTACATGCTTTATCTGATGTACCTTTTACCATAAAGCTAGACCACCGTTCTGCTGCAACTTTGTTTGACTCACCAACTTTCATAAGTTGGTGAAAGGTCTATGCTTTTGGTAAACTATACATTGAGGTCTTGAGTCTGTTACTTTCTACTCTATGTACTTTTATCCTTTTTGTAATATATTAGCATGTGAGCTATGGCATGTCATAGTCACTAGTCAAAAGGTAATCTGCCTTTTGACTCTATATTGATTTTGTTGTTGTCTAGATCATGTATCCAGCTGGCCTTCAAAGTATGATCGGTTGTAGGATATAGTATAAAGTATCTTAGGTCCCTTTGTAATTTTTAAATCCGTTTACGCTTTTAAACACTTGTAAAGAACTTGAGAGCAATATACAGCATTCTTGAAAACCAAACACTTATGTTATTGTTATTGTTATTGTTCTTGTTCTGTCTCTTTATTATGTGTGTTACTTAGTATCAAGGTGTGACTGGTTTCTAGTTCCTATTTTTTCTGCTAAGTGTTCTAACTCAACTCTCATCATTGTGTTTGTGTTGTAACTGACCAACCCTTAAAAGGTCTTGCACCCTTAAGTTGAGAGATCTCTCAAGAAAATTCATGAGTGCGCTCCCAAATGAGTGGACATTCTACTATGTCTCTATCAAGAGGACAGAAAACTTAACTCCCACACCATTACTAAACTATATGGCATCCTCGATGGATACCGTGTAGAGATAGAGAAGAAGAGAGGCCAGCAGATGAGTAGACCCTCAAGCCTTCTTGCTAGCAACGCTTCAATTGTTGCTGAAGGCTCAGGAGCCCCCAACCTCAGTAGTATCTGACCTATTCCCAGCAGCCATCATATTCTTTTGGGCCATACATCACATTCCTTAAGACTCCAAGGTCTCAACAGGCTCAGCCAAGTTCTTTTTAGGATAGTTGCATCTTTGTCTCAAGAAATGGACACTCTAGTAACTTTCAGTATTGCTTTGATGATCTAGAATGTTTCAACCTAGATGATGTGGAATATGTGGACAATGTCCAACAGATAGCTCTATTAACTTACAGAGCAAAAAAGTTTTTCAAAAGAATTGGATGGCAGTTTCCCCAAAACCCAACTAACAGCAAGTTTAGGTTTGACAAGACGAAGGCTAAATATTACAACTCTAACCAACTTGGTCACTTTGCCAGGGAATGCAAGGCACTTAAATCGAATTTGGAAACCTCTCAAGCCTCCACACATCCCACTTCACCTAAAGCTTCCGGAAGTCAACTAAAATAGTTGTTGTGGCCCAAGAAGTTGACTGGAGCTTTATGGTACCGGATGTGACTCCTGCTCAAGCACTGATGGCTGGAATTGATGACAGCAAGGCATATGAACACCTCTGTACTCCAGCTTGTATTGTTAAGGTTAAGTTATATCATGACTACAAAATGGAAATTAAATCTAATATTGAGTAATATCTTAAAATCTAATTTTAAAAGGGTTGAATCTGACTATCAAAAGAAAATTGAAGAGTTGGAGAAAACTGTGTCCTTGTTAAAACATGAACATACCAACTACAAGACTAAAATCAAAGAATTGATATCTAAATTGACTGAGGCTCAAGCTTTCACAGCTGAGGCTCAATCCAGGAAGCATGCTATCTCTGAGCAAAACTTCCAAGCCATTCTTTCATCATCCTCTCACTCAAAACTTTGTTATCAAAACAAAGGTGGGTTGGGATCCAATGAAATTGCTCCACCACACTCTTATGAGTCTATTAGACAACAGGGGGTAGGATTGAAGAGCAAGAGGTTTCATCTACTAACCCACCTTCTCATGAGTCAAAGAGTGATGCAACTTTGGATACCATCACTGGGAAAAACCAGGTAAACCAACCCTCTCTCAGTGGTGATGATCAACCCCTAATCACCAAAGCTAGAAGAAATATGGCTAAAGCAGTAAGAAAAACTACTAAGAAAGTGGTGAGTCCAAGCTAAAAATTGACTCAAAACAAAAGGATGTGTTCATTTTAGCTAGATTTCAGGTGGTTGGAAACTCTGATTCAGAAAATGTGTGTAATACCGGCACACCTGTCTTACAAAAGGATCAAAAGTTAAAAGGAAAGATTACTGATGAAAACAAGAAAAACAATAAACTAGAGTCCTTAAATTCATAAAAAGTTAACATTGCATGCATAATGTGTGATCTGCAAAACCACATAGCTAAAGATTGTTACAACAATCTCGCAAGCACACATTATGCAAATAATGTTAAGAAAGAAAAAGTCAAGGAAGGTTTCAAATTTGGACCTTACCACATGGTTCAAGTGATGAAGAAGGGAAAGCTTGTTTCCAAAGCAAACTTGCTTTCGAAAGAAACTCGTTCTTTTAAAGTGAAAATAGCTTCGAAAGTTAAAGCTAAGAAACTTCAAAAGAACAAGAAAGCTCCCTTGAAACCTTCCGAGAAGAAAACTACGTCAGAAGAAAAGGTGGTGAAGGCTTCTTCCAAAAAGAAAGAAGCTTTGGAATAATGCCATGCTACCCAAGCTTCAACAAGCTCATCTTCACTGATCAGCCAAGGGATGGAATGGAAGATCAAAGAAGATGTTGCAGCCCAAACCTCTTCTACACCAACATCTATTGAACCCGATGCATATATTTTTGTTGGACCAAAAGAACCAATAAGCCTGATCAGAAAAACCTCTAAGTCCTACAGACATCACAACTGCTGAAGACTTGATCAGCTATTGTAATAAAGTCTGAAGATCAACAGCTGAAGACTAAAGTACTGAAGACTTCAACAGCTGAAGAGCAAAGTCTGAAGATCAACACTGAAGACTAAAGAACTGAAGACTTCAACAGCTGAAGACTAAAGTACTGAAGACTTCAACAGCTGAAGATCAAAGTCTGAAGATCAACAGCTGAAGAACAAAGTACTGAAGATCAATAGCTGAAGTACAAAGACTGAAGACATCAGCTGATGACAACAGCTGAAGTTCAAGTACAAGTACTGAAGCCTTCAGAGTTTGTTACAACAGCTGAAGAAGCACTCTTCAGTTGTTGTGATGGTTTCCTTTCAGTAGTTTTCTTTTTGTTTCAGTATTTGTGAACGACTGAAGAGCATGTTCTTCATTCGCTGTAGTTTCAGTAGTTTCTTTTCAGTAGTTGTAGTGATAGTTAACACTTAGCATTTTTGTAAGAAAATGTCAGCTGTTTGACATCTTCAGTAGTTGTGTTAATTATCAGTAGTTTGAATAAATTTTGTTAGATGTCACTATCAAGTGACATCAGCAGACGTCACATCTCCTATATAAGAGGTGTTGACCTAATTGTATGTGTGACATTCTGTTACCACGAAAGCGAATATTGAATGAAATAATTTTGCAGAATTCTCTCTGTCTATAACCGTTTGTTCTTACCCTGAATATCTCTTTTTGTGTTCTTGTGAATTGGCTAATTCAATGTTTGATTTCCGCTGCTATACTTTCTAATCAATCAAACGTAGATCATTGATCCTAACAAGTGGTATCAGAGCAGGTTAATCATTGATCGATCTAACAGTTGATCATTGAAACTGCTATTTGATATCTATGTTTGTTGAATTAGCTCATTTGCAAGAACTGGTTATAGATTATTGATTTTCTGCCACTTTCGTTTATTCATTTTGAGATCTCTCTTGGTTCATTTGGTTTGTTGTGTTTTGTTCTAAATCTGCTATAGCTTAATTGAATTTGGTTGAATCTGAGATGACTACTCCTTCTAATGACCCTCACAATACCGGTTCCTCAACCAAGCCTCCGATGCTTGTTAGGACTGAGTATAACATATGGCAACAAAGGATGCATTATCACCTGTCTGTTAACAGTTCAGGTTGTTGGACATCTGTAGTACATGGACCACATAAGCCTATGGTGAACAATCCGGAAACCAATCAAATGGTTCCGAAGAAGAAGGAACAATACTCAGATGAAGATCAGAAACTATTTGAGATTGATGCTAAAGCCCATGGAATTCTAGCCATGGCACTGCCGAATGAAATCTATTCAGGGTTTATGCATCATGAAACTGCTCATGACCTCTGGAATGCACTGAAGGAACAATTCGGTGGAACTGATGAGGTCTTAGCAAACAACAGAGAAATCCTCGCCCAATAATATGAGACATTCTCTCATAGAAAGGGTGAGACACTGACTCAACAGTTTGAGCGTTTTTCCTGTTTGATCTCTGAGCTGAAAATGGTGAAACAGGAATACACCAACAGCCAGTTGAATAACAGATTCCTCAGATCACTGCCTGAGAGATGGGACACATACACTATTGTCCTACGCTCCAGTGCAAATCTGGATAGCCTATCTCTCACCCAACTTTATAGGAAACTGCTTACATTCGAAAGAGAGATAGAGCAGAAAAGGAAACTGTCATCATCAGGAAAGCTGACTAATGACTTTGTACCAGGGAACACTGCCTTGGTTGGTCATGAGTCAGAATATGCTGCATCTGAAAGCAATTATGATGAGCATATTGATTTCTCTTCAAACAGTTCTGATCATGCATTTGTTGGTATTGATAGTCATTCTGGCAGTAATAGTGATAATCTATGCTTCATTATGGATGATCTGAAGGGAATTGTTGATGATGATTTAGAAGAGATGGATATTCTAAGTCAAATGGCCTTAGTTAATATCAGATCTCAGAAGTTCTACAAGAGAACTGGCAGGAAATTTCCTGGACTCTCTGGCAAAACCAAAGTTGGTTTTGACAAGAGTAAGTTGAGGTGTCACAAATGCCAAAGGCTTGGACACTTTGCAAGAGAGTGTAGATTGACTGGATCTAACTCTTCTGCACCCTTTGTGACTTTTCTAAGCACTAGTCCACAAAACAGAGGGCAACATATTGCTGGTTCTGGTCATCATTCACACCCTGTATCTCCTGCATACTTTGTCCCCCAGGGTCAAATGTCATACCCTTTTCCTTGCTATTACATGTTTAGCCAAATCCGGTTCAAGATCCAATTGCACAACAACCACATGCATTACCTGAACCTCGACCTTCCTAATATCATCAACAAACTCAACCTCAACAACATAGCTTTTTCACCCCAAGAGTTGTTGACTGGAGCAGTTTACCAGATGATTTGTCTGGTCATGAACAACTGTTCTCTGGTGCTGGTCAACATGGTGGTGACAGTCCTTTTGGAAATTTAGCTCTTATGGCTTTGGAGTCTGCTGATACTTCATCCTCTAATGCCTCTAAACCATAGGTATCACAGGTATCCTCTGAGGCAAAAGCCAAACTATGTTCTGAAACATGCATAGCCGCATTTGCATCTATTAGAGAAGCAAATGTAGCTTTAATTAACAAGAAAATTGAGCTAGAACAAACAATTTTCAAAAGCAAAGCGGAATTTGAGTCTGTGATTAATGAAAAAGAGGTTTGAAATGAGTGCAATGGGAGAATTACAGTTCTTTCTAGGCTTGCAAATCAAACAAAAGGCTGATGGAACCTTTATTCATCAGTCAAAATATACAAAAGATCTTTTGAATAAGTTTGATTTACAAAATTATAAGCCCTGTTCTACTCCATGTGCAACACTACACAACTGGATGCGGATCAGAAAGGTAAAGCTGTTGATGAAACACTTTACAGATGTATGATTGGGTCCTTGATGTACTTAACAGCTTCTAGACCAGATATCATGTTTGCTACTTGTGTATGTGCTAGATTTCAGGCTGCTCCTAAAGAATCTCATTTGATTGCAGTCAAGAGGATCTTTAGATATTTTCAAGGTACACAATCTCTAGGTTTATGGTATTCCACTCGACACTCTTGCAAATTAGTTGCTTTTCCAGATAGTGACTATGCAGGGTGCAAGTTAACTCGAAAGTCAACTTCTGGTGGTTGTCAATTCCTAGGCAACTGTTTGATTTCTTGGCAGAGTAAGAAACAAACATCTGTTGCTACATCCACTGCTGAAGTAGAGTACATTGCAGTTGCAAGTTGTACTTCTCAGGTACTCTGGCTTCAGAACCAACTTTTGGATTATGGCATTACAGAGACTAAGACTCCATTATTAATGGATAGTGCTTCAGCTCTGTGCATTGTCAAAAATCCAGTCCAGCACTCTAGGACCAAACATATAGAGATCAGACATCATTTTATTAGGGATTGTTTTGAAAAAGGTCTGATTGATCCTAAGTTTGTGCCTAGTGCTGATGAGCTTGCAGACATTTTTAGTAAGCCTTTGGATAGTTCAACTTTCCAAACCTAGTGTTACGGCTTGGTATGCTGCAGCTAGAATAAGTGATACTACTGCTGATCTCAGTATATAAGTACTGATGATCATTAGTGCCATATCACATATCGTACTGATTCTGTTAAAAAAACTGATAAAGTTACAACTACTGATGTAGTTATAACTACTGATGTCAGTAAAAACAGATAAGTACTGATGTCCTATGAAACTACTGAAAACAGCTAATAGGCTGATGAGTAAGTGTTGAGGATAGTATGAAACAGCTGAAAGGCTATGAATTGACGAAAACTACTGATTAGAACTTTCTCTTTAGTTGTTTCTACAACTGTTGTTTCATCCTAAACAACTGATGACAAAACCATGTCTTCAGTAGTTTCACAACTACTGATGACTAACACCAACTCATCAGCTGTTTACAACAACTGATGACAAAACAATGTCTTTAGTAGTTTCACAACTACTGATGACTAATACCAAGTTATCAGTTGTTTACAACACCTGAAGACAAAACCGAGGTTTTCAGTAGTTTCACAACTACTGAAGACTAAAACCAAGTCTTCAGTTGTTTTCAAACATCTAAAGTAAAACCCATGGTTTTCAGTAGTTTTATAACTGCTGATGCCTAAAACCAAGACTTAAGTTGTTTCAACTTCTGAAAGGGTAATACCATGTCATCAGTCGTTTACAACTACTGATGAATAACACCAAACCCTTCAGTCGTTTTTTAACCCTTACCCTATAAATACCCCACACCTAATCCTTCAGCGCTTCATCTTCTCCAAACCTGACGTTCAAATCTCCACAACTTCTCTCTTATTAATGGCGACCATGCAGCTCAAACCACCACATAACTGTGTTGCCTACCTCACAAAATCACCCTTCTGGACAAAGTTCGATAACGTCATTGATCTAATGGTCCAATCTCCCTACCAAACGGCCTTCCTTCTAAATCCCACCATTCATGTCGAATCCTTACACCAATTTTGGACGAACGTCAACCTTATAACTGGGGAGAACAACACTGACTCTCTTCAGTCGTTCGTCAACAACCATCATGTTGGACCAAAAGAACCAATGAGCCAAGATCAGAAAACCTCTAAGTCCCACATGATATCACAATAACTGCTGAAGGCTTCATCAGCAGTTCGACAAGTACTGAAGACTTCAACAGTTGAAGAACACAAGTGCTGAAGCTCAACAGCTGAAGACACAAGTGCTGAAGCTCAACAGCTGAAGACACAAGTGCTGAAGCTGAACAGCTGAAGAACACAAGTGCTGAAGCTGAAGACCAAGTACTGAAGTACAACAGCTAAAGAGTCTACAAGTGCTGAAGATCAACAACTGGTGTACAAAGTCTGAAGACAAAGACTAAAGACATCAGCTGATGATATCTACTGAAGTCATCAGCTGATGAAACATCTGAAGTTGAAGTCTGAAGACCAAGTACTGAACTTTCAGTAGTTTGTCACAACAGCTGAAGAGTACTTCTTCAGTAGTTGTGATATCAGTAGTTTTATGTTTTTACTTTCAGTAGTTTTGTAAAACGACTGAAGAGCTTGTTCTTCAGTCGTTATAGTATCAGTAGTTTTATGTTTTTCAGTAGTTGTAGTAACTGATAACACTTAGTATTTTTGTAAGAAGATGTCAGCTGTTTTGACATCTTCAGTAGCTGTGTTTCAGTTGGAATAATTCTGTTAGATGTCACTATCAAGTGACATCAGCAGACGTCACATCTCTTATATAAGAGGTGTCGACCTAATTGTAAGTGTGACATTCCGTTACCACGAAAGCGAATATTGAATGAAATATATTTGCAGAATTCTCTCTATCTATAACCGTCTTTGTTCTTCATTGAATATCGTTTTGTTCTTGTGAATCGACTAATTCATTGTTTGAATTCCGCTGCTATACTCTTCAATCAATCAAACATAGATCACTGATCCTAACAAGTGGTATCAGAGCAGGTTAATCATTGATCGATCTAACAATTGATCATTGAAACTGCTAATTGATATCTATGTTTGATTGAATTAGCATATTCGTAAGAACTGGTTATAGATTATTGAATTTCTGACGCTTTCGTTCATTTATTTTGAGATCTCTCTTGGTTCAATTGGTTGTTGTGTTTTGTTCTAAATATGTTATAGCTTAATTGAATTTGATTGAATCTGAGATGACTACTCCTTCTAATGATCCTCATAATATCGGTTCCTCAACCAAGCCTCCGATGCTGGTTAGGACCGAGTATAACATATGGCAGCGAAGAATGCTTCATCACCTGTCTGTTAACAGTTCAGGTTGTTGGACATCTGTGGTACATGGACCACATAAGCCTATGGTGAACAATCCGGAAACCAATCAAATTGTTGGACCAAAAGAACCAATGAGCCAAGATCAGAAAACCTCTAAGTCCCACATGATATCACAATAACTGCTGAAGGCTTCATCAGCAGTTCGACAAGTACTGAAGACTTCAACAGTTGAAGAACACAAGTGCTGAAGCTCAACAGCTGAAGAACACAGTGCTGAAGCTCAACAGCTGAAGAACACAAGTGCTGAAGCTGAACAGCTGAAGAACACAGTGCTGAAGCTGAAGACCAAGTACTGAAGTACAACAGCTAAAGAGTCTACAAGTGCTGAAGATCAACAACTGGTGTACAAAGTCTGAAGACAAAGACTAAAGACATCAGCTGATGATATCTACTGAAGTCATCAGCTGATGAAACATCTGAAGTTGAAGTCTGAAGACCAAGTACTGAACTTTCAGTAGTTTGTCACAACAGCTGAAGAGTACTTCTTCAGTAGTTGTGATATCAGTAGTTTTATGTTTTTACTTTCAGTAGTTTTGTAAAACGACTGAAGAGCTTGTTCTTCAGTCGTTATAGTATCAGTAGTTTTATGTTTTTCAGTAGTTGTAGTAACTGATAACACTTAGTATTTTTGTAAGAAGATGTCAGCTGTTTTGACATCTTCAGTAGCTGTGTTTCAGTTGGAATAATTCTGTTAGATGTCACTATCAAGTGACATCAGCAGACGTCACATCTCTTATATAAGAGGTGTCGACCTAATTGTAAGTGTGACATTCCGTTACCACGAAAGCGAATATTGAATGAAATATATTTGCAGAATTCTCTCTATCTATAACCGTCTTTGTTCTTCATTGAATATCGTTTTGTTCTGTGAATCGACTAATTCATTGTTTGAATTCCGCTGCTATACTCTTCAATCAATCAAACATAGATCACTGATCCTAACAAGTGGTATCAGAGCAGGTTAATCATTGATCGATCTAACAATTGATCATTGAACTGCTAATTGATATCTATGTTTGATTGAATTAGCATATTCGTAAGAACTGGTTATAGATTATTGAATTTCTGACGCTTTCGTTCATTTATTTTGAGATCTCTCTTGGTTCAATTGGTTGTTGTGTTTTGTTCTAAATATGTTATAGCTTAATTGAATTTGATTGAATCTGAGATGACTACCTTCTAATGATCCTCATAATATCGGTTCCTCAACCAAGCCTCCGATGCTGGTTAGGACCGAGTATAACATATGGCAGCGAAGAATGCTTCATCACCTGTCTGTTAACAGTTCAGGTTGTTGGACATCTGTGGTACATGGACCACATAAGCCTATGGTGAACAATCCGGAAACCACAAATTGTTGGACCAAAAGAACCAATGAGCCAAGATCAGAAAACCTCTAAGTCCCACATGGTATCACAAGAACTGCTGAAAGAGTCATCAGCATTTTGACAAGTGCTGAAGACTTCAACAGCTGAAGATCAAGTGCTGAAGACTTCAACAGCTGAAAAACTAAAGTGCTGAAGTACAACAGCTGAAGAACACAAGTA
The DNA here is from genome assembly GCA_025506515.1 of Flaveria trinervia. NCBI lineage: Eukaryota > Viridiplantae > Streptophyta > Magnoliopsida > Asterales > Asteraceae > Flaveria > Flaveria trinervia. Next base: position 64,143,960 of record CM046443.1, read on the forward strand.
CTGAAGCTGAACAGCTGAAGAACACAAGTGCTGAAGCTGAAAGACCAAAGTACTGAAGTACAACAGCTGAAGAGTTTACAAGTGCTGAAGATAAACAACTGATGTACAAAGTCTGAAGACAAAGACTGAAGACATCAGCTGATGATATCTACTGAAGTCATCAGCTGATGAACATTTGAAGTTCAAGTCTGAAGACCAACTACTGAAGTTTCAGTAGTTTGTCACAACAGCTGAAGAGTACTTCTTCAGTAGTTGTGATATCAGTAGTTTTATATTTTTACTTTCAGTAGTTTTGTAAAACGACTGAAGAGCTTGTTCTTCAGTCGTTGTAGTTTCAGTAGTTTTATGTTTTTCAGTAGTTATAACAACTGATAACACTTAGCATTTTTGTAAGGAGATGTCAGCTGTTTTGACATCTTCAGTAGTTGTGTTTCAGTTGTAATAAATCTGTTAGATGTCACTATCAGTGACATCAGCAGACATCACATCTCTTATAAGAGGTGTCGACCTAATTGTAATTGTGACATTCTGTTACCACGAAAGCGAATATTGAATGAAATATATTTGCAGAAATTCTCTCTCTATAACCGTCTTTGTTCTTCATTGAATATCATTTTGTTCTTGTGAATCGACTAATTCATATTTGAATCTGCTGCTATACTCTTCAATCAATCAAACATAGATCACTGATCCTAACAAGTGGTATCAGAGCAGGTTAATCATTGATCGATCTAACAATTGATCATTGAAACTGCTAATTGATATCTGTGTTTGATTGAATTAGCGTATTGCAAGAACTGGTTATAGATTATTGAATTTCTGCCGCTTTCGTTCATTTATTTTGAGATCTTCTGGTTCAATTGGTTGTTGCGTTTTGTTCTAAATCTGTTTTAGCTTAACCGAATTTGATTGAATCTGAGATGACAACTCCTTCTAATGATCCTCACAATACCGGTTCCTCAACCAAGCCTCCGATGTTGTTAGGACCGAGTATAACGTATGGCAATGAAGAATGCTTCAACACCTGTCTGTTAACAGTTCAGGTTGTTTGACATCTATGGTACATGGACCACATAAGCCTATGGTGAACAATCCGGAAACCAATCAAATGGTTCCGAATAAGAAGGAACAATACTCTAATGAAGATCGGAAACTGTTTGAGATTGATGCTAAAGCCCATGGAATTCTGGCCATGGCACTGCCTAATGAAATCTATTCAGGGCTTATGCATCATGAAACTGCTCATGATATCTGGAATGCCCTGAAGGAACAATTCGGTGGCACAGATGAGGTCTTAGCAAACAACAGAGAAATCCTTGCCCAACAATATGAGACATTCTCTCATAGAAAGGGTGAGACACTGACTCAACAGTTTGAGCGTTTTTCCTGCTTGATCTCTGAGCTGAAAATGGTGAAACAGGAATACACCAATAGCCAGATGAATAACAGGTTCCTCAGATCACTGCCTGAGAGATGGGACACATACACTATTGTCCTACGCTCCAGTGCAAATCTGGATAGCCTATCTCTCACCCAACTTCATGGGAAACTGCTTACATTCGAAAGAGAGATATAGCAGAAGAGGAAACTGTCCTCATCAGGAAAGCTCACTGATGACTTTGTACCAGGGAATACTGCCTTGGTTGGTCATGAGTCAGAATATGCTGCATCTGAAAGCAATTATGATGAGTATATTGATTTCTCTTCAAATAGTTCTGATCATGCATTTGTTGGTATTGAGAGTCATTCTGGCAGTAATAGTGACAATCTATGCTTCATCATGGATGATTTGAAAGGAATTGCTGATGATGATTTAGAAGAGATGGATATTCTGAGCCAAATGGCATTGATTAATATCAGATCTCAGAAGTTCTATAAGAGAACTGGCAGGAAATTTCCTGGACTCTCTGGCAAAACCAAAGTTGGTTTTGACAAGAGTAAGTTGAGGTGTCACAAATGCCAAAGGCTGGGACACTTTGCAAGAGAGTGTAGATCAACTGGATCTAACTCTTCTGCACCCTTTGTGACTTTTCCTAGTACTAGTCCACAAAACAGAGGGCAACATCCTGCTGGTTCTGGTCATTATTCACATCCTAGATCTCCTGCATACTTTGTTCCCCAGGGTCAATGTCATATCCTTATCCCTGCTATTATGTGCCTCACCAAATCCTGTTCAAGCTCCAATTTCACAACAACCACAAGCATTGCCTGAACCACAGCCTTCCCAATCTCATCAACAAACTCAACCTCAACAACACCGCTTCTTCACCCCAGGAGTTGTTGACTGGAGCAGTTTACCAGATGACTTGTCTGGTCATGAACAACTGTTCTCAGGTGCTGGTCAACATGGTGGTGAAAGTCCCTTTGGAAATCTAGCTCTTATGGCTTTGGATTCTGCTGATACTTCATCCACTAATGCCTCTACACCAAAGGTATCACAGGTATCGTCTGAGGCAAAAGCCAAATTGTGTTCTGAAACATGTATAGCAGCATTTGCATCTATTAGAGAAGCAAATGTAGCTTTAATCAACAAGAACATTGAGCTAGAACAAATAATTTCCAAAAGCAATGCTGAATTTGAGTCTGTGCTTAATGATAAGAACGATGAGATTTACAAACTTAAATGCCAAATAACTGATGATAAGGCTAGGGAAGAGATACTTCTAGAGAAGTATAAAGATCTCAAAGAAACCCTTGCAGTCACCCAGGTAGAGTGTGATAGATGGGTACAATCATGCAAAGGTTTCGAAATGCTTCTTAGTAAGCAATCTGCTTCCAATGTGAAGTTTGGCATTGGTTACAATCACACTGCTCCACCTACAGATTTTACTCCCAGAGCAGAGGTAGAATCTGATGGTGAGAGTAATAACCAATCCATCTCATCATGTGATCTACTTTCTGATACAGCACAATCAGACGTAGAAGTCAGCACCAAGCCCTCTCAGAACCTATCAGCTAATGTTGATGGTTCCACTACTGACACTCACATGATCAATGAGTTGATCAACTCAGGAGTTAATTCTAAAAGTCCTGAAAGGACTAGAGAGCAAGATTTAACACCTAAGTTCAAACTCCAACTCCTGCCAGTACAGAAAAGAAGAAAACTATCAGTAGAAAGAGTTTGAAGACTACTAAAGAGGAAGTCAAGAAAGCAAACAATGCTTCCAAAGCACTAAAGAGCAAGTCTTCAGTTGCTTCACCCTCTTTAGTTGATGATCAACATAAGATGAAGAACAAACCATGTGAAGTATGTGGTTTGTTCAATCATCTTACAGATGATTGCTGGTACAAAAGAGGTTCCAAACTCAAACATAAAGAGGAATTAAAGAGAAAATGGTAAAAATGAAAACTGAGTTTGAGACCACATTTGTATCAGCAACATCAAATCCTGTAACCCTTAAGTCCTCAAAGAAATCCAAAAAGGAAGGGGTTAAACAGGTAACAGCTGAAATTGCTCAGAAGAAGAAGGTGCAACATAGGAACTTATCAAACTCCACTGGCAAGGTGTCTGATGAGCTGAAAGCTTTATCACAAAATCAGACACAGCTGGTTATGATGGTTCAACATCTATGGGAAGAGTTAACCAATTAGATGCTCCTATGTTGAAACCACAGAAAAGGAGATCCAAGCCAAAGGATTCCTCTTCTTCACCATCTTCTTCCTCTCAGGCTGTTGTTTCCAATAAACCTTTAGTTTACCATCTGTTGATGAGACCAGACCCAAAACCAAAAAGGTTTGGGTCTCCAAAACTAACTGAGTGTTTATTATTGCAGGGTTCTTCAACATGCCAAAGTAGCATCTGGTGTAGACATTGGGGGATCTATGCACATGACTGGGAACAGCTCTCTTCTTATGACTACTCTCAAGGAAAGAAGGGCTTGTTTCTTTTGGCAATGATGCTAGGGTTACATCATTGGCAACGGCTTTGTCTCCAATGGAGAAATAAAGTTTGATGATGTTAATCATGTGGAAAATCTCAAGTACAATCTCTTGAGTGTCAGTCAAATGTGTGATAAAGGACATGTTGCTCTTTTCACCAGTCAGAACTGTAGGATTCTGTCATCCAAAGTTCTGCATTTGATTGATAAGGTGTTGGATGATCACACTCTCCTGAGAGCCAACAGGACAGGAAGAGTGTATGCCTTAGATCTTTCCAAGAAAATAGATCTCAGAGGCAATCCTTGCCTATTTTCCAAAGCCTCTTCTCAAGAATCTAAACTGTGGCACAGAAGGCTGGGTCATGTTAATTTCAAAAACATGAATCAGTTAATCTACAATAGTTTAGTCAGAGGCTTACCAATAAAGGAGTTCCACTGTGATGAAACCTGCACTGCTTGTTTAAAAGGAAAACAGCACAAAGTCTCATTCCCTCCTATTGAAGAGCCTAAGTCCACTGCCTGTTTGCAATTACTGCATATGGATCTATTTGGTTCTGTGAGAGTAATGAGCATGGCAAAGAAGAAATACTGTCTGGTAATTGTGAATGATTACTCCAGATTTGTATGGACTTTCTTTCTACATTCAAAGGATGAGGTTGCTCAGAAGGCTATTAACTTTGTGTTGTATATTGAGAAGCAGTATTCCCTTCCAGTCAAGTGTATCAGGAGTGATAATGGAACTGAATTCAGAAACCATACACTTGATGACTTCTATCTCTCAAAGGGAATCAAAAGGCAGTTTAGCATCCCAAGGACTCCAGAACAAAATGGAGTAGTGGAGAGAAAGAACAGGACCCTCATTGAAGCTGCAAGGTCCATGCTGGCTGACTCTGGTTTGCCACTGACCTTTTGGGCTGAAGCTGTTAACACAGCTTGCTATGTGCAAAATAGAGTTTTAGTAAATCAGAGGTTGATGAAGACTCCATATGAAGTTCTCCATCACTTGGCTCCTCTAATTTCATTTTTCAAAGCATTTGGGTGTCCCTGTTTTATTCTCAACACAAAGGATCAACTCCATAAATTTGATCCTAAGGTGGATGCAGGGTATTTTGTTGGTTATTCATCTACTTGCAAGGCATACAGAGTCTTCAACTACAGAACAAAGATAGTTGAAGAGACTTTTCATGTGAAGTTTAATGAATCTCCTTTGGACAAGATTCCACAAAACCCTATGGAGTTGTTTGATTTGGACATACTGCAATATGTTCCTTATCAACCTCCAGCTGTTGCAGATCCTGTGGATAAATCATCTTCTGCAACATGTCTTCCACCTGGTGGTATTGATGATGATGATGATAATATCAACACTCACCTCGTGACCAACTTCCTGTGTCTACTAAACTTGATGTTCCTGTAGCTTCAACAGTTCCATCCACAACAAATGCTGATGAGATCTTGTTTCCTCTACATCTTTTGAGTTACCATCTAATTCTTGGTTTCAAGAGTCTACATCAACATCTGCTGCTGCTGAAGGTTCTACAAACACTTGCACAGATCTCATTGTTTATCAAGAACTGAAGAATCACCCCATGTCTTAGATTATTGGTGATATCAATGCTGGTGTTTCAACTAGAAGTCAATTGTCTAACTTCTGCTTCTATGCTCTCTTCATCAGTCAGCTAGAGCCAAAGAACTACCATGTTGCTTTGAGAGACAATGGATGGGTTGAAGCTATGCAGCTTGAGCTACTTCAGTTCAAGAAACAGCAAGTGTGGGAACTTGTTCCTCTTCCCCCAGGTAAGTGTGCAATAGGCACTAAATGGGTGTTTAGGAATAAAACTGATGAAAATGGGCTTATTGTTAAGAACAAGGCTAGATTGGTTGTACAAGGGTTTTCACAAGAAGAAGGTATTGACTATGATGAAACCTTTGCCCCTGTAGCCAGACTAGAGGCAATCAGATTGTTCTTAGCCTATGCTGCATTCCACAATCTTAAAGTTTTTCAAATGGATGTCAAAAGCGCATTTTATATGGTAAAATAAAGGAAGAAGTTTATGTGTGTCAACCACCAGGATTTGAGGATAATAAACATCCTGAATGGGTGTATAAACTTGATAAGGCTCTTTATGGGTTGAAACAAGCTCCTAGAGCCTGGTATGAGTCACTCTCTACTTTTCTTCTTAAGAATAATTTCACTAGAGGCTCCATTGATAAAACTTTGTTTATTAAGAAGGTGGATCAGCATAAGCTACTTGTTCAGATTTATGTTGATGATATTATTTTTGCATCCTCTGATCCCCAGTTGTGTGATGATTTTACAACATTAATGAAAAAGAGGTTTGAAATGAGTGCAATGGGAGAATTACAGTTCTTTCTAGGCTTGCAAATCAAACAAAAGGCTGATGGAACTTTTATTCATCAGTCAAAATATACAAAAGATCTTTTGAATAAGTTTGATTTACAAAACTGTAAGCCCTGTTCTACTCCCATGTGCAACACCACACAACTGGATGCTGATCAGAAAGGTAAAGCTGTTGATGAAACACTTTACAGATGTATGATTGGGTCCTTGATGTATTTAACAGCTTCTAGACCAGATATTATGTTTGCTACATGTGTTTGTGCTAGATTTCAGGCTGCTCCTAAAGAGTCTCATTTGATTGCAGTCAAGAGAATCTTTAGATATTTGCAAGGTACACAATCTCTGGGTTTATGGTATTCTACTGGACACTCTTGCAAATTAGTTGCTTTTTCAGATAGTGACTATGCAGGGTGCAAGTTAACTAGAAAGTCAACTGTTGATTCTTGGCAACTGTTTAATTTCTTGGCAGAGTAAGAAACAACATCTATTGCTACATCAACTGCTGAGCCGAGTACATTGCTGCTGCAAGTTGCACCTCTCAGGTACTCTGGCTTCAGAACCAACTTCTGGATTTTGGCATTACAGAGACTAAGACTCCATTATTAATGGATAGTGCTTCAGCTCTGTGTATTGTCAAAAATCCAGTCCAGCACTCTAGGACCAAACATATAGAGATCAGACATCATTTTATTCGGGATTGCTTTGAAAAAGGTCTGATTGATCCTAAGTTTGTGCCTAGTGCTGATGAGCTTGCAGATATTTTTACTAAGCCTTTGGATAGTTCTACTTTCCAAAACCTTGTGTTAAGGCTTGGTATGCTGCAGCTAGAATAAGTGACAACTACTGATGATTTCAGTAGTAATACTGGTGATCATTGGTACTCATGTCACATATAAGTACTGATGAGTCCTTTCACCTTCAGTAGTTTTATAACTACTGATGGCTAAATGCCTCACAAGTACTGAAGTACTTTATCTGTTCCAAACTACTGATGTAGTTACAACTACTGATGTAGTTACAACTACTGAAATCAGTACAAACAGATAAGTACTGACGTCCTATGAACACCTGAAAAGCAGATGCAAAGTCTGATGAGGTAGTGTTGAGGACAGTATGAAACAGCTGAAAGGCTATGAATTGATGAAAACTACTAAAGAGAACTTTCTCTTCAGTTGTTTCAACAACTGCTGTTTCATTCTAAACAACTGAAGCAAAACCATGTCTTTAGTAGTTTTATAACTACTGATGACTAATACCAAGTCTTCAGCTGTTTACAACAACTGATGACAAAACCACTGTCTTCAGTAGTTTCACAACTACTGATGACAAACACCAAGTCCTCAGTTGTTTCATCATCTGAAGTCAAAACCACAGCTTTCAGTAGTTTTCTAACTACTAATGCCTAACACCACGACTTCAGCTGTTTCAACGTCTGAAAGGATAATACCATGTCAACAGTCGTTTATGACGGGTTTGTAAGAACATAAAACACAAGTTTAACCATTTAAATGTTCAGAAAACGCAGCGGATAAGAATAGCTTTAAAACCGATTTTAAAGCTGAAAAAAATGTTGTTTAGTTACCATACAAGTGTACAAAACAAACCCATAATCAAAGGATCTTTAATATGTGAATGAACAAGCAATAACCTAATGTAAAACTACATAAAATCACAGCCACAAAGAGCTGTGATTTGCTACCTTTCTCCAGCAGAATTTCGACCAAAGATGGGAGTGTTTGGATGCTAAAATTCGGCCAAGGTTCCAAGGGAGGTCCCCTCAAGCTAGTATACCCAAAGCTCTAAGCAAAACCCTTCTTGTTAGGATGAATCACCAACAAAAGAAGCACAAATTTGATCTTCTAAACCCTCTAAAGCTGCTGCCTTGTTCCGAAAATAGAGAGAGAGAGAGAGAGTTTGTGTCTTTTGCATATAATGAATAATGAATGGCTGGTCCAAGAGAGCTACAATACCCTTAATGTGTATTGTTTTCAAAGAAATTGGTCCAATAGGAAAAAGGGGAGGGGTGGCCGAAAATTGGGTTTCCCCCCTTTTTTTTTCTTACACATTACACAAGTTAAATGGTCTTGTGATTTAATCTCTTAGTAGATGTATACAATTAACCATTTAATTGTACTACATGTATAATGCCATTATTAATTTGTAATGTCATCTAAATAACATTACAAATAATATCATTGAACAAATATCCTAATAAATTGTTCCATCTCATATGCAACTTGTTTAGAAAACCCATTTTCTAAATTGGTGTTAATATTTATTGCATGATCATATCATCAATAAATATTATTTGGTGTTTGCTAAGCTTGTTATTGGGTATAACCCGACTTGGATCATAACGTACTAACCACATCAATATTCTAAGTGTCTTGGGCACATAGAATCCTACAATCTCCCACTTGCCCAAGATTCATAGAAGATTGATGCAAGCAGTAAATACCGCCTAACAACGGTTTACTACCCTTAATACGCATGACTTATAGCCATTCAATAACATCATCCCTTTCAAGTACCCTACTTGATATGATTTAGGTGAATTAATCATCTATCCTTTTGTTACAGATGTCATGTTAAATCCAAGACACAGAATGATCATTCCTTGTTGATTTAACTTAATCAGCCTTAGACATCTAACTCTCAACGAATAAGAGGAACAAATTCCATCTTGACTACATACGTTTCTCACAAACACCTCGTGTTATACCTGACATGTCCTTATGTACTGTCCACTATTTCAGGACAGTGAAGAATATGCTCAAGGTATAATACTTGGTAAACATCAAAACCAATATGTATCTCAGGTCGGAGGATACCAAATGATATTCGCCTTTACTCAAATTTATATATGATCAATCAATAAGATTCCATGTAGTAAAATTTGAGATGCGGGTTAGTCCAATATTTGTAACCCACAAATATCTATGTACCTTGGTAGCAACCCATTGCTCTATATTCATCCTTATGAATATCAACCAATCCAAGTTCATAATAGTCTTACCTTCAAACTTGTTCCCACAAGTATGAACGACTACGGACATTTAGAGTAAACATTTTACTCATGGATTAAACATGCTAAATTGGAATATTATTTGAAACATTATAACCAAATAATTTTATTCAAATAATAGAAAATTCCATATATCCAAATGCTAAATTTACAGATCATATCCAATCACTAGAATATCGAAGTCCCATGGCACAAGTATGACCTTCATGCTTTGCCTTTTCAAGGAGCTTCGTGAGAGGATCAGCAACGTTTTGATCCGTGTGAACTTTGCGAATACATATCTTTCCCTTTTCAACTTCATCTCGTATGTAGTTGAATCTCCGCTCAATGTGCCTAGTCTTTTGATGAGCACGGGGTTCCTTGATTTGAGCAATCGCACCCTCGTTGTCACAAAAAATCTCTAGGGGGTCCTGAATGGAAGGGACAACCCCTAGATCGGCAATGAATTTCTTCAACCATGCAGCTTCTTGAGCTGCCAATGAGGCGGCGACATATTCTGATTCTGTAGTTGATAGAGCCACCACATCCTACTTGGAGCTCTTCCAAGAGACAGCTCCTCCATTCAGAATGAAAATGTATCCCGATTGTGATCGTGAATCGTCACGATCGGTTTGGAAACTTGCATCCGTGTAACCTTTTACAACGAGTTCCTCGTCACCAGATCCATAGATCAGGAACATATCTCTTGTCCTCCTTAGGTACTTAAGTATGTTCTTAACAGCCATCCAATGACTGTTTCCAGGATTCTGCTGGTAACGGCTTGTCATGCTTAAGGCGCATGACACGTCCGGTCGAGTGCATATCATTGCATACATGATGGATCCTATAGCAGATGCGTATGGGATTGCCTTCATTTTATCTTGCTCTTCCTTTGAGCTTGGACATTGAGCCGTACTCAATATCGTTCCTCTTTGAATAGGTACGGTACCTTTCTTAGAATTCTCCATCTTGAACCTTTTCAAGATTTTATCAATATATGCACTTTGATTCAAACCAATCAACCGCCTTGATCTATCCCTATAGATCTTTATTCCCAGAATATAGGCGGCTTCACCAAGATCCTTAATGGAAAAACAACTTCCAAGCCAGGTTTTTACACCTTCTAAGGTTGGAATGTCATTTCCAAATAGTAGTATGTCATTAACATACAATACTAGGAAAGTAATTGTGCTCCCACTAGCCTTCTTATACACACATGCTTCATCAGCGTTTTTGATGAAGCCAAATTTCATGACCTCCTCATCAAAACGATGATTCCAGCTTCTCGATGCTTGTTTCAATCCATAGATTGATTTCTTTAACTTGCATACTTTATTAGGATGTTTTGGATCGACAAAACCTTCAGGCTGAACCATATAGACATCTTCCTCAAGATATCCATTTAGGAAAGCGGTTTTGACATCCATTTGCCAAATCTCATAATCATAATGAGCAGCTATGGCAAACAATATCCTTATAGACTTTAGCATCGCAACAGGTGAGAAGGTTTCATCATAATCACCCCTTGAGTTTGAGTGAAACCTTTTGCTACAAGTCTAGCTTTATAAGTATCCAAGTTTCCATGCATATCGGTTTTCTTCTTGAAAACCCACTTACTTCCAACTATCTTGGAGTTAAGAGGTGGTACAACCAAGTCCCATACTTGATTGTCATACATGGATTGCATCTCAACGTTCATGGCTTCAAGCCATTTGTCACAATCCGTGTTGGACATTGCATCATGGTATGTGGTTGGTTCATCAGAATCTATCACATAGCATCCATCCATGAAAAATCCATATCTTTCAGGTGGATTACTAGTTCTACCACTTCTGCGAACGTGTTGTGTGTATTGATCAACCACTTGATCATCCTCAACATCCTTATGTTGAGTGCTAGTTTCAACCAAACGTGCATCGGGCTGTGGTTCTTGATCTTCCTCAAGATCCACTATTCTACTGCTAGCTCCTTCCATAAGGAACTTTGCTTCTAAGAACTCACCCTTTCTGGCAACAAACACCTTTTGTTCCATTGGATCATAGAAATAATATCCCATAGAATCTCTAGGATATCCAATAAAGATACACTTGGTGGATCGGACATCCAATTTGTTTAGGGTGGGAGTCTTAACATAAGCCTCACATCCCCAAACCCTTAAGTACGATAGGGATGGAATTCTTCCATGCCATATCTCAAAAGGTGTCCTTTCTACCTTTTTGGTTGGGGCCATATTTAGAATACGGGCCGCGGAGAGCAGAGCGAAACCCCAAAATGATAGAGGTAATGTGCTTCTAGCCATCATAGATCGGACCATATCCAATAAGGTTCGATTCCTCCTCTCAGACACACCATTATGTTGTGGTGTTCCAGGTGGAGTGAGATGTGAGACAATCCCACAACTCCTAAGATGATTTTGAAAGGCATCACTTAGGTATTCACCTCCTCTATCGGTACGAAGAATTTTAATTGACTTGTTGAGTTGATTTTCTACTTCATTTTTGAAGATTTTGAACATTTCAAAAGCTTCGTCTTTGTGCCTTAACAAGTACACATACCCATAGCGACTATAATCGTCGGTAAAGGTAATGAAGTATCTTTCACCATTCCTAGTCATTGGCTTAAAAGGACCACATACATCCGAATGTATGATTCCTAATAAATCTTTTGCCCTTTCGGTAGTTCCACTAAAGGGTGCCTTAGTCATCTTACCTTGTAAACAAGACTCACAAACATCAAATGAATCACATTCATTTGTTTTTAAAAGACCATTCTTTTGAAGTGTTTGTAAACGTTTCTTGTTTATATGACCAAGACGACAATGCCAAAGATAGGTATCACTTAAGTCCAACTTGAGTTTCTTGGTGTTAGTTTGGTACAATGAACTATTTAAAGTATTTTCATGAACCAATTCATAAATACCATTAATTGGAATAGCTTTAAAATAGAACATACCATTTAAAGAAACATGAATATCATTTTCAATAAAAGATAATACATAATCATAATGTCTTAATTGGGATACAGAAATAATGTTCCTAGTCAAACTAGGAGCATACAAAACATTCTTCAAAATAACTTCCAAACCACTTGGAAGTCTTAGGATGTAGTCTCCACGAGCTTCAACTAAGACTTTAGTTCCATTTCCCATGAAGAGGCTAACATCCCCTTGTTTGAAGTCCCTACTTCTTGTGAACCCCTGCAACAAATTGCAAATGTGAGTTCCACATCCGGTATCCAATACCCATGTGTTAGAAGATGTAACATTAAGATCAATATGAATCATGTATATTGTACCTGAGGTCTGCCCGGCATCCCTCTTGGCTTTCAACTCTTGGAGATGGACAGGACAATTCCTTGCCCAATGTCCAATCTCCCCACACTTGAAGCATGGGTCATTTGTAGCAACCTTTTGCTTCTTCTCTTGTGGTTTGGGTGGCACCCTTGCCACCCCTTTCCCTTTTCCCCAAGCGGGTCCCTTACCCTTGGCAACCTTTGCCTTGGGTGCGGGACGAGGCCTTTTGTTGTTCCCACCTTCATTAATGGTGAGAACGGGTAAAACCCTTTTACCCATGGCCGCCTCGGCCGTTTTGAGCATTGAGTGAAGCTCACCAATGCTTTTATCCCAAGCATTCATGTTGTAGTTCAACACGAATGTCTCGAACCTTTTGGTAAGGCCATTGAGGATCAAATCTGTGGCCAATTCCTTCGAGACGGGACAATTAAGCCTCTCGAGGCGGTCAATATGACTTTTCATCTTAAGTACATAAGATGAAACAGATTGGTTGTCGTCCATACGACATGCATGGAGTGCTCGAACCGTTTCGAAACGCTCAACCCTCGCTTGCTGTTGGAACGTTTCCTTCAGCTGGGTTATCATGTCATAAGCCCCGTGGTGTTCATACTCCTTTTGGAGATCCGGAGTCATGCTCGCTAGCATGAGACAAGACACTTGGACGGAGTCCTCAGTGTACTTTAGCCAATCATTGAAGGCCTCCTCATCATCCTCGCTAGGTTGATCAGGGATAGGGTCGTCTAAAACGTACGATCTTCTCTCTTGCTTGAGAACGATTCTCAAGTTTCGATACCAATCGATGAAGTTGTTGTGATTTAGACGTTCCTTTTGGAGGATCGCTCGTAAAGATTGGTTGGACGTGGATGAGTTATCGGAATTATCATTATTAGAGGCCATCTACAAAATTTAACAAAGTTTTATTTAGTATTTTCGATATTATCAATTTTAATAATTAATGCCTATTAAGGTCAATTATATATTAAAATCTAGAACCCAACATTACATTTAAATTGTGGTTAGGTGACCTTTATCCCACGATTTAAATTAATAAGGTGGTCAACGATTGACGGTTGCAACCATTTGCAACTTCTAGAGGTATGGGATCGACCCTTGAACATCATATGTAAAGTCGGCATGTAAATCCCATCAACACCATTTGGAAACCACATTGTAGGTGATCCATTTAACATGGTTTGCAAATCAAGACATCCTACTTACACCCACGTGTGAGTTTGCCAAAACAAATGGTTAGGTGACCTTTATCCCATAAGTAAGGCATTCTCACCTCAAATCACAAGTTCCCTCAAAATGGTTAGGTGACCTTTATCCCACTAAGAGTTCCCAAGTGACTCAAGTGTTGTGTAAAAGGACGGTGTTGATCTCGTTTTTAAAATTTTAGAGATTTCTTAATTCTAGTTTAGAAAACTCTATGTACTTGTATTTGTATGCTTTCAAATACAAGGTACCCTATGGTTCTTAGATTAAAACCAATTTTAATCTTTAAAATCATTAAACCATTTTAATAACTTTTATTAACTTTAAAGAACCAACATTTTCAGCTTGTTAAGTTTGTTAATGAGTTTGTTATGAATATTCAAATACAAACCAAACAATCAAACAACAAACAATCAAACAAGCATATATATACAAACATGAGTGCATAACCATAGCTACTAAGTTGACAACACTTGTTTGCCATCACAAGTGTTGTCATAAGGTCTTTTCTAAGGCTGAAAACAATCACAAAATGCAGGTCATCTTGGACCCCACTTGAACTTGCATCCATATGCTTCAAGTTCCATGTCTTTGATGTCCATCTTCGGGTCTTGAACTTGTGCATCTTCCTTTTACAAAATTGTATCCTAATACATTTTTCTAATAAAAGAAACGCACCTACTCTATTACAAACCCAAATGAATGAATAATTACAACCCAAATAATGAAACAAAATTACAACCAAATTGAATGAATGAATACAACCAACACAAGCATCCAAACATCACAAGGTCAATGGCTAGGTTATGCACTTTATCATCCAATGATCATAACATCAAAACATATAATGAAACCCCTTTTAAAACCACCAAATTTCAGCCAACATAAACTGAAATTTTGGTTTTGAATATTGTCCAAACAATCAACACATCAAGATATGTATCTTTCAAGATCTAATCACTAGCATGTGTGATATGACCTTGAAAGTTGGGGAATCATTCAACCAAACAATAACAGCCCAAAAACAGCCTAAAAAATGTCTATAAACATCCTTTAAAACCAATTTTAAAGAACAACACAAGCAAGTCATCCACATAACCGGCTCTAGATGCCATTGACGGGTTTGTAAGAACATAAAACACAAGTTTAACCATTTAAATGTTCAGAAAACGCAGCGGATAAGAATAGCTTTAAAACCGATTTTAAAGCTGAAAAAAATGTTGTTTAGTTACCATACAAGTGTACAAAACAAACCCATAATCAAAGGATCTTTAATATGTGAATGAACAAGCAATAACCTAATGTAAAACTACATAAAATCACAGCCACAAAGAGCTGTGATTTGCTACCTTTCTCCAGCAGAATTTCGACCAAAGATGGGAGTGTTTGGATGCTAAAATTCGGCCAAGGTTCCAAGGGAGGTCCCCTCAAGCTAGTATACCCAAAGCTCTAAGCAAAACCCTTCTTGTTAGGATGAATCACCAACAAAAGAAGCACAAATTTGATCTTCTAAACCCTCTAAAGCTGCTGCCTTGTTCCGAAAATAGAGAGAGAGAGAGAGTTTGTGTCTTTTGCATATAATGAATAATGAATGGCTGGTCCAAGAGAGCTACAATACCCTTTAATGTGTATTGTGTTTTCAAAGAAATTGGTCCAATAGGAAAAAGGGGAGGGGTGGCCGAAAATTGGGTTTCCCCCCTTTTTTTTTCTTACACATTACACAAGTTAAATGGTCTTGTGATTTAATCTCTTAGTAGATGTATACAATTAACCATTTAATTGTACTACATGTATAATGCCATTATTAATTTGTAATGTCATCTAAATAACATTACAAATAATATCATTGAACAAATATCCTAATAAATTGTTCCATCTCATATGCAACTTGTTTAGAAAACCCATTTTCTAAATTGGTGTTAATATTTAATTGCATGATCATATCATCAATAAATATTATTTGGTGTTTGCTAAGCTTGTTATTGGGTATAACCCGACTTGGATCATAACGTACTAACCACATCAATATTCTAAGTGTCTTGGGCACATAGAATCCTACAGTTTAAAACTACTGATGACTAACACCAATCCTTCAATCGTTTTCTAACCCGTACCCTATAAATATCCCTGACCTAATCCTTCAAAGCTTCATCTTCTTCAAACCTAACGTTCCTCTCCAAAACTTCTCTCTTCTAAATGGCGTCCATGCAAATCAAACCGCGACACAACTGTGTAGCCTACCTTACTAAATCGCCTGTCTGGGCTAAGTTCGATACTGCTATCGATCTTATGATTCAGTCACAATACAAAACGGCATTCTTCTCAATCCCATTCTACATGCCGAATCCTCCAACAGTTTTGGATGAACGTCACCATCACCACTGGGGAGAACAACACAACATCTCTCCGGTCGGTCGTCAACAACAAAGAAGTGGTCATCACTCCCGAAATAATTCGCCACACTCTACATCTGGATGATGCCATTTCTCCTGCTGGATATCCCAAGGGCACAACTGATCTATCCTTTTCCCATCATGGATATCAGGGCAATCTTAGTGCCTCCACTATAATGAAGAAACATTTCCATGACGCTGAACGCCTAATTTTTCACATGGTGAATGTATGTTTGGCTCCTAAGACTTCGTCTTGGGATCAAATGTCGACAAAGTGGCAGCAGGTAATGTATTCTATTCTTGAGCAACAGCCGTTAAATTTTTCAGAAATAATATTTTCCGAGCTCAAGGATATGGCTCAAAAACTAACTGCTAACCGTTGGATATTATATCCACGGTTCATAATGGCCATCATTACAAACCAGCTTCAAGCTGAGGGACTTGTTGGCCTGGGAGTCCCTGCTACGGCTGTTTTGCCTGAAGTATACTCCCGACACAACTCTGACCACACACTCAAATTGGCTGCCAAGCTGCGCAAACCCACGCAGCTGGAACCCACAGCCACCACCTCCAAATCAAAAGTCCCCACCAAACCCACCAAAAAGAAACCAAAAACGGCTACTCAGGGAAATGAGTCCCCTGAGGATGCCCCTGCAACACAAACGCAGGAGATATCCATTGGTCAAAACCCCCTAGTGGATATAAGGACTATTCCAGCCATAGCCGCTCAGGATTCCTCTCAACAGGAGCCTGCCGCAACCACACACGGGGTACCCACACATCTGGGATCTTCCTCACTTGAGGGGATTGCCATTGAAGAGCACCATCCTCCCCAGGTGCACACTACTTCTATCCCTTCACTCCATGCAACCGCCCCCCACAGCCCAACATTGATCGTTGCACAAGTGCTGACTCAATTGCACTCCTCACCCCCTCCCCAGATACCACTTACTACTGGGAACACCTCTACCATTAAGGGGGAGGACCAAAGTGCAATTGAGAACCCACAGCATAGGGGTTTACCACTTCTATCTCCTGATGTAGATAGGAATATTAGAATATCTAGTGAGGCTGCCACCTCTTCTGCATCAGCACATGATCAGACTGAGGCTGGTAACATTGCTAAGACCTTACTAGAGGCAACAGCTGATGATGGACATAGTCCTGAGGCTGGAAGTCCCCAGTACCAAGACAAAGGGGCACATGCTACAACTGGTCTACACCCAGTGCATGTACATCCTGCTCCAAGCAGGAGGTCAGGTGATTCAGCTTCTGCTGATGATGACCTGGGCTTTTTCTACGATGTTCTTGCCCAGAACACAATCCTTGAGGAGGAAGTCAGTAGGCTACAAAACCTACTTGACCAACTCTCACAAGGAGAAAGACCATCTGCCTCCACCAACCCACAGATGGCACCTTCAGTTGAAGGTTCCCCAAACACTGAGCCACTCCAAACAACTCAGCCACCTGCCTCTGCTTCTGGCACTATTTCTCAGGAACAGAACCCTCCTGAGCAAATAGTTGCTGTCCTTCAAAATTCCCTCCCTCTCATCACACCCATAATCACTGACATTGTGACTAAAGCTATTGATGAGAGGCTTTCCTCAACTTTACAACCATTGATTGATGCTGTTGTGCAAAAGACACTTTCTGCGGTACAAACCCCTACCACCAATGCATCCAAAAAAGGGGAGAGTACTGCAGTGAAAGAAAAGAAGAGGAAAAGAACATAGGATGAGAAGGCCCAAGAGCAAGCCCAAGAGGTGGAAAAATAAAAGCAACAACTGATCACCTATAAATGAAAGAAAAGTGCTGATGATCAACCTACTGCTGAAGAAAAATCCTTGGAAGAGCTGGTAAAAGATGCTGATGATACACACAGCCGATCCATGGATAAAATCATTGAGCAACTCTTCAGGCAAGGTTTTGATACAGCCACATTAGATAGTGAAATCAGGAGGTTGGAAGTGGAGAAGATTCAAACCCGATGGGCTGGGTATGATGCACTTGAAAAGGAGAGATTGGAGATCATGATCCGTTTTATTGCCAAATACTTAGGAAGATCTTTGATGGAGATTCGCGCGTGGACCAGAGACAGTATTCTGGCTATAGCCACCAGAATCTGTCTGTCTGAGCAATTCCACAAGGGGATTATCATTGAAGCCCTTGATGAGGCTGGGGCTGGTAAAAGGTTTGAAATGGCAAAACTTACAAAGGCTAAACTCACAACAAAGATGCTGGAACAACCTTCCCTTCCACCCACTCAAACACAGCTTACCCCTCAAATCTCCAAACCAATCTCAAAGCCCAAATCCAAACAACCACAATCACAACCCACAAAACCAACTCCCTCACCATCTAAACCAACAGCCGATGATGCACCTAAGAAGAAGAAAAGAAGGGTGTTGAGGCTAGAAGAAGAAGAAGAAGAGGATGATGTGGAAGAAGATAGGATGCCTCTGTCTGCAGTCCTAACACTGGCGAAAGCCAAACCTATGCCCATCACTCCCACCTCACAGATGGATGTTGTGAGAGTAAAAATTGAAGAAGAGGAGCAGCAAAAGCTTCATGATGATGAAATGCTGAAAAGCATTGACAAAACCTGTGCTGCCTCCTCATCAATTATCAGCATGAAGAAAGAAGCTCTGAGATTGTACACTCTCGCCAACACATTTCAATATCAGAAGGAAAGGGTGAGAGTATGGCCTGATCCGAGGGTGGCTCACAGGATTGTAAAGAAAGACATTCCTTCGAGATACAAGGTCAAGTCAAGAGGATCGTAGATGAAGAGATCACATTGGCCCTTGTAGTATCACCCTGGGATATTGTCGAAGATTTCAAGAAGGCCTACGAGACTAAACAACCACCCCAGAAGATGCTAGAGAACAGAATTATCAAAAAGGGGTTAGTCTACAAGAGGCTTGAGAACTTCAAACAGAATGAGCTCAGTCTGCTACTCGAAGGGAATCATCCTGATGAGTTTGCATATAGACAAATTACAACAGTTGAGCTCAAAAACGGCAAACAGGCCAAGTACATCTCAGAGCTGTATGGGCGAGAAGGATTGTTTGATGGTGAAGCCGAGAAGCTGACCATGGAAGAACAAATCATGTTTCTCAGAGCCTACACCAGAGAATCCTACAGGCTCATACACGGGAAGTAGATCTCATGAATGGGATAACAACTCTGTGTCCAGTTCCCCAAAACAGAGTTCCCATTCATATCTTGCCAAACAAATATCAGAGACCTCTTCCCAGGCCGGAGCATATATGGGTCATCTTCTCTACTGATCAAGAAGGAAAAAGACCAACCTTTTGCCAACAATAAGTGGGATAATAAATAAATTAGAGGTTTTCGCTGCATTGGTTCAGGGGGAGTTTGATGGACCAAAAGAACCAATGAGCCAAGATCAGAAAACCTCTAAGTCCCACATGGTATCACAACAACTGCTGAAAGAGTCATCAGCAGTTTGACAAGTGCTGAAGACTTCAACAGCTGAAGATCAAGTGCTGAAGACTTCAACAGCTGAAGAACTAAAGTGCTGAAGTACAACAGCTGAAGAACACAAGTACTGAAGCTGAACAGCTGAAGAACACAAGTGCTGAAGCTGAAAGACCAAAGTACTGAAGTACAACAGCTAAAGAGTTTACAAGTGTTGAAGATCAACAACTGATGTACAAAGTCTGAAGACAAAGACTGAAGACATCAGCTGATGATATCTACTGAAGTCATCAGCTGATGAAACATTTGAAGTTCAAGTCTGAAGACCAACTACTGAAGTTTCAGTAGTTTGTCATAACAGCTAAAGAGTACTTTTTCAGTAGTTGTGATATCAGTAGTTTTATATTTTTACTTTCAGTAGTTTTGTAAAACGACTGAAGAGCTTGTTCTTCAGTCGTTGTAGTTTCAGTAGTTTTATGTTTTTCAGTAGTTATAACAACTGATAACACTTAGCATTTTTGTAAGGAGATGTCAGCTATTTTGACATCTTCAGTAGTTGTGTTTTAGTTGTAATAAATCTGTTAGATGTCACTATCAAGTGACATCAGCAGACGTCACATCTCTTATATAAGAGGTGTCGACCTAATTGTAATTGTGACATTATGTTACGACGAAAGCGAATATTGAATGAAATATATTTGCAAAAATTCTCTCTCTATAACCGTCTTTGTTCTTCATTGAATATCGTCTTGTTCTTGTGAATCGACTAATTCATTGTTTGAATTCCGCTGCTATACTCTTCAATCAATCAAACATAGATCACTTATCCTAACACAAATGGTTCCGAAGAAGAAGGAACAATACTCTAATGAAGATCGGAAACTGTTTGAGATTGATGCTAAAGCCCATGGAATTCTGGCCATGGCACTGCCTAATGAAATCTATTCAGGGCTTATGCATCATGAAACTGCTCATGATCTCTGGAATGCCCTGAAGGAACAATTCGTGGCACAGATGAGGTCTTAGCAAACAACAGAGAAATCCTTGCCCAACAATATGAGACATTCTCTCATAGAAAGGTGAGACACTGACTCAACAGTTTGAGCGTTTTTCCTGCTTGATCTCTGAGCTGAAAATGGTGAAACAGGAATACACCAATAGCCAGATGAATAACAGGTTCCTCAGATCACTGCCTGAGAGATGGGACACATACACTATTGTCCTACGCTCCAGTGCAAATCTGGATAGCCTATCTCTCACCCAACTTCATGGGAAACTGCTTACATTCGAAAGAGATAGAGCAGAAGAGGAAACTGTCCTCATCAAGAAAGCTCACTGATGACTTTGTACCAGGGAATACTGCCTTGGTTGGTCATGAGTCAGAATATGCTGCATCTGAAAGCAATTATGATGAGTATATTGATTTCTCTTCAAATAGTTCTGATCATGCATTTGTTGGTATTGAGAGTCATTCTGGCAGTAATAGTGACAATCTATGCTTCATCATGGATGATTTGAAAGGAATTGCTGATGATGATTTAGAAGAGATGGATATTCTGAGCCAAATGGCACTGATTAATATCAGATCTCAGAAGTTCTATAAGAGAACTGGCAGGAAATTTCCTGGACTCTCTGGCAAAACCAAAGTTGGTTTTGACAAGAGTAAGTTGAGGTGTCACAAATGCCAAAGGCTGGGACACTTTGCAAGAGAGTGTAGATCAACTGGATCTAACTCTTCTGCACCCTTTGTGACTTTTCCTAGTACTAGTCCACAAAACAGAGGGCAACATCCTGCTGGTTCTGGTCATTATTCACATCCTAGATCTCCTGCATACTTTGTTCCCCAGGGTCAAATGTCATATCCTTATCCCTGCTATTATGTGCCTCAACCAAATCCTGTTCAAGCTCCAATTGCACAACAACCACAAGCATTGCCTGAACCACAGCCTTCCCAATCTCATCAACAAACTCAACCTCAACAACACAGCTTCTTCACCCCAGGAGTTGTTGACTGGAGCAGTTTACCAGATGACTTGTCTGGTCATGAACAACTGTTCTCAGGTGCTGGTCAACATGGTGGTGAAAGTCCCTTTGGAAATCTAGCTCTTATGGCTTTGGATTCTGCTGATACTTCATCCACTAATGCCTCTACACCAAAGGTATCATAGGTATCGTCTGAGGCAAAAGCCAAATTGTGTTCTGAAACATGTATAGCAGCATTTGCATCTATTAGAGAAGCAAATGTAGCTTTAATCAACAAGAACATTGAGCTAGAACAAATAATTTCCAAAAGCAATGCTGAATTTGAGTCAGTGCTTAATGATAAGAACGATGAGATTTACAAACTTAAATGCCAAATAACTGATGATAAGGCTAGGGAAGAGATACTTCTAGAGAAGTATAAAGATCTCAAAGAACCCTTGCAGTCACCCAGGTAGAGTGTGATAGATGGGTACAATCATGCAAAGGTTTCGAAATGCTTCTTAGTAAGCAATCTGCTTCCAATGTGAAGTTTGGCATTGGTTACAATCACACTGCTCCACCTACAGATTTTACTCCCAGAGCAGAGGTAGAATCTGATGGTGAGAGTAATAACCAATCCATCTCATCATGTGATCTACTTTCTGATACAGCACAATCAGACGTAGAAGTCAGCACCAAGCCCTCTCAGAACCTATCAGCTAATGTTGATGGTTCCACTACTGACACTCACATGATCAATGAGTTGATCAACTCAGGAGTTAATTCTAAAAGTCCTGAAAGGACTAGAGAGCAAGATTTAACACCTAAAGTTCAAACTCCAACTCCTGCCAGTACTGAAAAGAAGAAAACTATCAGTAGAAAGAGTTTGAAGACTACTAAAGAGGAAGTCAAGAAAGCAAACAATGCTTCCAAAGCACTGAAGAGCAAGTCTTCAGTTGCTTCACCCTCTTTAGTTGATGATCAACATAAGATGAGAACAAACCATGTGAAGTATGTGGTTTGTTCAATCATCTTACAGATGATTGCTGGTACAAAAGAGGTTCCAAACTCAAACATAAAGAGGAAACTAAAGAGAAAATGGTAAAAATGAAAACTGAGTTTGAGACCACATTTGTATCAGCAACATCAAATCCTGTAACCCTTAAGTCCTCAAAGAAATCCAAAAAGGAAGGGGTTAAACAGGTAACAGCTGAAATTGCTCAGAAGAAGAAGGTGCAACATAGGAACTGTTGGACCAAAAGAACCAATGAGCCAAGATCAGAAAACCTCTAAGTCCCACATGGTATCACAACAACTGCTAAAAGCCTCATCAGTAGTTTGACAAGTGCTGAAGACTTCAACAGCTGAAGATCAAGTGCTGAAGACCTTAACAGCTGAAGAACCAAAGTGCTGAAGTACAACAGCTGAAGAACACAAGTACTGAAGCCTCAGTAGTTTGTCACAACTGCTGAAGAGTACTTCTTCAGTAGTTGTGATATCAGTAGTTTTATATTTTTATGTTTCAGTAGTTTTGTAAAACGACTGAAGAGTTTGCTCTTCAGTCGTTGTAGTTTTAGTAGTTTTATATTTTGTACTTACATGCTGATATGTTCTCAGTAGTTGTGAACATTTCAGTAGTTTGTTAAGAATTAGTTATTTTTGTATTGGATCTGCCAGTTGTCACTTTCCGTGATAACAGCAGTGATTGTTGCACTCTATATAAGGAGTGACAACCTATTGTAATCTGCGATGAATGAGTGAATGAATGGAATGAATGATTGATTAGAAATATTCTACATCTATAAACATTCCTAGAAATCAGAAATATATATTCTCTCCTCTCCCTATAACCGTATGCGATCTTAATGCTTACAAGTATCAATTGCTTGCTACAATTTGTCTAATTCTAGTTTGTATTCCGCTGCTTTGTATTCTAATACATCAAACGTGTGATCACTGATCCTGTCAAATGGTATCAGAGCAGGTTAATCATTGATCGATCTAACATTGATCATTGAAACTGCTATTCAAGATCAAGTTTGATTGAATTAGCCTTTGTTTTTGTAAGAAACGGTTATAGAGATTGAATTTTCTGTATTTCTGCTCATTCATCCTGAGATCTTCTCTTGGTTCTCATTGAGTTTGTTGTGGTCTGTCTAAAACTTTTTAAAACTTGAACTAAACTGTTTTTGAACTGAAAATGACCACTCCTTCCAATGATCCTCACAATACTGGTTCCTCAACCAAGCCTCCTATGCTGGTTAGGAATGAGTATAACATATGGCAAAGACGTATGCTCCATCACCTGTCTGTTAACAGCGCAGGGTGTTGGACATCAGTGGTACATGGTCCACACAAGCCTATGGTGAATAACCCGGAAACCAATCAAATGGTTCCGAAGAGGAGGGAGCAATACTCAGATGAGGATAGAAGTTGCTTGAGATTGATGCAAAAGCCCATGGAATTCTGGCCATGGCATTCCCAATGAAATCTATTCTGGGCTAATGCATCATGAAACTGCCCATGACCTCTGGATTGCTTTGAAAGAACAATTTGGAGGAACAGATGAGGTCTTGGCAAATAATAGAGAAATTCTTGCCCAACAATATGAGACATTCTCTCATAGAAAGGGTGAGACACTGACTCAACAATATGAGCGGTTTTCTTGTTTGATCTCTGAACTAAAAATGGTCAAACTTGAACACACCATATTCATGAATAACAGATTTCTCAGATCACTGCCTGAGAGATGGGACACATATACTATTGTCCTACGCTCCAGTGCAAGTTTGGACAAACTATCTCTCACCCAACTCCATGGGAATTGCTCACTTTTGAGAGAGAGATAGAACAGAAGAGAAAGCTGTCTTCATCTGGAAAGCTCACTGAAGACTTTATACAAGGCAACACTGCCTTGGTGGTCATGAGTCAGAATATGCTTCATCTGAATGCCAGTATGATGAGCATATTAATTTCTCTTCAAGCACTTCTGATTCTGCATTTGTAAGTGTTGATGGTCTTTACTGGGGTTTGGGCTGATGATGACTTAGAAGAGATGGATATTTTGAGCCAAATGGCTTTGATATAATATCAGATCTCAGAAGTTCTACAAAAGAACTGGAAGAAAATTCCCAGGACTCTCTGGCAAACCAAAGTTGGTTTTGACAAGAGCAAGTTGAGGTGTCGCAAATGCCAAAGGCTTGGACACTTTGCAAGAGAGTGTAGATCAACTGGATCTAACTCTACTGCACCCTTTGTGACTTTTCCTGGCAATAGTCAACAACACAGAGGGCAACATCCTGTCACCTCTAGTCATCACCCTCAACAACAATCTCCGGCATGTTTTGTTCCTCAGGGTCAAATGCCATATCAGTACCCTTGTTATTACATGCCACAGTCAAATCAAGTTCAAGTTCCTATGACACCACAACCTCATGCATTACCAGAACCTCAGCCTTCCCTATCTCATCAACACCTCAATCTCACAACACAGCTTCTTCACCCCAGGAGTTGTTGACTGGAGCAGTTTACCAGATGACTTGTCTGGTCATGATCAACTGTTCTTAGGTGCTGGTCAACATGGTGGTGACAGTCCCTTTGGGAATCTAGCTCTTATGGCTTTGGAGTCTGCTGATACTTCATTTTCCAATGCCTCTACACCTCAGGTATCACAGGTATCCTCTGAGGCAAAAGCCAAATTATGTTCTGAACCATGCATAGCAGCATTTGCTTCCATTAGAGAAGCAAATGTAGCTTTAATTATAAGAACATTGAGCTAGAACAATAATTTCCAAAAACAAAGCTGAGTTTGAGTTTGTGCTCAAAGATAAAAATGATGAGGTTTATAAACTGAATTGCCAAATAATTGATGATAAGGCTAGAGAAGATGTACTTCTAGAGAAGTACAAAGATCTCAAAGAAACCCTTGCAGTTACCCAGGTCGAGTGTGATAGATGGGTACAATCATGCAAAGGTTTTGAAATGCTTCTTAGTAAGCAATCTGCTTCAAATGTGAAGTTTGGAATTGGCTACAATCACACTGCTCCACCTACAGATTTTACCCCAAGAGCAGAGGTAGAATCTGATGGTGAGAGTGATAACCAATCCATCACATCATGTGATCTACCTTCTGATACAGCACATCAGAAGTAGCAGTCAGCATCAAGCCCTCTTTGAACCTATCAGCTGATGTTGATGGTTCAAATGCTGACATTCACATGATCAATAGGTTGATCAACTCAGGAGTTAATCCTGAAGGTCCTGAAAGGACTGGAGAGCAGGATTTAACACCTGAAGTTCAAACTTCAACTGCTGTCAGTACTGAAGAGAAGAAACTGGTAGTAGAAAGAGTTTGAAGACTACTAAAGAGTAGTCAAGAAAGCAACCAATGCTTCCAAAGCATTGAAGAACAAGTCTTCTGTTGCTTCACCATCTTTAGTTGATGATCAACCTAAGATGAAGAAGAAACCATGTGAAGTATGTGGTTTGTTCAATCATCTTACAGATGATTGTTGGTACAAAAGAGGTTCCAAACTCAAACAAAAGAAGAAATTAATGAGAAAATGGTAAAAATGAAAACTGAGTTTGAGACCACATTTGTATCAGCAACATCAAATCCTGTAACCCTTAAGTCCTTAAAGAAATCCAAAAGGAAGGAGTTAAACAGGTGACAGCTGAGGGTGCTCAAAAGAAGGTGCAACATAGGACCTTATCTAACTCCACTAGCAATGTGTCTGATGAGCTGAAAGCTTTATCACAAAATCAGACACAGCTGGTGATGATGGTACAACATCTGTTGGGTAGAGTTAACCAACTAGATTCTCCTATGTTGAAACCACAGAAAAGGAGGTCCAAGCCAAAGGACTCCTCTTCTACACCATCTTCTTCTTCTCAGGCTGTTGTTACAAAAAACATGTTAGTTTACCATCTATTGATGAGACCAGGCCCAAAACCAAAAAGGTTGGGTCTCTAAAACTAACTGATTGTTTTATTGCAGGGTTCTTCAACATGCCAAAGTAGCATCTGGTATGTAGACAGTGGGGGATCTATGCACATGACTGGGAACATCTCTCTTCTTCATGACTACTCTCAAGGAAAGAAGGGATTTGTCTCTTTGGCAATGATGCTAGGGGTTACATCATCGGTAAGGGCTTTGTCTCCAATGGAGAAATCAAATTTGATGATGTTAATCATGTGGAAAATCTCAAGTACAACCTCTTGAGTGTCAGTCAAATGTGTGATAAAGGCCATGTTGCTCTTTTCACAAGTCAAAACTGTAGGATTCTGTCATCCAAAGTTTTGCACTTGATTGACAAGGTGTTGGATGATCACACTCTCCTGAAGCCGACAGGACAGGAAGAGTGTATGCCTTAGATCTCTCTAAGAAGATAGATCTCAAAGGCAATCCTTGCCTATTTTCCAAAGCCTCTTCTCAAGAATCTAAACTGTGGCACAGGAGGCTTGGTCATGTTAATCTCAAAAACATGAATCAGCTTAGCCACAATAGTTTAGTCAGAGGCTTACCAATAAAGGAGTTCCACTGTGATGAAACCTGCACTGCTTGTTTAAAAGGAAACAGCACAAAGTCTCATTCCTCCTATTGAAGTGTCCAAGTCCACTACCTGCTTGCAATTACTGCATATGGATCTATTTGGTCCTGTGAGAGTAATGAGCATGGCAAAGAAGAAATACTGTCTGGTAATTGTGGATGATTACTCCAGATTTGTATGGACTTTCTTTCTACATTCAAAGGATGAGGCTGCTCAGAAGATTATCCATTTTGTGCTGTACATTGAGAAGCAGTATTCCCTTCCAGTCAAGTGTATTAGGAGTGATAATGGAACTGAGTTCAGAAATCATACACTTGATGACTTCTATCTTTCAAAGGAATCAAAAGGCAGTTCAGCATTCCAAGGACTCCAGAACAAAATGGAGTAGTGGAGAGAAAGAACAGGACCCTCATTGAAGCTGCAAGGTCCATGCTGGCTGACTCAGGTTTGCCATTGACCTTTTGGGCCGAAGCTGTCAACACAGCTTGTTATGTGCAAAATAGAGTTTTAGTAAATCAGAGGTTGATGAAGACTCCATATGAAGTTCTCCATCATTTGGCTCCTCTGATTTCATTTTTCAAAGCATTTGGGTGTCCCTGTTTTATTCTCAACACAAAGGATCAACTCCACAAATTTGATCCTAAGGTGGATGCAGGATACTTTGTTGGTTATTCATCTACTTGCAAGGCATACAGAGTCTTCAACTGCAGAACAAAGATGGTTGAAGAAACTCTACATGTTAAGTTTAATGAATCTCCAAGGACAAGATTCCACAAAGTCCTGTGGAGTTATTTGATTTGGACATACTGCAATATGTTCCTTATCAAACTCCTGCTGTTGCTCCTGTCAACAGTTCACCACCTGGTGGTACTGCTGATGATGATGATGATTGCAGTACTCACCTCTTCAGGTTTAGTGATCAGCTGCCTGACTCAGCTAGACCTGATGTTCCTGTAGCGCCAGTAGCACCATCCACAACAAATGCTGATGAGATTTCTTCGAATTCAACTTCCTTTGAATTACCATCCACTGATTGGTTTCAAGGAAATGATACACCATCACCATCTGTTGCTGCTGAACCGGCTACAAACACTTGCACAGATCTCATTGTATCAAGATCTGAAGAATCACCCTATGTCTCAACATTGGTGATATCACTGCTGGAGTATCAACAAGAAGTCAATTGTCAAATTTCTGCTTCTATGCTCTCTTCATCAGTCAGCAAGAGCCAAAGAATTATCACATTGCTTTAAAGGACAATGGATGGGTTGATGCCATGCAGCTTGAGCTTCTTCAGTTCAAGAAACAGCAAGTGTGGGAACTGGTTCCTCTACCTCCAGGTAAGTGTGCAATAGGCACTAAATGGGTGTTTAGGAACAAAACTGATGAAAATGGGCTTATTGTTTAGAACAAGGCCAGACTGGTTGTTCAGGGGTTTGCACAAGAAGAAGGTATTGATTATGATGAAACCTTTGCCCCTGTAGCCAGACTGGAAGCAATTCGATTGTTTTTAGCTTATGCTGCTTATCAAAACCTAAAGTCTTTCAAATGGATGTCAAAAGTGCATTTTTGTATGGAAAAGTTAAAGAAGAGTTTTGTATGTCAACCTCCAGGCTTTGAGACAATAACATCCTAATTGGTGTATAAGCTTGATAAAGCTCTTTATGGTTAAAACAAGCTCCCAGAGCCTGGTATGAGACATTATCAAACTTTCTTCTGGAAAACAATTTCACTAGAGGCTCCATAGACAAGACTTTATTCATTAAGAAAGCTGGGCAGC
The DNA here is from genome assembly GCA_025506515.1 of Flaveria trinervia. Taxonomy (NCBI): domain Eukaryota; kingdom Viridiplantae; phylum Streptophyta; class Magnoliopsida; order Asterales; family Asteraceae; genus Flaveria; species Flaveria trinervia. Next base: position 64,172,836 of record CM046443.1, read on the forward strand.
ATAATCTACTTGTTCAAATTTATGTAGATGATATCATTTTTGCATCCTCTGATCCAAAGTTGTGTGATGCCTTTACAAAGTTGATGCAACAGAAGTTTGAAATGAGTGCCATGGGAGAATTACAGTTCTTTCTGGGGTTGCAAATCAAACAAAAGGCTGATGGAATTTTATTCATCAGTCCAAATATACAAAAGATCTTTTGCAAAAGTTTGATTTACAAAACTGTAAGCCCTGTTCTACTCCCATGAGCAGCACCACACAACTGGACTCAGATCAGAAAGGTAAAGTGGTTGATGAAACACTTTACAGATGTATGATTGGGTCCTTGATGTATTTAACAGCTTCTAGACCAGATATTATGTTTGCTACATGTGTTTGTGCTAGATTTAGCTGCACCTAAAGAGTCTCATCTGATTGCAGTCAAGAGGATCTTTAGATATCTGCAAGGCACTCCATCTCTAGGTTTATGTATTCTACCGGACATTCTGGTAAATTAGTTGCTTTTTCTGACAGTGACTATGCAGGGTGTAAGTTGACCAGGAAATCACTTCTGGTGGATGTCAATTCCTAGGCAACTGCTTGATTTCTTGGCAGAGCAAGAAACAGACCTCAGTTGCTACATCCACTGCTGAAGCAGAGTACATTGCTGCTGCAAGCTGTACATCTCAGGTACTCTGGCTTCAAAACCAACTTTTGGATTATGGCATTACAGAGACTAAGACTCCATTGTTAATGGATAGTGCTTCAGCTCTTTGTATTGTCAAAATCCAGTCCAGCACTCTAGGACCAACATATAGAGATCAGACATCATTTTATAAGGGATTGTTTTGAAAAAGGTCTGATTGATCCTAAGTTTGTGCCTAGTGCTGATGAGCTTGCAGACATTTTTACTAAGCCTTTGGATAGTTCAACTTTCCAAAACCTGGTGTTAAGGCTTGGTATGCTGCAACTAGAATAAGTGACAACTACTGATGATCTTAGTAATCATACTGATGATCATAAGTACCATGTCACATAAAGTACTGATGATTCTTTTATCCTCAGTAGTTTTTATAACTACTGAAGGCTAAATGTCTCACAAGTACTGAAGTACTTCATCTGTTCTAAACTACTGATGTAGTTACACTACTGATGCAGCTACAACTACTGCAATCAGTAAAAACAGATAAGTACTGATGTCCTATGAAACAACTGAAATCAGCCAAACTGATGAATGTGGTTGAGGACAGATTGAAACAGCTGAAAAGCTAAGAATTGACGAAAACAGCTGAAAAGAATTTCTCTTCAGTCGTTTGTACAACTGCTGTTTCATTTAAAAACAACTGAAGCAAAACCACGTCTTCAGTAGTTTTATAACTACTGATGACTAATCCCCTAGTCTTCAGTTGTTTACAACACTGATGGCAAACCACTGTCTTCAGTAGTTTCACAACTACTGATGGCTACTACCAAGTCCTCAGTTGTTTCAAACATCTGAAGTCAACTTGTCTTCAGTAGTTTTTAAAACTACTGATGCCTAAATCACGAGACTTCAGTTGTTTTCAACTCTGTTTTGTAAACACCATGTCTTCAGTTGTTTTATACTGCTGACCACACCATACCATCAGTCGTTTCAAACCTCTGAAAGTAATACCACGTCATCAGTTGTTTCAAATACTGATGACTAACACCAAAACCTTCAGTCGTTTCATAACCCGTACCCTATATATACCTTATCCCTCTTTCAGAGTTTTCATTCTTTCAACACCTAAATTTCAAAAGCTCTGAAACCTTCACCTTCATTAGGCGACCATGCAACTCAAGCCTCGACACAACTGTGTCGCGTCCTCACCAAATCGCCCTTCTGGACCAAATTTGATAATGCTATAGATCTTATGGTCCAATCCCCACTGAAACGGCTTTCTCTTAATCCAATCATTTATGCCGATTCGCTACATCAGTTTTTGGACGAATGCGACCGTTAATGGAGAATCTATCCATTCGTCCATCAACTCTCATAAGGTGGTCATCTCTACTGCCACCATCCGTCAATATTACTGTTAGATGCTGCTGCCTACCCTGTTGGATATCCTAAGCGCCAACTTGATCTTTCATTTTGACAACATGGATATCAGGGTGATCTTAGTGCTTCACAATCCTAAGAAACATTTTCCAGATGCTGAACGCTTGATATTTCATATGGTAAATGTTTGCCTGGCCCCGAAGACTTCCTCTTGGGATCAACTGTCTTCCAGATGGCAACAGGTACTGTTTTCTATCCTTGAACAAGAACCACTAAACTTTTCTGAAATAATTTTTCTTGAACTCAAGGATATGGCCACAAAAACCACTTTCTAACCGTTGGATACTATATCCTCGGTTTATAATGGCCATAATAGAGAATCAGCTTTCTGCTGAGGGACTTGTTGGCTTGGGAGTCCCTGCTACGGCTGTTCTGCCGAAGTATACTCCCGACAACTCTGACCGGACACTAAAAATGGGCTGCCAAGCTGCGAAAACCCACGCAGCTGGAACCCACAGCCACCACCTCCAAATCCAAGTCCCTACCAAACCCACCAAAAAGAACCCAAAATGGCTACTCAGGGAATTGAGTCCCCTGAGGATGCCCTGCACCACAAACGCAGGATTATCCACTAGTCCAAACCCCCTAGTGGATACAATGACTCCCCAGCCACAGCCGCTCAGGCTTCCTCTCAACAGGAGCCTGCAGCAACCCCCCAAGGGCACCTACTTATCTGGGATCTACTCACTTGAGGAGATTGCCATTGAAGAGCACCATCCCCCCAGGTGCACACTGCTTCTATCCCCTCACCCCAAACAACCGCCCCTCACAGCCCAACTTTAATAGTTGCACAAGTGCTGACTCAATTGCACTCCTCACCCCCTCCCCAGAACCACTTACTACTGGAATACCTCTACAATTAAGGGGAGGAACCAGTGCACCTGAGAACCCACAGCACAGGGTTTTCCCAATTCTATCTCCTGGTGTAGACAAGGAGCTTAGAATATCTAGTGAGGCTGCCACCCTCCTCTGACTCAGCACATGACCAGAGTGGGCTGGTAACATTGCGAAGACCTCCCTAGAGGCAACGCTGATGATGGACATTGTCCTGAGGCTGGAAGTCCCCAGTACCAAGCACAAGGGCACATGCACCAACTGTTCTACACCCAGTGCATGTAATCCTGCTCTAAGCAGGAGGTCAGCTGATTCAGCTTCGGCTGATGATGACCTGGGCTTCTTCTATGATGTTCTTGCCCAGAACACAATCCTTGAAGAGAAAGTCAGTAGGCTGCAAAACCTACTTGACCACTCTTCCCAAGGAGAAAGACCATCTGCCTCTATCCACCCACAGATGGCACCTTCCCTTGAAGTTTCCCAAACACCGAGCCACCCCAAATCAACAACCACCTGCCTCTGCTTCAGGCCTACTTCTCAAGAACAGAACCCTCCTGAGCAAATAGGTGCTGTACTCCAAAATTCCCTCCCTCTCTCACACCCATAATCACTGATATAGTGATCAAGCCATTGATGAGAGGCTTGCCTTAACATTACAGCCCTTGGTTGAGCTGCTGTCCAAAAGACTCTTTCTGCGGTACAAACCCCTTCCTCCAATGCAACCAAAAAGGGGAGAGTACTGCAGTGAAAGAAAGAAGAGGAAAGATCCGAGGAAAGGAAGTGATGCAAGCCCAAAAGGAGAAAAGAAAGCAACCTCTGCTCACTTACAAGCGAAAGAGAAGTGCTGATGATCACACTGCTGAGACAAATCCTTGGAGGAGCTGGTCACAGAAGCTGCACCACACACAGCCGATCCATGGATAAAATAATTGAACAACTCTTCAGGCAGGGGTTTTGACACAGCCACACTGGATAGTGAGATCAGAAGGTTAAAGTACAAGAGATACAACCCATGGGCAGGGTATGATGCTCTTGAGAAAGAGAGATTGGAAATAATGATCCGCTTTATTGCAAATACTGGAAGATCATTAATGGAGATCCGCGCATGGACCAGGACAGCATTCTGGCTATAGCCACCAGAATCTGTCTGTCTGAGCAATTCAACAAAGGGATTATTGTGGAAGCCCTTGATGAGGCTGGGGCTGGTAAAAGGTTAGAGATGGCTAAACTCACAAAGGAGAAACTAACTACAAGGATGCTAGATCAACTTCCCTTCATCCACTCAAACAGATCTTATCCCTCAAATCTCCCAACCAACCTCTAAGCCAAAATCCAAACATCCTCATTCTTTAAAACCAATTCCTTCACCAACCCAACCATCATCCAGTGATGTACCCAGAAGGAGGAGAAGGGTGCTAAGGATGGAAGAAGAAGAAGAAGAAGAGGATGAAGATGATAGTCTGCCACTCTCTGCTGTTCTGAAGCTACCAAAACCCCGAAGTCAACCCATGATCAACCTGACTCTCAAAGGGAAATGGTCAGAGTCAAGATAGAAGAAGAAGAACAGCAGAAACAGCATGATGAGCAACTGTTGAAGATGGTTGACAAGGAATTTCCTCAGTCATCATCTATTCAAGCCATGAAAGGGCATGCTCAAAGGTTGTACACTCTCAGGCACACCTTTCAGTATCAGAAGGAGAGAGTGAGAGTATGGCCAGACCCCAGGGTGAGTTCTAGAATCCATAAAAGAACTATCCCACACAGATACAACGGCCAGGTACGAAAAACAATAGAGTCTACATCATGTTGGCCGTTGTAGTCTCACCTTGGGAAATCATTGATGAATTCAAGAAAGCTCACCAAGCAAAGAAGACCGCTCAAGCCTTACTAGAAAACAAGATGATTAAGAAGGGGTTGTTATATAAAAAGCTTGAAGACATCCAGAAGAATGAGCTCCAGTTACTCCTTGAAGGCAACCATCCTGATGAATTTGTATATAGGGAGGTAACTACGGTGGAGCTGAAAAATGGCAGGACCATGAAGTACTTATCAGAGTACTATGGTCCAGAGTTCTTCTTCGAAGGAGGAGCAGAAGAACTCTCTCAGGAGGAACAAATTGTTCTCCTTGAGGCCTATGTTCGTGAGTCATACAGACTCATTATGGGGAAGTAAATCTCATGAATGGGATAACAACTCTGTGTCCAGTTCCCCAGAAAGAGTTCCCATTCATACTCTGCCAAACAAATATTTGAGATTTCTTCCCAGGCCGGAGCTTACACGGGTCATCTTCTCTACTGATCAAGAAGGAAAAAGACCAACATTTTGCCATCAATAAGTGGGAGAATAAATAAGTTAGAGGTTTTGGCTGCATTGGTTCAGGGGGAGTGTTGGACCAAAAGAACCAATGAGCCAAGATCAGAAAACCTCTAAGTCCCACATGGTATCACAACAACTGCTGAAAGCCTCATCAGTAGTTTGGACAAGTGCTGAAGACTTCAACAGCTGAAGATCAAGTGCTGAAGACCTTAACAGCTGAAGAACCAAGTGCTGAAGTACAACAGCTGAAGAACACAAGTACTGAAGCCTCAGTAGTTGTCACAACTGCTGAAGAGTACTTCTTCAGTAGTTGTGATATCAGTAGTTTTATATTTTTATGTTTCAGTAGTTTTGTAAAACGACTGAAGAGTTTGCTCTTCAGTCGTTGTAGTTTCAGTAGTTTTATATTTTGTACTTAACATGCTGATATGTTCTCAGTAGTTGTGAACATTTCAGTAGTTTGTTAAGAATTATTATTTTTGTATTGGATCTACCAGTTGTCACTTTCCGTGATAACAGCAGTGATTGTTGCACTCTATATAAGGAGTGACAACCTATTGTAATCTGCGAGATGAGTGAATGAATGGAATGAATGATTGATTAGAAATATTCTACATCTATAAACATTCCTAGAAATCAGAAATATATATTCTCTCCCTATAACCGTATGCGATCTTAATGCTTACAAGTATCAATTGCTTGCTACAATTTGTCTAATTCTAGTTTGTATTCGCGCTTTGTATTCTAATACATCAAACGTGTGATCACTGATCCTGTCAGGAACTTATCAAACTCCACTGGCAATGTGTCTGATGAGCTGAAAGCTTTATCACAAAATCAGACACAGTTGGTTATGATGGTTCAACATCTATTGGGAAGAGGTTAACCAATTAGATGCTCCTATGTTGAAACCACAGAAAAGGAGATCCAAGCCAAAGGATTCCTCTTCTTCACCATCTTCTTCCTCTCAGGCTGTTGTTTCCAATAAACCTGTTAGTTTACCATCTGTTGATGAGACCAGACCCAAAACCAAAAAGGTTTGGGTCTCCAAAACTAACTGAGTGTTTATTATTGCAGGGTTCTTCAACATGCCAAAGTAGCATCTGGTATGTAGACATTGGGGGAACTATGCACATGACTGGGAACAGCTCTCTTCTTCATGACTACTCTCAAGGAAAGAAGGGCTTTGTTTCTTTTGGCAATGATGCTAGGGGTTACATCATTGGCAACGGCTTTGTCTCCAATGGAGAAATAAAGTTTGATGATGTTAATCATGTGGAAAATCTCAAGTACAATCTCTTGAGTGTCAGTCAAATGTGTGATAAAGGAATGTTGCTCTTTTCACCGGTCAGAACTGTAGGATTCTGTCATCCAAAGTTCTGCATTTGATTGATAAGGTGTTGGATGATCACACTCTCCTGAGAGCCAACAGGACAGGAAGAGTGTATGCCTTAGATCTTTCCAAGAAAATAGATCTCAGAGGCAATCCTTGCCTATTTTCCAAAGCCTCTTCTCAAGAATCTAAACTGTGGCACAGAAGGCTGGGTCATGTTAATTTCAAAAACATGAATCAGTTAATCTACAATAGTTTAGTCAGAGGCTTACCAATAAAGGAGTTCCACTGTGATGAAACCTGCACTGCTTGTTTAAAAGGAAAACAGCACAAAGTCTCATTCCCTCCTATTGAAGAGCCTAAGTCCACTGCCTGTTTGCATTACTGCATATGGATCTATTTGGTCCTGTGAGAGTAATGAGCATGGCAAAGAAGAAATACTGTCTGGTAATTGTGAATGATTACTCCAGATTTGTATGGACTTTCTTTCTACATTCAAAGGATGAGGTTGCTCAGAAGATTATTCACTTTGTGTTGTATATTGAGAAGCAGTATTCCCTTCCAGTCAAGTGTATTAAGAGTGACAATGGAACTGAATTCAGAAACCATACACTTGATGACTTCTTTCTTTCAAAGGGAATCAAAAGGCAGTTTAGCATACCAAGGACTCCAGAACAAAATGGAGTAGTGGAGAGAAAGAACAGGACCCTAATTGAAGCTGCAAGGTCCATGCTGGTTGACTCTGGTTTGCCACTGACCTTTGGGCTGAAGCTGTTAACACAGCTTGCTATGTGCAGAATAGAGTCTTAGTAAATCAGAGGTTGATGAAGACTCCATATGAAGTTCTCCATCACTTGGCTCCTCTAATTTCATTTTTCAAAGCATTTGGGTGTCCCTGTTTTATTCTCAACACATAGGATCAACTCAAATTGATCCTAAGGTGGATGCAGGGTACTTTGTTGGTTATTCATCTACTTGCAAGGCATACAGAGTCTTCAACTGCAGAACAAAGATAGTTGAAGAAACTTTGCATGTGAAGTTTAATGGATCTCCTATGGACAAGATTCCACAAAACCCTGTGGAGTTGTTTGATTTGGACATACTGCAATATGTTCCTTATCAACCTCCAGCTGTTGCAGATCATGAGGATAAATCATCATCTGCAGCATGTCTTCCACCTGGTGGTATTGATGATGATGATGATAATATCAATACTCACCTATTCAAGTTTAGTGATCAACTGCCTGTGTCTGCTAAATTTGATGTTCCTGTAGCTTCAGCAGTTCCATCCACAACAAATGCTGATGAGATCTCTGATTCCTCTACATCTTTTGAGTTACCATGTAATTCCTGGTTTCAAGAGTCTGCATCAACATCTGCTGCTGCTGAAGGTCCTACAAACACTTGCACAGATCTCATTGTTTATCAAGAACTGAAGAATCATCCCATGTCTCAGATTATTGGTGATATCAATGCTGGTGTTTCAACCAGAAGTCAATTGTCTAACTTCTGCTTCTATGCTCTCTTCATCAGTCAGCTAGAGCCAAAGAACTACCATGTTGCTTTGAGAGACAATGGATGGGTTGAAGCCATGCAGCTTGAGCTACTTCAGTTCAAGAAACAACAAGTGTGGGAACTGGTTCCTCTTCCCCCAGGTAAGTGTGCAATACACTAAATGGGTGTTTAGGAATAAAATTGATGAAAATGGGCTTGTTGTTAAGAACAAGGCTAGACTGGTTGTACAGGGGTTTTCACAAGAAAAAGGTATTGACTATGATGAAACCTTTGCCCTTGTAGCCAGACTAGAGGCAATCAGATTGTTCTTAGCCTATGCTGCATTCCACAATCTTAAAGTTTTTCAAATGGATGTCAAAAGCGCATTTTTATATGGTAAAATAAAGGAAGAAGTTTATGTGTGTCAACCACCAGGTTTTGAGGATAATAAACATCCTGAATGGGTGTATAAACTTGATAAGGCTCTTTATGGGTTGAAACAAGCTCCTAGAGCCTGGTATGAGACACTTTCCACTTTTCTTCTAAGAATAATTTCACTAGAGGCTCCATTGATAAAACTCTATTTATTAAGAAGGTGGATCAGCATAAGCTACTTGTTCAAATTTATGTTGATGATATCATTTTTGCATCCTCTGATCCCCAGTTGTGTGATGATTTTACAACTTAATGAAAAAGAGGTTTGAAATGAGTGCAATGGGAGAATTACAGTTCTTTCTAGGCTTGCAAATTAAACAAAAGGCTGATGGAACCTTTATTCATCAGTCAAAATATACAAAAGATCTTTTGAATAAGTTTGATTTACAAAATGTAAGCCCTGTTCTACTCCCATGTGCAACACCAACAACTGGATGTTGATCAGAAAGGTAAAGTTGTTGATGAAACACTTTACAGATGTATGATTAGGTCATTGATGTATTAACAGCTTCTAGACCAGATATTATGTTTGCTACATGTGTTGTGCTAGATTTCAGGCTGCTCTAAAGAGTCTCATTTGATTGCAGTCAAGAGAATCTTTAGATATTTGCAAGGTACACAATCTCTGGGTTTATGGTATTCCACTAGACACTCTTGCAAATTAGTTGCTTTTTCAGATAGTGACTATGCAGGGTGCAAGTTAACTAGAAAGTCAACTTCTGGTGGTTGTCAATTCCTAGGCAACTGTTTGATTTCTTGGCAGAGTAAGAAACAAACATCTGTTGCTACATCAACTGCTGAGGCCGAGTACATGTTGCTTCAAGTTGCACTTCTCAGGTACTCTGGCTTCAGAACCAACTTCTAGATTATGGCATTATAGAGACTAAGACTCCATTATTAATGGACAATGCTTCAGCTCTGTGTATTGTCAAAAATCCAGTCCAGCACTCTAGGACCAAACATATAGAGATCAGACATCACTTTATTCGGGATTGTTTTGAAAAAGGTCTGATTGATCCTAAGTTTGTGCCTAGTGCTAATGAGCTTGCAGATATTTTTACTAAGCCTTTGGATAGTTCTACTTTCCAAAACCTTGTGTTAAGGCTTGGTATGCTGCAGCTAGAATAAGTGACAACTACTGATGATTTCAGTAAAAAGTACTGGTGATCATTGGTACCCATGTCACATATAAGTACTGATGAGTCCTTTCACCTTCAGTAGTTTTATAACTACTGACGGCTAAATGGCTCACAAGTACTGAAGTACTTTATCTGTTCTAAACTACTGCTGGAGTTACAACTACTGATGTAGTTACAACTACTGAAATCAGTACAAACAGATAAGTACTGACGTCCTATGAAACACCTGAAAAGCAGATGCAAAGTCTGCTGAGTAAGTATTGAGGACAGTATGAAACAGCTGAAAGGCTACGAATTGACGAAAACTACTGAAGAGAACTTTCTCTTCAGTTGTTTCTACAACTGCTGTTTCACTCTAAACAACTGAAGCAAAACCATGTCTTCAGTAGTTTTATAACTACTGATGACTAACACCAAGTCCTCAGTTGTTTCATCATCTGAAGTCAAAAACCATGGCTTTCAGTCGTTTTCTAACTACTGATGCCTAAAACCACGACTTCAGCTGTTTCAACGTCTGAAAGGGTAATACCATGTCAACAGTCGGTTTAAAACTACTGATGACTAACACCAAACCCTTCAGTCATTTTCTCACCCCTACCCTATAAATCCCTGTCCTCTTCTCTAATGTTTCATTAGCCGTTATTTTCTGAACTTCTCTCTCTCAAACGTGGCGACCATGAGTCTGAAACCACGACATAACTGCGTTGCTTACCTTACAAAGTCGGCTTTCTGGAACAAATATGATAATGCCATTGACTTAATGGTGGATTCCCCATATCGCACAGCCTTCTCTTGAAGCCAACCATCTACCCTGAATCCCTCAGTCAATTCTGGTCAAATGCTGTGTTCATACTGATGAGTCTACGGCCAGATCTCTATTCGGTCCCTTGTCAACCAGAAACCAGTGGTCGTTACCGCCGACATCATTCGTCAGGCATTACACTACACGACTCCACCGCTGTGACTGCATACCCAAAGGGCATAACAGATATGTCATTTATCAATCATGGGTATGAAGGTGATCTTCGGGCTACAACCATTCTAAAGAAACATTTCCATGATGCTGAGAAAGTTATTTTTCACATGGTAAATGTATGCTTAGCCTCCAAGACATCTTCTTGGGATCAAATGTCATCCCAATGGCAACACAGTATTGTCTTCTATTCTAGAACACCAACCGCTAAATTTTTCTGAAATTGTGTTTCTAGAAATAAAGAACTTGGTTCAGAAACCTGTGGCAAACCGATGGCCATTATATCCCAGGTTTCTGATGGCCATTATTTTGGATGAATTAAAATCTGATGGCCTTGTTGGCCTTGGAGTCCCTGAACCAGCTGTTTTGGCTGAGGTATACTCCAGGCACAACTTAGACCTTACACTCAAAGAAGCTGCCCGAATGCTAAAACCCAAGCACAGGGAACCCACAGCTTCCTCCACCAGAACCAAAGTCCCCACAAAACCAAAACCAACACAACCCAAAACAGCTATTCAGGGAGATGAGTCCCCTGAAGATGCTCCTGCACCACCAACGCAGGATATACTTGCTGGCTTAAACCCCCCAGCAGTATCAGAGACTCTACAAGCCATAGCCGCTCAGGATTCCTCTCAAAAGGAGCCTGCAGCCACCACACAAGGGGTACCCACACATCTGGGATCTTCCTCACTTGAGGAGATTGCCATTGAAGAGCACCATCCTCCCCAGGTGAACACTGCTTCTACACCTTCTCCCCATGCAACCGCCCCCCAAAGTCCAACCATAATTATTGCAAATGTGCTGACTCAGTTGCATGCCTCTCCTCCTCCCCAAAAACCACTGACAAAGGGGAGAACCACAAACATTAAGGAAGAGGATCACCATGTTTCTGACAACCCACAGCACCGGGGTTTACAACTTCTATCTCCTGTGTAGATAGGGAGATTAGACTATCTAGTGAGGCTGCCACCTCTTCTGCATCAGCACATGATCAGAATGAGGCTGGTAACATTGCTAAGACCTCACTAGAGGCAACAGCTGATGAAGGACATAGTCCTAAGGCTGGAAGTCCCCAGTTCCAAGAAAAAGGGGCACATGCTACAACTGGTCTACACCCAGTGCATGTACATCCTGCTCCAAGCAGGAGGTCAGGTGATTCAGCTTCTGCTGATGATGACCTGGGCTTTTTCTATGACGTTCTAGCCCACAACACCATCCTGGAGGCTGAGGTAAGCAGACTACAAGAACTGCTTGCCAAGAAGTCTCAGGATGAAAGTCCATCTGCCCCCACCAACCCACAGATGGCACCTTCATTTGAAGGTTCCCCAAACACTTTACCCTCTCACTTCACTGAGCCTCCAGGTTCTGCTTTTGGCACTATCTCTCCGGGACAGAACCCCCCAGAGCAGATGGTTGCTGTATTCCAACAATCCCTCCCTCTCATCACTCCCATCATCAATGAAATTGTTTATAAAGCCATTGATGAGAGGATTCCTCAAGTCTACAACCACTCATTGATGATGATGTGCACAAGAAACTTTCTGCGGTACAAACCCCTGTCTCCAATGCATCAAAAAGGGGGAGAGTACTGCAGTGAAAGAAAAGAAGAGAAAAAGAACTGAGGATGAGAAGGCACAAGACAAAACCCAGGAGTTGGAAAAAGAAAAGCAACAATAACTGATCACTTACAAAAGAAAGAAAAGTGCTGGTGATCAAACTAATGCTGAAGAACAATCCTTGGAAGAGCTGGTAAAAGATGCAGATGACACACACAGCCGATCCATGGACAAAATCATTGAGCAACTCTTCAAGCAAGGCTTTGACACAGCCACACTAGACAATGAGATCAGGAGGTTGGAAGTGGAGGAAATTCAAACAGATGGGCTGGGTATGATGTACTGAAAAAGAGAGATTGGAGATCATGATTTGTTTCATTGCCAAAACTGAGGAAGATCTTGATGGAGATTCGTTCATGGACCAGAGACAGTATTCTGGCTATAGCCACCAGAATCTGTCTATCTGAGCAATTTCATAAGGGGATTATCATTGAAGCACTTGATGAGGCTGGGGCTGGAAAAAGGTTTGAAATGGCAAGACTTACAAAGGCCAAACTCACAACCAAATGCTTGAACAACCTTCCCTATCACCCACTCAAAAACATCTACCCCTCAAATCTCCAAACCAATCTCTAAGCCCAAATCCAAACATCCTCAATCTTCAAAACCAATTCCTTTACCAACCCAACCATCATCCAGTGATGCACCTAGAAGGAGGAGAAGGGTGCTAAGGATAGAAGAAGATGAAGAAGAAGAGGATGAAGATGATAGTCTGCCACTCTCTGCTGTTCTAAGGCTACCAGAACCCAGGAGTCAACCCATGATCACACCTGACTCTCAAAGGGAAACGGTTAGAGTCAAAATAGAAGATGAAGAACAGCAGAAGCAGCACGATGAGCAACTACTGAAGATGGTCGACAAGGAATTTCCTCAGTCATCATCTATACAAGCCATGAAAGGGCATGCTCAGAGGCTGTACACTCTCAGACAGACATTTCAGTATCAGAAGGAGAGAGTGAGAGTATGGCCAGACCCCAAGGTGAGTTCTAGAATCCATAAAAGATCCATTCCACACAGATACAATGGTCAGGTTAGAAAAACAATAGACTCTACAATCATGCTGGCCATTGTAGTCTCACCATGGGAAATAATCGATGAATTCAAGAAGGCTCATCAATCAAAAATGACCCCTCAAGCCTTAATGGAAAACAAGATGATCAAAAAGGGGTTATTATATAAAAAGCTTGAAGACATCAAGAAGAATGAGCTCTAGTTACTCCTTGAAGGCACTCATCCTGATGAATTTGTCTATAGGGAGGTAACTACTGTGGAGTTGAAGAATGGCAGGACTGTGAAGTACTTATCTGAGTACTATGGTCCAGAGTTCTTCTTTGAAGGAGGAGTAGAAGAACTCTCCAAGGAGGAACAAGTTGTTCTCCTTGAAGCCTATGTTCGAGAGTCATACAGACTCATAATGGGGAAGTAGATCTCATGAACGGGATAACAACTCTGTGTCCAGTTCCCCAAAACAGAGTTCCCATTCATACTTTGCCAAACAAATCTCTGAGATCTCTTCCCAGGCCAGTGCTTATATGGGTCATCTTCTCTACTGATCAAGAAGGAAAAAGACCAACCTTTTGCCAACAATAAGTGGGAAAATAAATAAATTAGAGGTTTTGGCTGCATTGGTTCAGGGGGAGTTTGTTGGACCAAAAGAACCAATGAGCCAAGATCAAAAAACCTCTAAGTCCCACATGATATCACAACAACTGCTGAAGGCTTCATCAGCAGTTCGACAAGTACTGAAGACTTCAACAGCTGAAGAACACAAGTGCTGAAGCTCAACAGCTGAAGAACACAAGTGCTGAAGCTCAACAGCTGAAGAACACAAGTGCTGAAGCTGAACAGCTGAAGAACACAAGTGCTGAAGCTGAAGACCAAAGTACTGAAGTACAACAGCTGAAGAGTCTACAAGTGCTGAAGGTCAACAACTGGTGTACAAAGTCTGAAGACAAAGACTGAAGACATCAGCTGATGATATCTACTGAAGTCCTCAGCTGATGAAACATCTGAAGTTCAAGTCTGAAGACCAAGTACTGAACTTTCAGTAGTTTGTCACAACAGCTAAAGAGTACTTCTTCAGTAGTTGTGATATCAGTAGTTTTATGTTTTTACTTTCAGTAGTTTTGTAAAACGACTGAAGAGCTTGTTCTTCAGTCGTTATAGTATCAGTAGTTTTATGTTTTTCAGTAGTTGTAGTAACTGATAACACTTAGTATTTTTGTAAGAATATGTCAGCTGTTTTGACATCTTTAGTAGTTGTGTTTCAGTTGGAATAATTCTGTTAGATTTCACTATCAAGTGACATCAGCAGACGTCACATCTCTTATATAAGAGGTGTCGACCTAATTGTGAGTGTGACATTCCATTACCACGAAAGCGAATATTGAATGAAATATATTTGCAGAATTCTCTCTATCTATAACCGTTTTGTTCTTCATTGAATATCTTTTCGTTCTTGTGAATTGGCTAATTCATTGTTAGAATTCCGCCGCTATACTCTCTAATCGATCAAACGTAGATCACTGATCCTAACAAGCAAGTGGTCATCACTCCAGAAATCATTCGCCAAACCCTCAACTTGGATGATGCCACTTCCCCGTGGGTATCGAAAGGGCACAACTGATTTATCCTTTGCCCACCATGGATATCAGGGAAACCTCAGTGCCTCTACCATCCTAAAGAAGCATTTCCATGATGTAGAACGTCTTATCTTTCACATGGTTAATGTTTGCTTAGCTCCTAAGACATCCTCTTGGGATCAAATGTCTACCAGGTGGCAGCAGGTACTATTCTCTATCTTGAGCAACAAGACTTCAACTTTTTTGAAATTATTTTTCTTGAACTTAAGGATATGGCCTTAAAATCTCTTTCTAATCGATGGATATTATATCCTCGATTCATTATGGCCATCATAGAGAATCAGCTGCAAGCTGAGGGACTTGTTGGCCTTGGAGTCCCTGCAACGGCTGTATTGCCTGAAGTATACTCCAGGCATAACTCTGACCAAACACTGAAACAGGCTGCCAAACTGCGAAAACCCACGCAGTTGGAACCCACAGCCACCACCTCCAGATCCTAAGTCCCCACTAAACCAAAATCCAAAAAGCCAAAAAAGGCTACTCAGGGAGATGAGTCCCTGAGGATGCCCTGTACCACAAACACAGGAAGCACATACTGGTATTAACCCCCCAATTGTGTCAAAGACTCAACCTGCCAAAGCCGCACAGGTATCCTCTCAACAGGATCCTGTTGCAACCAATATTGGGGAACCCACACTGCTGGAACCTATCTCACTTGAGAGGGTTACCATTGAAGCGCACCATTCACCCCGGGTGCAATCTGCTTCTACCCAATCACCCCATGCAACCGCCCCCCAAAATCCTACATTATTGTTGCACAAGTGCTGAGTCAGTTGCACTCCTCACCCCCTCCCCAGATACCAATTACAACTAGGATACCTCTACCATTGAGGGGGAGGATCAAAGTGCATCTGATAACCCACAGCATAGGGGTTACAATGTTCCATTTCCTAGTGTAGAAAGGAGATTGGAACTTCTGGTGAGGCTGCCACTTATCCTGCTTCAGCATATGATCAGGATGTAGTGGTACCATTACTAAGACCTTACCAGAGGCAACTACTGATGAAGGACATAGTCCTGAGGCAGGAAGTCCCCAGTTCCAAGACAAAGGGGCACATGCTTCAACTGATCTACACTCAGTGCATGTTCATCCTGATTCTATCAGGAGGTCAGGTGATTCAGTAACCACTGATGATGACCTGCGCTTCTTTTACGATGTATTAGCCCAAAACACCATCCTGGAAGAGGAGGTGAGCAGACTCAAAGAGCTGCTTGCCAAAACTTCTGCGGATCAAAGACCATCTACCTCTCAAACCCCACAGATGGCACCTTCATCTGAAGGTCTCCCAAACACAGAGCCACTCCCAAATACTCAGCCACCTGCCTCTGCTTCTGGCACTATTTCTCAGGAACAGAACCCCCTGAGCAAATAGCTGCTATCTTTCAAAATTCCATACCTCTCATCACACCTATAATCACTGATATAGTGATCAAAACCATTGATGAGAGGCTTTCCTCAGTAATACAACCCTTGATAGAGGAAGTTGTGGGCACACAGCTTTCTGACAATCAAACCTTGCAATCAATGCACCCAAAAAGGGGAGATTCAGTCAGTGAAGCAAAAAGAAAGAGGAGTGCAGAGAAGAAAGAGAAAGAGAAAGAAACAGAAGTGACAGAAGTGGAAAAAGAGAGGAGTTGGCTGTGGAGACTAAAAAAGAGAAGGAGAAGGAAGCTGACATGGAGAAATCAAAGAAAAAGAATGAGAAGGAGACTGCCTTGGAGCTGATGGTAAAGAGGCTGATGCCGAACACAGCAGATCAATGGATAACATCATTGATCAGTTGTTTAGGCAAGCCATGACACTGACAAACTTGACTCTGAGATCAGAAGATTAGAGATTGAAGAAATCCAAAATAGATGGGCAAGTTATGATGTGTTAGAATGAGAAAGGCTGGAGATCATGATCAGATTTATAGCAAAATATCTTGGAAGATCAATATCGAAATCAAGGCTTGGTCCAGGACAGCATCTTGGCAATAACCACCAAGATCTGTTCGTCTGAAGTATACACTAAAGGATTAGTTATTGAAGCTTTGAATGAAGCTGGTGCTGGAGCAGGACTGAACTAGCCAAGCAATCTAAAGCCACACTCACTTCCAAATGCTAGAACAGCCTGTCAACATTCCCACACCAAAACCACCAAGACAACAACCCACCAAACCAACTCCCTTACCCTCAAAACCAATAGCCGATGATGTACCCCAAAGAAGAAGAGAAGGGTATTGAGGCTAGAAGATGATGAAGAAGATGATGATGAAGATGAAGATAGGCTGCCACTCTCAGCTGTTATACAGTGCAAAGGCCACAAGTCACTCTCCAACAATTACTCCTGAAACTCAAAGACAAGTTATGAAAGTGAAGCTAGAAGAAGAAGAACCTCACAAACAACACGATGAGGAATTGTTGAGGAGGGTTGACAAAGCATATGCAGCCACATTTTCTATCATCAACATGAAGAAGCATGCACTCAGATTATACACTCTTAAGCATACATTTCAATATCAAAAGGAGAGAGTGAGGATTTGGCCTGATCCCAGGGTGTCTCATAGGATTCATAAGAAAAACATTCCCAGAGATACATTGGCCAGGTGAAAAATTGTAGATGAAGTGATCTCACTGGTCTTTGTAGTATCACCCTGGGAAATCCTAGAAGACTTCAAGAAAGCTTATAAAGCTAACCAAACCCACAGAAGATGCTGGAAAATAAAATGGTGAAAAGGGTTAGTATATAAGAGGCTTGAAGAAGTCAGAAAGAATGAGCTCCAGTTGTTCCTAGAGGGTAATCACCCTGATGAATTTGCTTATAGAATAATAACAACTATGGAGCTAAAGAATGGGAAACAGGTCAAATACCTATCTGAGTACTATGGGCCTGAATCATTATTTGAAGGAGGTACTGAAGAGCTGACCATGGAGGAACAAATTACCTTCCTTGAGGCCTACACAAGAGAGTCATACAGACTCATAGTAGGGAAGTAGATCTCATGGATGGGTAACAACTCTGTGTCCAGTTCCCCAAGACAGAGTTCCCATTCATACTTTGCCAAACAGATCATTAAGACTTCTTCCGGCCTGTGCTTAAGAGGGTCACTTCTGAACTGATCTAGAAGACAAAAAGACCAATCCTTCTGCCATAATAAGTGGGACATCTTCAATAAGTTTAGAGGTTTTGGCTGCATTGGTTCAGGGGAAGTTTGTTGGACCAAAAGAACCAATGAGCCTGATCAGAAAAACCTCTAAGTCCTACAGACATCACAACTGCTGAAGACTTGATCAGCTGTTGTAATAAAGTCTGAAGATCAACAGCTGAAGACTAAAGTACTGAAGACTTCAACAGCTGAGGACCAAGTCTGAAGATCAACAGCTGAAGACTAAAGAACTGAAGACTTCAACAGCTGAAGACTAAAGTACTGAAGACTTCAACAGCTGAAGATCAAAGTCTGAAGATCAACAGCTGAAGAACAAAGTACTGAAGATCAACAGCTGAAGTACAAAGACTGAAGACATCAGCTGATGACAACAGCTGAAGTTCAGGTACAAGTACTGAAGCCTTCAGAGTTTGTTACAACAGCTGAAGAAGCACTCTTCAGTTGTTGTGATGGTTTCTTTTCAGTAGTTTTCTTTTTGTTTTAGTATTTGTAAAACGACTGAAGAGCATGTTCTTCAGTCGTTGTAGTTTCAGTAGTTTCTTTTCAGTAGTTGTAGTGATAGTTAACACTTAACATTTTTGTAAGAAGATGTCAACTGTTTGACATCTTCAGTAGTTGTGTTAATTATCAGTAGTTTGAATAAATTCTGTAGATGTCACTATCAAGTGACATCAGTAGACGTCACATCTCCTATATAAGAGGTGTTGACCTAATTGTATGTGTGACATTCTGTTACCACGAAAGCGAATATTGAATGAAATATATTTTGCAGAATTCTCTCTATCTATACCGTTTGTTCTTACCTTGAATATCTTTTTTTGTGTTCTTGTGAATTGGCTAATTCAATGTTTGATTTCCGCTGCTATACTCTCTAATCAATCAAACGTAGATCATTGATCCTAACAATTTTGGTTTAATAAAATTCCCATCATTAGAAAAGGCCAAGACCAATAAGGCTGGGTTTCCAATAAAAATTAACTTTCTTCACCTTATGTCCAGGACATCCTTATGACAAGAATAACAATGTGTGGATTGTAGACAGTGGATGCTCTAGGCACATGATCGGGAACAGATCTCTTCTTCAACAATTTCAACATTTTGATGGAGGTCATGTTCAATTTGGAGGTGAGGCTGGAGGATACATTTCTTGCAGAGGAAGTGTATTCAATGGAAACTTAAGAGTTGACTAAGTACACTTTGTCAAATAGCTTGAACACAATGTACTAAGTGTTTCTCAGTTTTGTGATCAAATGTAACAAATGCTTTTCATAGAACATGAGTGCATTATCCTCAAACCCAGGATGACAATTTCTCAGGAATTGGTGCTTCTTAGATCTCCCAGGAAAGGGGATATGTATAAGCTAGATATGAACAATGCTTCCCTATCGGGTGAAATGTCATGCTTTCTTTCCAAAGCTGACGGTGATGAGTCAACTTTACGATATAAACATATGTGTCATGTCAATTTAAAACCATGAATAAATTGGTTAAAAATAACATGGTACATGGTTTGCCTAAAAAGGAATTTTTCTACAAAGATAACTATGTTGCAATTCTGAAAGAAAAGCTACATAGAACATCTCATAAATCCAAAGTTATTAACTCTATCACCACTCCATTACACTTATTGCACATGGATCTATTTGGTCATACAATTAGAATGAGCATTGGAAGGAAATCATACTGCCTTGTGTTTGTTGATGATTTTTACAAGATTTACATGGGTATTATTTTTAATAACTAAAGATGAAACTACTGAAAGTTTAAAATCTTATATTCTTAAAATAGAAAATCAAATTGATCATAAGGTTAAAATAATTAGAAGTGATCAAGGGACTGAGTTTAAGAATCAAATTCTTGACTCATTCTGTAACTCAAAAGGGATCGCCAGACAATATACTACTCCCAGAACTCCTCAACAAAATGGTGTTGCTGAGAGGAGGAACAGGACACTTATTGAGGCTGCTCGAACTATGTTAGCTGATTCAAAGCTACCTCTAACATTCTAGACAGAGGCAATCAGCACTGCATGCTATGTGCATAACAGAGTTCTTATAGTTAAGCCACATGAAAAAAACCCTTATGAGATATGGAACAAGAGGCCATCGTTCATTGGCTTTCTAAGGTCCTTTGGCAGCAGGTGTACCATACTTAACACAAAATACAATTTGGCAAAATTTTCTAAAAAGTCAGATAATACTATCTTTGTTGGATATTCCTCCAACTCTATTGCTTATAGAGTTCACAACATCAAAAATCAGTAATTTGAGGAATCATCCAACATTATTGTTAATGAGCACACTCCTTGTGTTAGGGGAATGGCCCGGATCATATCTTTGATTTAGATTTGTTTCCAAACTATTCTAAACCTTCTTATGAGAATGTTTCAGCTAGAATAGGTACTCAAAGTGATTTTGATGATAACCAGTTGTTTGAGTTACCCAGACCTATTCCAAGTTCTCCAAGAGTTACTGAGAATCAAGCCCCCACTATTATTAGATCTGATAGTATAACTATCTTAAGAGATAGTAGAGCTTCAACAAGTTATCAACCTAATGAACCCAAAACTCATCCAGTGACGCTTCACAAAACCAAGCAGATGGAAGTGGCATTTTGAAGCAACAGGCAACTGTTAATGCTGTTTCACAACTTACTAAAATGGATGATGTTTATCATTCGTTCAATCAGCCCTCATTGAATGAGTTTGAAACAACATCCGGTCCAAGTGTTCAGATTCCAGAACAAAACATGTCCAATTTCGATCTATCTCTACAATTGGATGTGATCCTGAGGCTCAGGATTCACAACACTCATCCAGCTGAGAACATCATTGGAGATGTCTCTGAAGATGTGAGAACAAGGGGACAAACTCATAATGGGAATGTCTGCTTGTACTCATGCTTCTTATCCTAGATGGAAACCAAGAAAGTTGAAGATGACTTAAAGGATAGTAGCTAGGTTGAATCAATGCAAGAGGAATTGCTTCAATTCAAACGACAAAAGGTTTGGAACCTATGTCCACTCCCATCTATGCAAGTACCAATAGGAACCAAATGGGTTTTCAAGAACAAGAGAGATGATAGAGGCTTGATTATCAAGAAAAATGCAAGACTGGTAGTTTAAGGATATACTAAAGAGGAAGGAATTGATTATACTGATGTCTTTGCACCAGTACAAGACATGAGGCAGTGAGGATCTTTCTTGCTTATGTTGCATCCAAGAAAATTAATGTCTATCAACTTGATGTCAAGTGTGCCTTATTATATAAGAATATAGATAGGGAAGTCTATGTGTGTCAACCTGTAGGATTTGAAGACCCACATCACTCCAACTATGTGTGAAAATTGGATAAAACTCTCTATGGGTTGCACCAAGCACCTGGGTTGTGGTATAAGACTCTGCCTCAGTTTCTCCTAAAGAATGGTTACATAAGAGGTACCATTAACAAGACCTTATTCATAAGGAAGTATGGGAAAGACATTTTGCTCATACAAGTCTATGTTGATGACATCATATTTGGTTCCTCAAATGACCAAATGTGCAAAGACTTTAAGAGCATCATGAAGAAGAAATTTGATATGAGTTCCATGGGAAAAATGGACTTTTTCCTTGGAATTCAAGTGAAGCAAATGAAGGACGGGTTCTTTATCAATCAATCTAAATATGTATCTGACAATGTAGAGAGATTTGATATGAAACATTGTAAGCCACTCAAGACACCTATGCCCAGAAATCACAAGCTTTGTCCTAACTCTGAAGGGTGCATACTGATCAACATCAGTATGTGGAAATTATTGGTTCTTTGATTTATCTCATAGTAGACCTGATATTATGTTTGCAACTTGCATATGTGCAAGATATCAGGCTGC
This sequence comes from Flaveria trinervia, assembly GCA_025506515.1. NCBI lineage: Eukaryota > Viridiplantae > Streptophyta > Magnoliopsida > Asterales > Asteraceae > Flaveria > Flaveria trinervia. Next base: position 64,194,698 of record CM046443.1, read on the forward strand.
TCCAAATGTGTCTCACCTAGTTACTACCAAGAGAATTCTTAGATACCTCAAAGGAGCACCTAAATAGGGTATTTGGTATCCAAGGAACAACAATTTCAATCTTTATGGCTATTCTGATAATGACTATGGTGGCTGTAACATCAACAAGAAATCAACATCAGGAGGATGTCAATTTCTTGGTAGAAGGATCATCTCATGGCAGTGCAAGAAGCAATCCTATGTTTCAACATTGACTGCTGAAGCTGTATACATTGTTGTTGCTAGTTGTTATGCTCAGCTGTTGTGGATTCGAAACGAGATGATAGACTATGGATTTAACTTCATGAGTACTCCTATCCATATTGACAACAACAGTGCTATCTCCATTATAGAAAATCCTGTGAAGCACTCCAAGACAAAGCTTATTAACATTAGGTATCATTTCATAAGAGATATTCATGAGAAAAATCTAATCAAACTAATCAAAGTTGATTCAAATGAATAATATGATGATTTGTTTACCAAAGCATTTGATGACCGAAGATTCAAGTATCTGGTTATAGCTATTAGGATGATAAACATTGATTAGCATATCTCATTTGAAAACCTTTTTAAAATATGTTTTGTTTCTGTCAATACAATCTAAGCCTGGTTACAAAAAGTTTTTCTTCAAAATTTCACTAAGTATAAATTCTTTTGAAGAGAAATTAACCCTAGAAAGATATCATGTATATCTTCTGAAGCAAAATTTCTCCAAGGAAATCTTCCTTTCAGAAGAAGTTTTAGTCTCAGAAGAAGCATTTGATGAAATATCAAATCTACTTCCGAAGCTTATAAACTTCTCCTCTCGGAAAGCCCTTTTTGCCTTTAGAAGTAAAACATTTACCTCCGGAAGTAGGATTGGCTTCGGAAGAAGATTACCTTTGGAAATGGTTTATACTCGGAAGAAAGCTTTACTGTGTAACGTAAATCTTTTGGGCCCCACTTTGTAAAAAGGTAAAGATTTTCTTAATGATGTTGGAATTTTTTAAAAGGATTTTATCTTACCGCCCCTATCACATCATATCCCAAACCATCACTTCACCTTATCCTTCAGCCATTTTCACCCATTAAATACTTTCAACCCATTCACTTAGTCTTTTTACCAATTTTTACTTCCCAAAGCTTCTTGCATCCTTACTTTACCCTAATTCAACCTAATTTATTTGCTTCCTTCACATAAAAGTGGCCTTAAACCCTCAGCACAAGCAAGTCACACTCCTGAATTCGTCCAAGGATGTTGCCTTTATGAAATCATCTCCTTCCTAACCCAATCAACCTACTTCATAACACTAACTATTAACCCCATCATGTATTCAAACCACATGGTTGAATTATGGGGGAACCACTTCATAAACTAACTATTAACCCCATCATGTATTCAAACCACATGGTTGAATTATGGGGAACAGATAAATCATAACTGTGAACGGAGTCAGGGTTCTGAAGTCAAGCATTTGTTGTCAACAGTTGATTATATCTTAACAGGTCATCAGAGAGCATCGAGAGCTTGTAGATACATGTGTACCTAGTTTACGAGCTTAATGTAAAATGTCTTTCATGTCTAACATATATCTAATTGAATGGGTATGAATGAAATACAATGTGTGGTTGATGCATATAATGTTTAATATTTCATTGTTTATTGTGTGATAACGCATATTGAACTAACTATATAAGTTTGTGGTTGTTTACATAATTCTTAGTCAATAATGATTGAGAAACATGTTCTAACTTAATTGAGTGAAGTTCTCATGCGAATGGACCATGCTAATGGACCATACACATGAATACTTCATGCTAATGGACTAGTCGCACGACTGAACAAGGAGACTGAATCAGGTGCATGATTGAGACATAAGATTGACTTAGTCGCACGACTGGACCTTCAGTCATGCGGATGGATCAATCGCATGCTTCAGTTGCACGACTGAACCATGCTAATGATTCAGTCGCACGAATAAAAATCCTAACCTATAAATACCACCTAATTTGTGAAAAAACTCAACAATTCGAAGACCTACGCACATAATCGTACCCTAGCCGTCCAGAGACTCAAGAAGACCTGTTTCAAGTTCATAGATCACAGTTGATCGTGTTATAATCATTCATATCGTTACATTAATCATTAGAGTGATCATAACTGTGTTCTCCCTGATTGGATCGCCAATCAAATATGATTCCGCACTATTTGAGTTGGTATACGCGCAGAATCAGTTAGTACTCTGTACCTAAACGGTCCTAACAAGTGGTATCAGAGCCTTGGCTCGTGATTTTGCGTGTGATTCAATCGTTTTCGGTGTAAATCTCATGTTTTTGCAGTCAAAAACACCATCTTTTTGGTAAAACAGTGTTTTTCAGTGTCTCCAGGCCTAAAAGTTCACGTTTTCCGGCTTACGGCAGATTAGGGTTTGTGAAAAATCGTATTTTTGTGTCAAAGTGCCAAAATCTTTGAATTTTCAAATCCAGCAGCCTCAGTCGCATGATGGGCTCAATTGCACGACTAAACTCAATCACACCTCCCATACACACGATTGAACTCAGTCGCCCATCCATTCGTTTGACTGAACACCCCATTCGCATTGTTCATCCACACCCACTCAATCGCACGATTGACTCATCCGCATTGATTCAATCGCATGATAGTCTCATCCACACTAGTCCATCTGCACGATTGACCCAATCGCATCTCTCTATTCGCACCAGTTAAATAGTTTTGTTCTAACTCCCGAAGTATAAAGAAATGGAATAGCAGTACTTGGCGTTTACTACAGGTAGGGACTCGCGTATCCGGAACCTGTTTCTTCTGGAAAATGAGATTGGGAATCACAATAAGCCGCCTAAGCTTATCACGTTAGACGATTACCCGCAATGGAAGAAAAGGTTCGAAATTTATCTAAATAGGGTTGATCCCAATCTGTGGGAATCAATCGAGACTGGTTATAGTATGCCGGCTAGTTCTGATGGCGTCAAACTTACTCTAGGCGGCATGACTGATAGCCAGAAGGTGAAGTACAATGCTGAGAAAAAGGTCTATGCTCTGTTGACTCAGTCGATACCTAAGGATATATTCCACCAATTTTCTGAGAATAAGCATGAAGAAAAATTATACGAGGCTCTGGAAAAACGATACGACGGGAATGCATCGTTAAAAGCCCTAAAGGCGAAAGCTTTGAAGAAGGAGTTCGATAACTTCTCATCGATGGGCAAGGAGAGCTTGGATGATGTCATCAATCGATTTTACCATTTAATGAGTGAGTTGCACACTCATGGGGTTACAACGTCAATGGAAGATAAGGTCTCAAGCTTTGCCGATGGACTACCAGAGAAGTGGGACTCGTTTGTGTCTAATTTGAGACAGAACAATTTACTGGCCAAATTAGACATAAATGACTTCATCCTGAAAATAAGGGAGGAGGAACTGAGGATGAAGTACAGGTCTTAGAAAGGATCTTATGTTCAAAAACCATCTTTGTATATTCAACTTCCACCTCAAAAAGCTCAGGAGCACCACTTCAAACTGCTTTTGTGTCAAGTTCAGCAGCTCCTCAACAAGCCTCTACTTCTGGATCTGAAACGTCTAGGTCATCTAGCACCCAATATATAGTACCTGAATCAAATGCAATGAAGTTGAAGACCGAGAATCTCGGGAATATCACTATGGAGGTTGCAAAGGAGCATATGGACCTCTTAGTTGTAGTTGTTCATTTTTATGATGGACTAGTTGTAGGAAAGATCGGAAATTGCCATCTGGCTGATGAGGATTACGAGTAGGTGGACGAGATTGAATTGGAAAGAATGGATATTATGTGGGCATTGGCTAGTTTTGTCCGTAGAGCTAAGAAGTTTGTGAAGAAGACTAGACGGAACTTAATAGCCACTAAACGTACTACTTTTAGTTTCGATAAAACTAAAGTTACCTGTTTCAACTGTGGAGAAAAGGGGCACTTCAAACATGAATGTGTGAAGCCCAAGAAGACAGGTAACAGTAATCCTTTCTCATCATTCAATCGTAAAGACAAACCCACAAGTGAAGCTGGATCATCAAGCAAAGATCCTAAAGCTCTGACTGCACAAGATGACGAAGGTCAAGTTGGACCTTTCATTTTGTATCCCGGGTGACTCCAACATCCTAAATGTGAAGTTTTGGATGATGACACTGCAAGTAAAGGTGATATAGCAGTTGAGCTAGTAATGTCAGATCATGAAGATGCTGCTAATGTAGTCACTCACCTGAATGAAGAGTATTTCAGAACTACATGTTCAAAATCACTAGCACCCGAACAGTCAAACTCTGTGCTGATGGCTGATTCAACCGAACCTTCTCAGGTAAGTACCACAGACCAAATTTTTGATAATCATGCTTGTACTGAATGTAATAAATTTAGAGACAGCATAGATTCAAAATTTGCTAGTATATTAGATCACAATGATAGCTTAGTAAATGACTTGCAACTGTGCATAGAGGCTAACCGAATTTTAAAACAAAATGAGCATAGTTACAAAAAGAAAATAGAGCTTTTAAATAAACAACTAAGTGAAACGAGATTGTTGCTTTTAACCAAGAAAATAACATAAAGTTCTATTTAAACTCCCTAGAAGAAACTAAGAAAGGAAAAGCATTTTTGGAAGTCGAAGTAAACTCATTAAAACAAAAACTGCATAGTTGGACAAGTTCTTCTCATATAGTACAACACTTAGTGAGAGAAAGAAACAATAGGGAGGGGTTGGGATACAAAGTGGTTCCACCAACACATGAGACTATGTTAAATGCTAAATGTAGACCAGTAAATAACAACCCTGTCAAGGATCATGTGGTGTCCACTCCTCTAGCTAGTGATCCAGATTCCATGAGTAAATCGGAGGAATCTGTCACCAAACAGAAGGAGGCCACTTTTAAATCTAAAGCTAAGTTTCCTATTGTTAATTTGGATGAACAATTTGAAGAGGTTAAGATAAAGTTAGGTTCAAGCATGTCTACTTTGAACCCAAAAAGACCAAACAAGTTAACAAATCACGTGCACCATGTCTTAGTCCAAACAAACAAAAGGTTAAAGATGCTAAAAATGTTCAAACAATGAATTTTGTTAAAGAAGCTAAAACATCTAAACAAAAAGAGTCAAAACCCAAACAACCTAAAGTTACACATGTGTCACACACTTCCCCACAGAAACCATTCCACCAACATGTTGAAAGTAGATCATGTTACAGCTGTGGAAAGTACGGACACATCGCTTCTCATTGTCCTTACTATCAGACACCAAGGAAGAAAGTTGAACTTCATGACACTAAACCAAGTTCTTCAAAACGGAGCTCTATTACTCCACCAAAAAGGATTAGTAAACATAAAGTTCAAACTGTAAGCCATTATCACAAACAGGCCTTACATAAAACTAGCTTATGGAAGGAAAACTTAAGTTCAGTGTCTGATAATGAGAACAAGAAGAAAATAGACTGCCCTCACCTTCTAATGGACAGTGGGTAGAATTTATGATGTGTGATGCTTCTAGGTTACCCAAGCCAGTTAAGGTTTGGGTCCCTAACCTAAACTAATCATTTCCTTCAAATGTGCAGGGTGTCCGCTATAGTGCTTCTACAAATACCTAGATTATTGATAGCGGCACATCAAGGCACATGAATGGGAACTTGTCTCTCCTTGCAAACGTCAAACAAATTAAAGGAGGACACGTTTCGTTTGCTGGAAATAAAGGAGGCTACATCACAGCTCAAGGAGAAGTGGGAAACCAGATTGTGAAGTTTGATAAGGTAAACTATGTTCAACAACTTCAAAATCACTAACTTTTTGTATCCCAAATATGTGACAAAGGCTTTAAGGTAGTCTTTGACAACAAGAAGTGTTATGTGTTGAAGAAGGATTATGTAATCCCAGAGGACCAAGTTTTAATGTCAGCTTCAAGATATAATGATTTATATGTCTTGGATCTATCAAAGGCCTCCACAACTGATCATCAAGTACAATGCTTCTTGTCAAAGGCAACAGAGAAAGACTCCATCTTCTAGCATAGGAAAATGGGACACATAAATCCCCGGAAGATGAACCACTTGATTCAGAATGATCTAGTGCGTGGAGTAAACGTTAAGAACTTCCAACTACCGGATTTCTATGTCGCTTGTAAGAAAGGAAAACAGACCAAGAAGGCTCATAAGGCTAAAAAGGTTAATTCCATTGAGTTGCCTCTTGAGCTTCTTCACATGGATCTGTTTGGTCCAATCAGTACAAGGAGCATTGTTGGCGACCTGTACTGCTATGTAGTTACAGATGATTACTCAAGATTCTTTTGGGTAATATTTCTGAAATCCAAATCAGAGACATTTGAATCATTCAAAGAACTGGTAACTGTTGATACATGTATGTTCCTAGATCATTATATGAAATGTAATAGATCTGTTTATCTAATTCTGGTGTAATTTGATGTGATTAATGAAATGATATTGGTTGTTTGTGATTTGTAATGACTAATATTTCATTAATAAGTTGATATTAAATTGGTTAATTAGGTTTGTGGTTGTTAGAATTGTTACACATAATGTTTATTAATTATACATTCAAACTTAACTTATGAAGCTTCATGTGAATGGCCAATGCGAATGAACCATAAGCAGAATAACTTCATACGAATGACTCAGTCGCATGACTGAACCGGGAGACTGGATTAGTCGTATGATTGACACGTAAGATTGGCTCAGTCGCACGACTGAACACTCAGTCGTGCGGATGAATCAACCGCATGGTTCAATCGCACGACTGAACCATTCTAATGGTTCAGTCGCACGATTGAATAATACCAACCTATAAATACAACCCAATTCGTGAAAAATGATAGCTTTTGATAATTACGATTCCAGACGTACCCTAGCCGTCCAGAAGCCTCCCAATTCGTTCTCCAAGTTCATAGAACACATTAGATCGATTCCCAATCAATTTCACGTTAGTTTCAATTCTTGATTGATTCTTCGTGTGTTCTAACTGATGGATCGCCAATCAAATAGGATTCCGCACTATTTGATCTGGTTTACACGCTAATCTCCAGGTATTTCGTTATATACCAGGTCCTAACAAGTGGTATCAGAGCTTTAGGCTCTTGATTACGTGTGATTCAATCAAGATTGATAAAAAGTTTGTGTTTTTGCACTAAAAACGCAATCTTTTGTGTCAAAAGTGATCTTGGACGTTCCCTGCTCATCAAAGTTTGGTTTCTACGGACTTAGGCGATTAGACCTTGCAAAATTTCGAATTTTTACGGATAAAACACGATTAACCTAGAAATTTTCGCAAAACAGCAGCTTCAGTCGCACGAGTGAGTCATTCGCACACTGGACCTCATTCGCATTACTCAGATGCACGATTGGACATAGTCGCATCTCCATTCGTACGATTATTCATTCGCACAACTGAGCTAATCGCTTAGTTCAGTAGCACGATTGAACCAGTCGTAGAGTTCATACGCACGACTAGACCATTCGCATCCTTCAGTCGCCCCAGTGACAATTTGTTTTATTAGACTTAAAGTTATTCGCAATGGAATATCAAATGTCAGCCTTTACTGCTGGGAAGGGCTCTAGGATACAGAACCTGCTATTGCTTGAGAGTGAGGTGGGTAATCATAATAAACCACCAAAGCTCTTGACGTTAGATGAGTTTCCCCACTGGAAACAACGTTTTGAGATCTACCTCAACGGAGTGGATCCAAATCTGTGGGAAGCCATCGAGATTGGATATAGTACACCGGTGGGAGCTGATGGAGTTAAGCTAACGTTAGGAGGGATGACGGACATGCAGAAAGTTAAATACAATGCAGAAAAAAGAGTTTATGCATTGATTACACAGTCTATTCCTAAAGACATATTCCACCAGTACTCAGAAAATAAGCAGTCCAAGAAACTTTGGGATGAGCTAGAAAAGAGGTACGACGGGAATGCTTCGTTGAAGGCAATCAAGGCTAAGGAGTTAAAGAAGGAATTCGATAACTTCTCATCGATGGGAAACGAGAGTTTAGATGATGTTATAGACAGATTCTACCATCTGATGAGTGAACTGCATACACATGGGGTGGCTACTACCATGGAGAGAAAGTTACTAATTTTGCAGACGGATTGCCTGAAAAATGGGCTTCATTCGTGTCTAATCTTAAGTTGCGAGAAGAGTCACTTAGGATGAAGTACAGAGCTCAGAAGTCTTCATACAATCAAAATCCAGCTTTATACAATGCCACGCCTCAAGCTAAGACATCTAGAGCACCACTCCAGACTGCATTTGTGTCTAGCTCATCGGGTCCTTCACATGCATCTCCTTCAGGATCAGACACATCGGGACTTTCTTGTTCCCACTATATTGGATCTGAAGCAAGTGCTACTAAACTGAAGACTGAGAATCTTGGAAATGTGACAGTGGAAGTAGCTCGAGAACACATGGATCTTTTGGCTGCAATGGTCCATTCGTATGATGAACTTGTTGCTGGGAAGATTGGAAACTGCCATTTGGCAGACGAGGACTACGAGCAGGTGGATGAAATGGAGCTTGAGAGGATGGATATAATGTGGGCTTTAGCTAGTGCTGTCCGGAGGGCAAAGAAGTTTGTAAAACAAACCGGACAGAACTTGACAAGAGCAAAGTGACCTGCTTCAACTGTGGAGAGAAGGGGCACTTCAAAAGAGAATGTGTCAAGCCTAAGAAGACGGGTAACGGGAACCCATTCTCGTCCTTCACTCGTCAAGACAAGCAAGCTACCAGTTCTATTTCATCAAGCAAGGATCCAAAGTCTTGACTGCTCATGATGATGAAGGACAGGATTGGAGCTTTAGGTTTGTCTCACCAGGGGAATCAAACATTGCAAGTGTAGAAGATATTGACAGTGATTCCGCTAATGAAGGAGATCTAGCAGTTGAGATAGCGATGTCACGTAGTGAAGAAGCAACTGCAACCGAGGTCAGTTACCAGCCTAAAGAGGAGACTACCACGTCAGAGACAGAAAAGACAGAATCACCAGAACCAGAGACATCTGATGCTGCATGATGGCTAACTCTACTGAATCAACTCAGGTAAGTACTACTGACCAAATGTTTGATAATCATGCTTGTTCGGATTGTGATACTTTTAGGAATAGCATAGATGAAAGATTTGCTAGGTTATTAGATCATAATGATAACTTAGTAAAAGATTTGCAACTGTGCACTGAGGCTAATAGGGTATTAAAACAAAATGAGCATAGTTATAAAGAAAAGATAGACCTTTTGACTAAACGGCGGGGAAACCGAAGTAGTTGCCTTTAACCAAGCTAATGACATTAGGTATTATCTAAACTTCCTAGAAGACACTAAGAAGCAAAAGGCAGTTCTAGAAGTAGAAGTAAATTCATTAAAACAGAAACTGCACAGTTGGACTAGTTCTTCACACATAGTCCAACACTTAGTGAGAGAAAGGAACAACGGGGAGGGATTGGTTATAGAGTGGTTCCACCACCACCTGAGACTTTGATGAACACTAAGACTAGACAATAAATAGTAATCCCATCAAGGATCATGTGGTGTCTACTCCTCTTTTTAGTGATCCAGATTCCTTATGTTCATCTATTGACTCAGGAAACAAACAAAAGGAGGCCACTTCAAAGGCAAGGATAAATTGTCTTGTGTTAATCTGGAAAGGGAATTTGAAAAGGTTAACTTAAAGTCAGGATCAAACAGAGTCAAATCAGAACCTAAAAGGACTTCTAAGGTTAATCTTTCACATACGTCAAGTCAAAACCTATTAACCAAAAAGAAAAGGATGTTAAACAGGTTAAAACAGTTAACTTTGTTAAACCAGAGAAAAACCCAAAGAACCAGAGTCAAAACCTAGAGTGAGTTATGTTACTAGAGTGTCACACACTTCTCCACAAAGAAAGTTTAATCATAAAGTTGATAGCAGGTCGTGCTACAACTGTGGTGAATATGGGAAACATTGCTTCCTATTGTCACTTCTATCAGACACCTAGGAAGAAGATTGAACTTCAGGTTTCAAAGCCTAGGTCTTCTAAGAGGATTTCTCTCACTCCACCTAGAAGAACTAGTGAACCTAAAATTCAACCTGTAAGTCAGTCGACTGTTTATCACAAACAGGCATTGCACAAATCTGGATTATGGAAGGAGAAGACACCTCTGTGTCCATAATAATGACAAGAAGGAACCTGAGCTACCCTCTTCCTCTAAGGGTCAATGGGTAGAATTTATAATGTGTGATGCCTCAGGGAAACCCAAGCCAGTAAGGCTTGGGTTCCTAACCCAAACTAATCCTTTACTTTGTGTGTGCAGGGTGTTCGATACAGTGCTGAAACTAACATGTGATAGTAGACAGTGGAGCATCCAGGCACATGACAGGAAAGAGCTCTTTTATCAAACGTCAAGCAAATAAAAGGAGGGCATGTTTCGTTTGTTGGAAACAAGGGTGGCTATGTCACAGCCCAGGGAGAAGTGGGGAATCAGAAAGTTAAGTTTGATAAAGTGAACTATGTTCAACAACTACAAAATAACTTACTTTCTGTTTCCAAATATGTGATAAGGGATTTAAAGTCATCTTCGACAACAAGAAGTGTTACGTACTAACAAAAGACTACGTGATCCCAGAGGACCAAGTTTTGATGACTGCTTCAAGATATAAAGATCTTTATGTCTTGGATCTGTCAACAGCTTCTACAATGGATCATGAGGTTCAGTGTTTTCTATCTAAAGCTACTGAAAAGGATTCCATCTTCTGGCATAGGAGAATGGGACACATTAGTCAAAGGAAGATGAATCACTTGATTCAGAAGGATCTGGTGAGAGGAGTTAATGTCAAGAACTTCTAGCTTCCTGACTTTTGTGTAGCTTGCAAGAAACGCAAACAGACGAAGAAGTCTCATACGGAAAAGAAAGTTCATTCAATAGAACTACCTCTTGAACTTCTTCACATGGATCTGTTTGGTCCAGTCAGTACAAAGAGCATTGCAGGCGACTTGTACTGTTTGTGGTCACTGATGACTACTCAAGGTTCACTTGGGTAATGTTTCTGAAATCCAAATCAAAAACATTTGAATCATTCAAGGAGTTGGTAACCACACTGGAATCTCTCTACAAGCTGAAAGTTAGACAAGTAGGCTCAGACAACGGAACGGAATTCAAGAACCAGTGGATGGAGACATACTGCAAGGAAAGGGAATTGTGCATCAATTCACTTCTGCCTACACACCTCAAATGAATGGCGTTGCTGAGAGAAAGAATAGAAGCTTGATAGAGACAGCACGGACTATGCTGGCAGACTCGAAACTGCCTATCCAATTCTGGAATGAGGCAGTGGCGAATGCATGTTACATACTGAATCGAGTCCTGATAGTCAAGCGCCACGAAAGACATGTTACGAGCTACTACAAAGATGCAAACCTAACTTGGAGTATCTCGAACCATTTGGCATGCCGTGCACACTTCTGAAGAAGACACAAGAGGGTAAATTCAGCGAGAAGGCAGATGAAGGCATCTTTCTAGGATACAACATACCGAACAAGCGAGTTTACAACAACTCAACGGGTTTAGTAGAAGTGTGGTGTAATGTTGACATTCAGCGATATACCACACCACCTACTGGCAAAGGACCCGCCTACTTTTTCGACTATGATGGATTCTTCAAGTCCTTCAACATCCCTCTCTCTCCCTCGGATGACGAGTTGGCTACACGAATGATGTATGATATCTTGAATACACCACATCTAGCTCACAGGGAGAATCATCTACTCAGTCAGGGGAAGTGTCGACGACAGTGACTCCTCCTCTGAAGATGAAGCTGAAGAAGATAACCAGAACAGTCAGGAGGAACAGGTTCCAGTTCCTGAAACTCCACAAGCATCTACCAGTGATGCACCTTCGACTTCAGAGCCTCAAACTCCAACTACCTCAGATGCAGAACCAAATGTTCAAAATCTTGGCTCTAAGGTAGTTGTTCCTACTACTCCAGGATCACGACTAAACGTCTATCATCATTAGACAATGTCATTGGGATGTCACATCAGGAGTACAAACCCGAAATCAGCTATACTCAGCTGATTACGCCTCAGTTATGGAGAAGGGATATATTCATGATGGTGCTTATCGGTGTTTTGTCTCCCAATTTGAGCCAAAATACGTCAGTGAAGCACTAAATGATGAGGCGTGGGTGAGTGCAATGCAAGAAGAACTTCTTCAGTTCAAGAGTTAGGTGTATGGACTCTGGTTGATAGACCTAAAGGTGCTAAAGTCATTGGCACCAAATGGGTCTTTAAATGCAAGAAGGATGACCAAGGGGTCATTATCAGGAACAAGCTCGACTGGTGGTTCAAGTTTTCGCCAAGTCGAGGGAATTGATTACAATGAGGTGTTTGCACCCGTGGCACGGATGGAAGCCATTCGTATATTCCTTGCCTATGCATCACATGAAGATTAAAGTCTATCAATTAGATGTGAAGAGTGCATTCCTTCATGGGGAAATCAGAGAAACAGTATGTATGTCAACCCGAGGGATTGAAGATCCGTATCATCGGGATAGAGTCTACAAGCTCGACAAGGCTTTATACGGGCTTCATCAAGCTCCAAGAGCTTGGTATGAGAAACTCTCGACTCATCTTGTGAAACACGGCTTTCGCAGGGGAGTCATTGACTGCACGCTGTTCATTAAAGAAAAGATGGCGACCTACTACTCGTAGATCTATGTTGATGACATAATCTTCGTTCAAAGAACGGAGAGTTATGCAAAGAGTTTGAAGCAGTTATGAAGAAAGAGTTTGAGATGAGTGCTATGGGGGAGATGAAGTCTCTCTCGGGTTACAGGTGGATCAAACACCAAATGGATCTTTCTACATCAGACCAAGTATGTAGGAGACATTCTCAGTCGTTTTGACATGGAGAATGCATCTGCTGCTGGGACTCCACTGCTACGAATCACGTCATAGCACCTGATGAAAATGGAGATCTTGTAGATGCCACGATGTACCGAGGAATGATTGGATCCCTCATGTATCTCACTGCCTCAAGACCTGATATCATGTATGCTACATGTTTATGTTCTAGATATCAGGCTAAACCTAAGGTCAATCATCTGATTGGGGTCAAAAGGATTTTTCGCTATCTAAAGGATACACCCACACTTGGGTTGTGGTATCCTCATGATGATGATTTTGAGCTCACGGTGTATAGTGACTCGGATTACAGAGGCTGCAAGATGAACTACAAGTCAACATCCGCAGGGTGTCAATTCTTTGGGAGAAGACTAGTGACTTGGCAGTGTAAGAAACAGACATCGGTTGCATTGTCCACCTGTGAAGCCGAATATGTGCTGCTGCAAGTTGCTGTTCACAAATCATCTGGATTCAACAGCAAATGCGGGATTACGGTTTAAAGTTCTCCTCTACTCCTATTTGTGTTGATAACTCTGCTGCAATTGCAGTAACTAAAAATCCGGTCCAACATCCAAAGACCAAACATATCGGTATTAAATATCATTTCATAAGAGACTGTTTTGAAAAAAACTTAATTGATGTGGTAAAAATTAATACTGATTTTCAACGCGCTGACCTCTACACTAAAGCCTTTGATAAACCACGTTTTCAATATTTGCTAGAGGTCAACGACGTTAAAAAGAAAAGTGATGTTATTCCTGATGATGATCATGTGTAGTCCGATGTAGGTTAGTAAATTTTTTTCTTTTTATTTATTTGTTTTTTTAGTCTGTTTAATTAAACTCATGTTATTTTGCTGGTTATTAAAATCCTAAAATAATTAAACTAGTTATGATTTTAGTATTTTAGGGGGAGAATAAGTCAGCAAGTTAACATTAAAAAAAACGAGGTAGAAGGAGTGGAAAGCTAATATAGGTAGATCGTATCTGTGATACCGATTCAAACCCTTTGGAATATGATAGTACACAGGAACAATCAAGAGGGGCTTTGAAATTTTAATTCAGAAAAGGTGCAAAAATTCAAAGTATAAGTCTGTGTAGTCTAAGCAATATAAAAGGGAAGATGATAGAAAAACTGGTAACTCTTAAGGTAACACAATGAGAGTAGACCTAGAGGTTGCTAGACCACAATTGATATGTCGGTAGATTCAACACAAAGATGATTAGACCGACTGGTGATCTCAAGATCAAACTAAGTGTTCAACTGACTGTGGGCTCCCATCTTATCACTGGTTAACACAATCAACTATATTCCAATAAGGAAATGAGCATGTAAACGCCACAAATGTGTGCGGATGACCATAAATAGAGCAAAGCACGAAAAAAATGAAATAAAAATGCTATCAAGCTAATGACTTATGTTATTGGTGCATTTGGTGCAACATAAAATTAAGCTGCTCTAACAAGGAGATAGGTTGTGTGCCTCTCTGCTGTGCGATGGCACTGACCTGAGGATAAGCATAACCTAGATATTCTAGAATTCATTGTTGTTTGCCGCCTCTCTGCTGTGCGATGGCACTGACCTGAGGACTGGCTTCTCTTTGAAAGCTCTAAAAATAGTCTCTCCTTGTAATAATACCCGTAGACCGCTCAAAAGCTCCTGAGGAATGTTGCTTACCATATAAGTGTGGGATCCACAAATGTTAGTTGAAATAATTAAACCTAAAACGATCACCAGTTTGGGTCCAAAGTCCGTGTATGGATTTAAGTGGACAAACATATTGACAATCATTATGACTGCAATTCTTGAAAGTTTGATTCAATGTGGTCATCTAAGAGCTTCAGTATGATTTCCTAAAGTTGCAAATGACTCTGGATGAACACCAAGAATTGAGCATCAAAAGATTTTGATAACAAGTCCAAACTGATTTGAACTGCCTGAATGATTCCAAAATGGAATTGGTCCAGGTATGGTCAATCTAAGTTAAAGCTGCCTATTCCGAACCAAAATCCAGTAGATTTCCATCTCAGGACTTATCTCTCACAAAAAGCAAAAAAATTTCTATTTTTAGTTTAATTTTCTAATTAAGTTAGTCGTTTAGTTTGTTTGTTTGTTGGATTACATCAGGAAAATCAGTAAGGGATCAACCCACTAACAGGGTCATGTCTGAGATGACCACATATGTGTTAAAAGTTAAATCCGTCACGTCTGAGGTGATAAAAAGGTTTTCGAGTCAAAACGATCAGGTCTAAGATGATCAACTGCTCATAGCGTAAATCTCTACAATTAAAGGGATTTTAAAAGTTAAATATTCAAATTGGCAGAAAAGTTAATAAATATGACCTATTCGCACGAATGGACCATCCGTATGGACCAATCATACGAGTGGAAGCTATTCGTACGAATGGACCATGAATATGGACTATTCAACCGAATGGCCCATACGATTGGCCCAGTCGGATGATTAAGGGAGAATGAGTGGTTCAGTCGCACGACTGAGATTCAGTCGGACGACTGAAGAAGGACGATTGAACCAATCGCACGACTGAGTCCCACTCGCACGACTGAAGGTGTGTATGAGATCAGTTGCACGATTGAATCTAGGGTTAATATAAATAGAAGGGGAGTCGGTCGTAGAGACTCACCACCTTCTAAATCACCCTGAATCGCACGAATTAACTCAACTCTGCAAAAATTTCAATTGATCGCTAAACCCCCCGTTTCTTGATTATGGACCATCGACATCGATTCTACAGGTAATTTACGGTATAGATGCACTCCCATAACTTTAAATATTGATGAAAAAACTGGTACATTCGGACTCGCAAAGTAATCGAGACTTAAGTGACTAAATAACCTACCTAATGACTAAACAAACGAAAGTAACGTTGTTAGGTGGTTTAAGAATGTATTGCGAGTCAAATGAACCAGATAACGATGTCTAAAACTAAAAATAGTGAAAATAATTTTGAATTGAACAGTGGTACTTCATGCGAATGGACAGAGTGATGAACTTCAGTCGCACGACTGAAGGCTCAAACTGCTTAACGCATGACTGAACCATGCGTATGAAGCTCAGTCGCACGACTGGTGTAACCGCATGAGGGTATATACGTAGGAGCCCAGTCGCACACTCAGAGGTACGTATGGGATCAGTCGCACGACTGAGTCCCATTTGTACGGTTCATCGCACGACTGAACCCCTTTCACACGGTTCAATCGCACGACCAAACACCTTTCGCACTGGTCATTCGCACGACTGAACTCAGTCGCACAATCAATCGCATGACAGAAAGACTTTCTTCAAGCTTAAGGATTTCATGACTTTCTTAGTCAATGGTACTAATGTTTACTATCTTTGTGTAACAGATGGCGAGTAGATGGATTATGAGCACAAAGCACAATGTAGTGCTCATCTGGACTTAACATCCAGAAATGCTGCTGACTTCTCTGGATAATCACATTTCTACTGAGATCAGGATTGCACATGCCATATCTACTCCTTGCACTCCGTATCGATCCATTCAACAAGCCTTCTGGGAAGGCGCTACAGTTGATAGATCATCTGAGCCTCATTGCATCAGAAGTACCATATTTGCGAGGCTATTACCATTTCAGAGGAGGATCTTAGGATTGTACTACAATTAGGGGATGACGCTGATTGTCTGACTCGATTACCCCCTCACTATCAGAGGATGCTTTCTCAGAGCCAATACTCTGGGGACATAAATTCTAGGGTACTCAACAAGAGTAACCTCTGTCCCCATTTAAATATCTTGCACACGTGCTGCTCAAGTGCATGGCTTCCAGAAAAGGAGGTTTTGATGAGCTGTCTGACCAGATGCAGAACGCATACGTTGCATTGGTGCTGAACCATCCGTTTAGCTTCTCCAAGATGATCTTCACCTATCTGGTGGAGAACATCGAGGGGAAAGGAAGGAAGCCTTCTGTATGTACCCGAGGTTTATGCAAATGATCATAGATCAGAAGATTCCTTCCCTGCCAAAGGAAAAGGAGGATGCGGTAGTCTTGGAGGTAATGGATGACACTACCCTGGGAAGATGAAAGTGTACAGGGGAAAGCAAGTGAAGCCTCCTGTCAGGAGGTTGTTTGGTCATCTTGCCCGGGATGACTATGTGGTGCCGGCAAAGAGAAAGTGGTGTCACGAGGAGTGACTCTGATGTGGAACAGATAGCTCTACCCACTCATGACTCAGATGATGATGACAGTGGGGATGTTGTTATTCCACTCAGAGGCACTGTGTCTGATTCTGTACCTCCAGTGTCCGTCACTGCTGGAGAAGTAACCGAGTCAGTGAGATTTCATCAGGATTTTGTACTTGGCACGGAGGAGAGGATGAATCGGATGAGGAGCCCCTTACGCGAACTGTGGGAAGGAAAGTTGTTCCCACAGAACATGGGTTAAGGGTGGTTGGTGAACACCCGAGAGACTCCGAAGATACTGATACTGACCCAAGCTATGCTCTGGGGTCCAAGGCAGGGTTTAGGGGGAGCTTCCACCTCAACAGGAACAAGGAGGAAGAGAATGGCTAACCCCATGGCCAGAAGAAGAAGAAGCGTCAGGTGACCTTCCTCACCACCACATCACCACATCCACCACAGCCACCACCCACCACATCCCCCACACCACCACATCCCCACATCTACCACAGCCACCACCATACCTCCCACCCACTACAGATTCCCTCCACCACCATATCCTTTACTCCCACATCACCTCCACCATTATACAGACCTATCTTCATTACAGCCACCTCCACCACCATATCCTTTACTCCCACATCACCTCCACCTTATACAGACCTATCTTCACTACAGCCACCTCCACCACCACATCACACCAATCAATACCCTCAGCCTATCCCTCACACACTTATAGATCTCCTCTACCTCCAATCGGGGTAGAGGAATAGTTGTCAGCGCTTAACAGAATGGTAATGCGCTTGCTGGCTGCTGATGAGGAAAAGGCAGCTCAGATCCGCCAGCTTACTGACCTGACTGCTGCACAATCTCACCAAATTGCAGAGCAGGCTCGAGTAGTTGAGGAGCAGGCCCAGCAGTTGGCTGCTCAGAGCACCAAGATGGACCAACTCCAAGCTCAAAGTGTCACAGCAAGCAAGAAAATAGAGGAGTTGGAGAAGGCAAGGAAGATTGTCCTGTTAAAACTGAAAGGATCTAAAGAGGAGCCATTGAAGATCAGGGAAGAAGACAGAGATGATGATGATGAAGATAATGATGAGGATGATGAGAGTGATACTGAGGAGTATGAAGATACAGAAAGAGATAAGACAGAGGATAAGGACGATGATGAAGAAGCAGAAGGAGGGGATGCACCTGCATCGGCCACTGCTACAGGTCAAGAGAAAAGGACAAAGAACAGACAAGATCAATCAGCTTCTACCTCTGCTCCTCCAAGTGATGAAACAATGATACAAGATAAAAGTAAATATTAGATGTTTATGTATTTATCTTCTTTTGTATTTGAATCCTGTAATTGAACATAATGTATTTAATGTTTATAATTACGTTAATGCCTTTCTGTTTGATTAATTACTAATGATTTATGTGTGGAATGTTTAAATCAAACAGATCAAAATTACCAAAAAGATGAGTTTGATGTTGCTCCCCTTCAGCAGGTTAAGTCTCAGCTAACAATGATTCTTGATCTGCAAGGGATTATACCCCTGAAGAAGGGGAAATAATTCATGATCTATCAAATGAGCTACTTGCAGAGCTTTTCGAGCTAAATCCATGAGATAGTAAAAGATGCTCCGACATGCGACTCGACTAGTGACGAAGAGCTCAACGATGTTGATGATGTAGTGATCCAAGATGTCACTGCCGAGGAGTACCCTCAGTACGCTGACATGAGGGTATTTTGATCCCCAATCTAGGTGAATCTCGTGTCAGCGATACTATTGAGTGTTGAACTATATGGATCAAGAAACAGAGAAAGCAGAAGACACAGCCCAAGCCTCAAATGATGATGTCGACATTCGAAAGGCTGAGTGGGCTGCATGTTTTGAAGAAGTTAGAGCCCAACGTACTACACCAAAGAAGGGCATACACCAAACTCTATAGAGTCAAGAAACATCACAAGGTGTCAGGAAGGATCATAGCATGGGCGTATTTTAAGGATCTTAACGTATATGCAGTTAAGAGAGAACAGGGCATAGAGTACTTCAGATTCCCACATGATCTGAAGACTCTACCAGGTTTTGAGCTCTACTAGCTGGCCAAACTAAAGCTTTTGTATGCTGACCTAAGGAAGATGTCAGGCTGGTTTGAGGTTGCCCTAAAGAAGGAGTACCACACTAGATGGGTTAACTTCAGACCCCAACAGCCTACTAGGTATATCAGAAGGTCTGAGGTTGATGCCATTACTGGCAAGCCTAAGATAGTGTTGAAGTGGAATCCTCCGCGCACAATGTCGAGAATCCCACTCAGGGAAATGCCACAGGATTTCACTCCACATTTTAATGGTGGTACTATGATTGAGAACAGCTGAAGCGGTCATAGTCTTAAGCAAAGAGGGACAAATGGATACTATCAGGGTATTCGACCCGATGTGGCTTACAAACTTGTCGGAAAGTGATGTCCATACGCTATACAAGTGGCCACTGTTCTATGATACGCAAGATATTGTACAAGCCCTCCAGTTCCAGAACGTTATACGACTCTGCTTCGTGTTTGAGATTCACACGGGAGTCACAAAAGAGGAGAAGTACAAGAAATACAAGGAGGTTATGCAGAAAACAAGAGATTAGAGAGATCTAGGTCCAAGGGGGAGTTTGTTGATATGTATGTCCTAGATCATGATATGAAATGTAATAGATCTTGTTTATCTAATTCTGGTGTAATTGATGTGATTAATGAAATGATATTGGTTGTTTGTGATTTGTAATGACTAATATTTCATGAATGAGTTGATATTAAATTGGTTAATTAGGTTTGTGGTTGTTAGAATTGTTACACATAATGTTTATTATTAATACATTCAAACTTAACTTAATGAAGTTCTCATGTGAATGGCCAATGCGAATGAACCATAAGCATGAATAACTTCATACGAATGACTCAGTCGCACGACTGAACCGGGAGACTGGATTAGTCGTATGATTGACACATAAGATTGGTTCAGTCGCACGACTGAACACTCAGTTGCAGATGAATCAACCGCATGGTTCAATCGCACGACTAAACCATTCTAATGGTTCAGTCGCACGATTGAATAATACCAACCTATAAATACAACCCAATTCGTGAAAAACGATAGCTTTTGATTAATTACGATTCCAGACGTACCCTAGCCGTCCAGAAGCCTTCCAATTCGTTCTCCAAGTTCATAGAACACATTAGATCGATTCTCAATCGATTTCTAACGTTAGTTTCAATTCTTGATTGATTCTTCGTGTGTTCTCACTGATTGGATCGCCAATCAAATAGGATTCCGCACTATTTGATCTGGTTTACACGCTAATCTCCAGGTATTTCGTTATATACCAGGTCCTAACAGTAACTACATTGGAGTCACTCTACAAGCTGAGGTACGACAAGTTCGCTCAGACAAGGTATAGAGTTAAAGAACCAATGATGGGGCATTCTGCAAAGAAAAGGAATTGTGCACCAGTTCACATTTGCCTACACTCCTCAAATGAACAGAGTTGCTGAGAGAAAGAATCGCAGCCTAATAGAGACAGCCCGGACGATGCTAGCAGACTCGAAACTGCCCATTCAATTCTGGAATGAGGTAGTTGCCAATGCATGTAACATTCTAAATCGAGTCCTGGTGGTCAAGCGTCATGGTAAAACGTGTTACGAGTTACTATAATGACGTAAACCTAAAATAGAGTACCTTGAACCGTTTGGAGTACCATGTACTCTTCTGAAGAAAACCCAGTCAAGGAAATTCAGCGAGAAGGCTGAAGATGGAATCTTTCAAGGACCAACATACTGAATAAGAGAGTTTACAAAAACTCAACGGGTCAAGTAGAAGTGTGGTGTAACATCGACGTTAAGAGATACACCACCCCCTTGGCGGGCAAAGGACCCGCATTCTTCTTCGATTATGATGGATTCTTTAAGTCCTTAAACATCCTTCTCTCCCCTCTTGAAGATGAGTTGGCAACCAAAATGATGTTTGATTTCTTAAACACACCATCACAAGACTCAACAACATTTGGTTCACAAGCTGAGTCTTCTAGTCATTTAGGGGAGCACTTGAAGTAAGTGACTCTTCCTCAGATGATGAAGATGTGGAGAATGATCAGGTGGATTAGGAAGAACAAGTTCCTACTACTTCAAGTACACAAGCATCTGATATTGATGCCTCTGACACTTTGGAACCTCACAATCCCACTACCTCAGATATTGACCTGCTGTTCACAATTTGGATCATGAGGTAATGGTACCCACCACTCTTGGATCATGTGTAAGTGTTTATCATCCTCTGGATAATGGCATTGGAGATGTAAGATCAGGAGTTCAGACAAGAAATCAGCTTTACTCAACTGATTATGCCTCGGTAATGGAAAAGGGATATCTTCATGATGGTGCGTATCGATGTTTTGTGTCTCAGTTTGAGCCAAAATATGTCAGTGAAGCACTAAACGACAAGGCATGGGTGAGTGCCAAGCAAGAAGAACTTCTTCGGTTCAAGAAGTTAGGTGTATGGACACTAGTGGATAGACCTAAAGGTGCTAAGGTCATTGACACCAAATGGGTCTTGAAATGCAAGAAAGATGACCAATGGGTCATAATCAGAAACAAGACTCGACTTGTCGTTCAAGGATTTCGACAAGTCGATGGGATTGATTACAATGAAGTCTTTGCACCGTGACGAGAATGGAAGCAATCCGTATCTTCCTAGCCTATGCATCTTACATGAAGATCAAAGTATATC
Organism: Flaveria trinervia; assembly: GCA_025506515.1. Taxonomy (NCBI): domain Eukaryota; kingdom Viridiplantae; phylum Streptophyta; class Magnoliopsida; order Asterales; family Asteraceae; genus Flaveria; species Flaveria trinervia. Next base: position 64,216,534 of record CM046443.1, read on the forward strand.
AACTGGATGTAAAGAGTGCGTTTCTTCATAGTGAAATCCGGGAGACAGTGTATGTCAGTCAACCCAAAGGATTTGAGGATCTGTATCATTGGAATAGAGTTTACAAACTAGACAAGGCTCTCTATGGGCTCCATCAAACCCAAGAGCATGGTATGAAAAACTCTCGACTCATCTTGTGAAACACGGATTTCATAGAGGAGTGATTGACTGTACACTGTCATCAAAGAAAAGGATGGTGACTTACTACTTGTTCAAATTTATATTGATGACATAATCTTTGGTTCCAAAAACGAAGAACTATGTAAAGAATTTGAAGCAGTTATGAAAGCTGAGTTTGAGATGAGTGCCATGGGAGAGATGAAGTTATTTCTCGGGTTACAGGTGGATCAACACCAAAGGGCATATTTCTACATCAGACCAAGTATTAGGTAATATTCTAAGTCGGTTCCATATGGAGAATGCTCCCGCAGCTGCGACTCCACTTGCTACAAACCATGACATAGCACCCGACGAAAATGGTGATCTGGTGGATGACACTATGTACCGAGGAATGATCGGATCCCTCATGTCCCTCACTACCTCAAGACCTGATATCATGTACGCGATGTGTCTCTACTCCAGATATCAGGCAAAACCGAAAGTCAACCATCTCAGGCATCAAAAGGATATTTCGTTATCTGAAGGGTACTCCAACACTTGGATTGTGGTATCCTCATGACGATGACTTTGAGCTTACAGCGTATAGTGACTCGGATTATGGCGGCTGTAAAATGAACTACAAGTCAACTTCAGCAAGATGTCAATTCTTTGGGAGATGATTAGTCACGTGGCAGTGTAAGAAGCAGACATCAGTAGCTCTGTCAACTTGTGAAGCTGAATACGTTGCTGCTGCAAGCTACTGTTCACAAATCATCTGGATTCAACAGCAAATGCGGAACTACGGTTTGAAATTCTCTAGCACTCCTTATTTGTTGATAATTTTGCTGCTATAGCCGTAACTAAAAATCCGGTGCAACATCCTAAGACCAAACACATAGACATTAAATATCACTTTATATGTGATGTTTTGAAAAGAATTTAATCGATGTTGTTAAAATTAATACGGATTTTCAATGCCTGACCTCTACACAAAATCTTTTGATAAACCACATTTTTTTATATATGTTAGAGGTCAATGACGTTAAAAGGAAAAGTGAAGTGATTTCTGACGAAGATAGTACTTAGTCCGACAAGTAGACGTAATTTTTAATTTTATTTTATTTATTTTATTTTATTTTATTTTATTTTATTTTATTTCTTTGCCTATTAAAATTCTAAACGCAAAAACATTTTTGGTTTTAGAATCTTAGGAGGAGAATAGGTTAAATTAGTATTAAATCAGTTGCCTTAGTTTCAGTACTAAAAAAACGAGGGAGGAGGACAGTCTAGCTAATAGAAATGAGATTGTATCTGTGATATTGATTCAATGTCTATGGAAATAATAGTACACAGGAAACAAAAGTTTGGGACTTTAAAAGAATGAAATTGTTTAAGATGCAAAATTCAAAGTATAAGTCTGAGAAGTCTAAGCAACATAAAAGGAAAAATGGTAGTAAAACTAGCTGCGACTAAGGTAACATGGAGAAAGTAGACCTAGAGATTGCTAGACCATTAGATGATGTGTCGGTAGATTCAACACAATAGATAAGTAGACATCATTGGTAATTTCAAGTTCAAACTAAGTTGTTCAACGAGCTATGGGACGATCAAAATAAACGCCACAAATATGTGTGGATGACCATAAAATGAGCAAAGCACATGAAAAATGCAAAAAACATTCAAGCTAATAACCTATGTTTTTGGTGCGATCTGTGCAAAAAGAATATAATTGCTCAAACAAGAAGATAGGTTATGTGCCTCTCTGCTGTGCAGTGGCACTGACCTGAGGATAAGCATAACCTAAATATTCTAGAATTCATTGTTGTTTGCGCCTATCTATTGTGCGGTGGCACTGACCTGAAGCTTAGCATCTCTTTGAAAGCTCTAGAATAGTTTCTTCTTGAATGCTACCCCTAGACCGCTCAAAATCTCCTGAGGAACGTTGATTACCATATAAGCATGGGATCCACAAATGCTTGTTGAAATAATTAAACCTAAATCATCACCAATGTGTGTCAAAAATCTATATATGGATTTAAGAGGACAAGTATACTGACAATCATCATGAGCTGCAACTCTCGAAAGTGAAAATCGTTGTGTGCATCTTGTAGTTCTCGTATGATTTCCTAAACTTGCTAATGACTCTGGATGAAAACAAGAATCTACCTTCAAAGGCTTTGGTAAAATGTCCAAATAATTTGATAAACCTGTATGATTCCATATTGAATCGCTCCGATTATGATCAAAGTAACTAGACACTATACTGTCCGGGAAGAAAATTCTGGTAGATACTTAACTTAGGATTTCAACCTCACACAAAATTACAAAAAATGTTTTAGTTTTTGTTTTATTTCTAGTTGTTTAATTCAGTCAATTTCAGTTAACTTAGTAATTAAATGTAGGACTACGCATCAGAAGTCAATCTGGGAATCACTCACTAAAAGGTCACATCTTAGGTGACAAATGAGGTTTTCAAATGTAAAAGGGTCACGTCTGAGGTGACAAACTATTTTGTTATTAAACGGATAACCTCTGAGGTGATCAATAGTTTTCTAAATTAAAATGGTCATGTCTGAGATGATTAATGGTCAAAATGTATTATCCATAAGTAAAAGAGTTAAGTGTATGAATGTTCATAAGGTCAAACTCATAAGTATGAGCCATTCGCACGACTGGATCATGAGTATGGACCAGTCGTACGATTGGACCATTCGTACGATTGGACCATCAGCATGGGTCAATCCATACGATTGGTTCATTAGAATGAACCAATCACGCGAATGGAGGTGACCAGATGAGTCAGTCGCACGACTGAAACCTAGTCGGGCGACTGAAGGTGACCGACGGAGCCAATCGCACGACTAAGCTCCAATCGCACGAATGAAGAGTATGAATGGATCCAGTCGCCCGATTGAAGCCAGACTCAGTATAAATAGGGCTAAAGTCGGTCGCATATTTTCATCACACCTCAATCACCCTAAAATCGCCCGATAGTAGCGAGACTCTGCCAAAATTTGATAGAATCGATTTCCCTTCACATTGTGATACTAACGAGTTGTTACATCTTCTGCAAGTAATAAACGATCTATCTCGCACAAAATGCACCGTGAAATCTAACCCTAACAGGCCTAAACTGTTTAAAATCAAGAAAGAAGGCAAAATCAACGAACAAAAATATAAACGTGCAAATTGGTTAAATTGAAAGACTTAATGAGACAATTAGGGTTTATGCAAGTCTAAAGAACCTAACCAAAACGTTTAGCTTCCAGTTTGTACCTAGATTTAGGATTAAAGTGTTGAACAGAGACGTATACGACTGGTCACTCCAAATGAACTTCAATCGCATGATTGAATTGGGCGAATGACACAATCGGCCGAATGAATTAGGCGTATGAGCACAATCACCCGATTGAACTCAGCCAAATGCTCAGTCGCCCGATTGAACTCAAACGTAGGCTCAGTCGCCCGATTGAAGTCAGTCGCATACTTAGTCGCCTGATTGAAGTCAGTCGCATACTCAGTCACCCGATTGAAGTCAATCGCATACTCAGTCACCCGACTGAACTCAGTCGTATGGTTAAATCGCATGATTGAACCAGACTGATTTCGAGACAGTTTAAGATTCAATAGTTTCTGTTATGGACAAATCTAATGTTTATGTGTCTTGTGTTACAGAAACATGGCAGAGAAGTGGATCATCAACACCAGGCACAACATTTGTGCTCATCTGGATGCCACTACCAGGAATGCTGCAGATTTTGCTAACATCATTGCATTTCTGAGGAGATCTAGGATCTACAGGGCTATATCTGCACCATGCACACCCTACCGGTCTATATAGCAGGCCTTCTGGGAAGATGCATCAGTCGACAGATCCACAAAGCCTTACTACATACGCAATAGCATTTTTGGGCATGAGATAGAGGTCACAGCAGCAGACCTCCGACGATTTCTGGATCTGGGTGATGATGTTGCTCACCCAACCAGGTTACACCCCTTGACTGTTCGGTGATGCTTTCTCAGGATGAAGTACTCTGGGGACATAAATGTAGGGGTGTTGAACAAAAGCAGCCTGTGTCCCCAGCTTAAGTACTTAGCACATGTCATTCTCAAGTGCATTGCATTGAGGAGGGGTGGATTCGATGACCTCTCTGACCAAATCCAGAATGCCTATGTGGCACTGGTACTAAACCACCCCTTCAGCTTCTCCAATATGATTTTTACATACATGATCGAGAACCTAGAGGCGAAAGGGAAAGAGAGCTTTTGTATGTACCCTCAATTCTTATAGTTGATTATAGATGAGAAGCTTCCCCAACTTCCAAAAGAGAAGGACGACGCAGTGATGTTAGAGGTGATGGATGACACCACTCTCGGAAGGATGAAGGTATACAAGGGGAAGTAGGTGAAGCCTCCTGTAAGAAGGTTGTTTGGGCATTTGGCCGGGAAGACTACGTGGTGCCGACAAGGAGGAAGTGGCGCCACGATGATAATGACTCGGACGTTGAGCAGATTGCTCTATCTTCCGATGACTCCGACGGAGATGACCACGATGATGATCAGGGTGGTGATGGTCAGGGTGGACCTGAGTTTGCTCCCATTCACCCTGATTTCCAGATGGAGGAGGATGAAGAGACTGATGATGAGCCTCTGGTGCGAACGGTGGGGAGCCGGGTCGTAGCCACGGAGAGAGGTCTTAGGGAGGTAGGTGGACGCCAAGGTGAGTCTGGGGAGGCTACTACTCATCCATCTACACACCAGACCCGCCCATCAGCCAGGGGGAGCCACTGTGTCTAAACGCTCGAGGAGGAAGAGAAGAAGGCTCATCCTTATGGCAAAAAGGGGAAGAGGCAGAGATTCACATTGACCACGTCTACTCCTACTGCCACTGCCACCACTACAGCCACCACCACCACATCCACATCTACCACATCTACGCACAACCAGTACTACCATACCACCCACTATCACTACCACACTCCCATCCACCACCACTATAGCCTACCCTTCACCACCCACTCATATACCACCACCCATATTCACCACTACCACCACTACGATCACCAGTCACCAAGCCGAACCATCATCCCACCCGACATCCACCACAGGACCATCTCTACCCCCCATTAGGGTGGAGGAACAGCTGTCAACACTCAACCGTATGGTGCTAAAGCTGTTAGCTGCTGATGAAGAGAAGGTTGCCCAACTACGTCAGCTTGCGGAGCTTAATGCTATGTTAGGATCAGTGATCTACGTTTGATTGATTAGAGTGTATAGCAGCGGAATTCTAACAATGAATTAGCCAATTCACAAGAACAAAGAGATATTCAAGTAAGAACAAAAACGGTTATAGACAGAGAGAATTCTGCAAATATATTTCATTCAATATTCGCTTTCGTGGTAACGGAATGTCACAATTATAATTAGGTCAACACCTCTTATATAAGAGATGTGACGTCTGCTGATGTCACTTGATAGTGACATCTAACAGAATTTATCACAAACTACTGATAGTTAACACAAACTACTGAAGATGTCAAACAGCTGACATCTTTTACATAAATGCTAAGTGTTGACTATTATTACAACTACTGAAAAGAAACTACTGAAACTATACAACTGAAGAACATACTCTTCAGTTGTTTTACAAATACTGAAACAAAGAAACTACTGAAAGGTAAACCATCACAACAACTGAAGAATGCTTCTTCAGTTGTTGTAAAACTCTGATGGCTTCAGTATTTGTACTTGAACTTCAGCTGTTGTCATCAGCTGATGTCTTCAGTCTTTATACTTCAGCTGTTGTACTTCAATACTTCAATCTTCAGTTTGTGGTCTTCAGCACTTTAGAACTTCAGCTGTTGTTCTTCAGTACTTTAGTCTTTAGCTGTTGAAGTCTTCAGCACTTTAGAACTTCAGCTGTTGTACTTCAGTACTTTCAATCTTCAGCTGTCGGTCTGCAGACTTTGTTAAATAGCTGATCAAGTCTTCAGCAGTTGTTGTGATGTCTGTGGACTTAGAGGTTTTTCTGATCAGGCTCATTGGTTCTTTTGGTCCAACAAACTCCCCTGAACCAATACAGCCAAAACCTCTAACTTATTAGAGTTGTCCCACTTATTATGGCAGAAATGTTGGTCTTTTTGTCTTCTAGATCAGCTCAGAAGTGACCCCTTTTTAAGCACTGGCCAGGGAAGAAGTCTCAAAATTTTGTTTGGCAAAGTATGAATGGGAACTCTGTTTTGGGGAATTGGACACAGAGTTGTTACTCCATTCACGAGATCTAATTCCCCATGATGAGTCTGTACGACTCTCTTGTGTAGGCCTCAAGAAAGGTGATTTGTTCCTCCATGGTTAGCTCTTCAGCACCTCCTTCAAACAATGATTCAGGCCCATAATACTCAGACAAGTATTTGGCCTGTTTCCCATTCTTTAGCTCCATAGTTGTTATTATTCTGTAAGCAAACTCATCCGGGTGATTACCCTCTAGGAACAACTGGAGCTCATTTTTCCTGACTTCCTCAAGCCTCTTGTAAATATGCATATGCATATGCATATGCATAAACCCCTTTTTCACTATTTGTTTTCCAGCATCTTCTGAGGGTTAGATTAGCTTTATAGGCTTTCTTGAAGTCCTCTAGGATTTCCCAGGGTGAAACTACAAAGACCAGAGAGATCACTTCATCTACGATCTTTTTCACCTGGCCAATGTATCTCTGAGGTATGTTTTTCTTATGAATTCTGTGAGACACCCTGGGATCAGGCCAAATTCTCACTCTTTCCTTTTGATATTGAAAGGTGTGCTTGAGAGTGTAAAGTCTGAGGGCTTGTTTCTTCATGTTATGATAGAAGATGTGGTGCATAAGCTTTGTCAACTCTCTTCAGCAATTCCTCATCATGTGTTTATGAAGCTCTTCTTCTTCTAGCTTCACTTTAATCATTTGTCTTTGGAATTCAGGAGTAATTGCTGAGGAGTGACTTGTGGCCTTAGGCAACTGAATCACAGCTGAGAGTGGCAGCCTATCTTCATCATCTTCTTCATCATCTTCTAGCCTCAATACCCTTCTCTCTTCTTCAAGGGTATATCATCGGCTATGGGTTTTGAGGGTAAGGGAGTGGTTTGGTGGGTTGTGTTTTGGATGGTTTTGGTGTGGGAATGTTAACAGGCTGTTCTAGCATTTTTGAGGTGAGTGTGGCTTTTGATTGCTTGGCTAGCTTAGTCCTGCTCCGAGCACCCGCTTCATTCAAAGCTTCAATAACAAGTCCCTTAGTATATGCTTCAGACGAACAGATCTTGGTGGTGATTGCCAAGATACTGTCCCTGGACCAAGCTTTGATTTCGATCATTGATCTTCCAAGATATTTTGCAATAAATCTAATCATGATCTCAAGCCTTTCTCTTTCTAACACTCATAACTTGCCCATCTATTCTGGATTTCTTCAATCTCTAATCGTCGAATCTCAAAGTCAAGTTTATCGGTGTCATGGCCTTGCCTAAACAGCTGATCAATGATGTTGTCCATTGATCTGCTGTGTTCGGCATCAGCCTCTTTTATCAGTAGCTCCAAGGCTTTCTCTTTTTCCTTCTCTTTATCGGTCTCCATATTCAACTCCAACTCCTTTTCCACTACTATTCCTTCTGTTTCTTTCTCCTTTTCTTTCTCCTCTGTACTCCTCTTTCTTTTTGCTTTCACTGACTTAATCTCCCCCTTTTGGTTGCATTGGTTGCAAGGGGTTGATTGCCAGAAAGCTGTTTGCCACAACCTCCTCTATCAATGGTTGTATTACTGAGGAAAGCCTCTCATCATGGCTTTGATCACTATGTCAGTGATTATGGGTGTGATGAGAGGGAGGGAATTTTGAAGGATAGCAACTATTTGCTCAGGAGGGTTCTGTTCCTGAGAAATAGTGCCAGAAGCAGAGGCAGGTGGCTGAGTTATTGGGAGTGGCTTAGTGTTTGGGAGACCTTCAAATGAAGGTGCCATCTGTGAGGTGGTAGAAGCAGATGGTCTTTGTTCCTTAGAAGTTTTGGCAAGCAGCTCTTTGAGTCTGCTCACCTCCTCTTCCAGGATGGTGTTTTGGGCGATTACATCGTAAAAGAAGCCCAGGTCATCATCAGTAGTTACTGAATCACCTGACCTCCTGATAGTATCAGGATGAACATGCACTGAGTGTAGCTCAGTTATAGCATGTGCCCCTTGTCTTGGAACTGGGGACTTCCTGCCTCAGGACTTTGTCCTTCATCAGCAGTTGCCTCTGGTGAGGTCTTAGTAATGGTACCAACTACAACCTGATCATATGCTGAAGCAGGAGAAGTGGCAGCCTCACCAGAAGTTCCAATCTCCATTGCTACACTAGGAGAAGGACATTGTAACCCCTATGCTGTGGGTTCTCAGCTGCACTTTGATCCTCCCCCTCAATGGTAGAAGTATTCCCAGTTGGAATTGGTATCTGGGGAGGGGTGAGGAGTGCAACTGAGTCAGCACTTGTGCAACAAGTAATGTAGGACTTTGGGGGGCGGTTGCATGTGGTGATTGGGTGGAAACAGATTGCACCCAGGGAATGGTGCGCTTCAATGGTAACCCTCTCAAGGGGATAGGTTCCAGCAGTGTAGGTTCCCAATGTTGGTTGCAACAGGATCCTGTTGAGAGGATACCTGTGCGGCTGTGGCTGGTGAGTCAATGTCACAACTGGGGGTTAAGACCAGTGTGTGGTTCCTGTGTTTGTGGTACAGGGGCATCCTCAGGGGACTCATCTCCCTGAGTAGCTTTTTTGGCTTTTTGGATTTGGGGGTAGTGGGGACTTTGGTTCTGGAGGTGGTGGCTGTGGGTTCCAACTGCGTGGGTTTTCGTAGCCTGGCAGCCTGTTTCAACGTTTGGTCAGAGTTGTGCCTGGAGTATACTTCAGGCAATACAGCCGTTGCAGGGACTCCGAGACCACAAGTCCCTCAGCCTTTTAGCTGATTCTCTATTATGGCCATAATGAACCGAGGATATAATATCCAGCGGTTATAAATAGATTTTGAGGCCATGTCCTTAAGTTCCAGAAAAATTATTTCAGAGAAGTTTAGGTTCTGTTGCTCAAGGATAGAGAATAGTACCTGCTGCCACCTTGTAGACATTTGATCCAAGAGGAAGTCTTAGGAGCCAAACAGACATTTACCATGTTAAATATGAGACGTTCAGCACCATGGAAATGTTTCTTTAGTATGGTGGAGGCACTAAGGTTTCCCTGATATCCATGGTGGGCAAAGGATAAATCAGTTGTGCCCTTTGGATATCCAGCAGGAAAAGTGGCATCATCCAGGTGTAGGGTTTGACGAAGTATATCAGGAGTGATGACCACTTGGTGGTTGTTGACGACCGACCGGAGAGACTCTATGTTGTTCTCCCTAGTGGTGAGGGTGACGTTCATCCAAAACTGGTTAAGGGATTCGGCATGAAGGATTGGATTGAGAAGAAAGGCCGTTTTGTAGGGTGACTGGACCATAAGATCAATAGCGTTATCGAACTTAGCCCAGAATGGCGATTTGGTGAGGTAAGCTACACAGTTGTGTCGCGGTTTGAGCTGCATGGTCGCCATTAATGAGAGAAGTTTTGGAGATATGAACGTTAGGTTTGAAGAAGATGAGGCTCTGAAGGATTAGGTCGGGGATATTTATAGGGTACGGGTTAGAAAAGACTGAAGGGTTTGGTGTTAGTCATCAGTAGTTTTAAAATGACTATTGACATGGTATTACCCTTTCAGACGTTGAAACAGCTGAAGTCATGGTTTTAGGCATCAGTAGTTATAAACTACTGAAGACCATGGTTTTGACTTCAGATGTTTGAAAACAACTGATAACTTGGTATTAGTCATCAGTAGTTGTGAAACTACTGAAGACATGGTTTTGTCATCAGTTGTTGTAAACAGCTGATGACTTGGTATTAGTAATCAGTAGTGTGAAACTACTGAAGACATGGTTTTGTCATCAGTTGTTGTAAACAGCTGATGACTTGGTATTAGTCATCAGTAGTTGTGAAACTACTGAAGACATGGTTTTGTCATCAGTTGTTGTAAACAGCTGATGATGGTATAGTCATCAGTAGTGTGAAACTACTGAAGACATGGTTTTGTCATCAGTTGTTTAGGATGAAACAGCAGTTGTAGAAACACTGAAGAGAAAGTTCTCATCAGTAGTTTTCGTCAATTCATAGCCTTTCAGCTGTTTCATACTGTCCTCAACACCTACTCATCAGCCTTTTAGCTGTTTTCAGTTGTTTCATAGGACATCAGTACTTATCTATTTTGACAACATCAGTAGTTACAACTACATTAGTAGTTGTTACTTTATCAGTTGTTGTAACAGAACAGTACACTATGTGATATGGTCACTAATGATCGTTAGTACTTATTTACTGAGATCATCAGGAGTTATCACTTATTCTAGCTGCAGCATACCAAGCCTTAACACAAGGTTTTGGAAAGTAGAACTATCCAAAGGCTTGGTAAAAATATCTGCAAGCTCATCAGCACTAGGCACAAACTTAGGATCAATCAGACCTTTTTCAAAACAATCCCGAATAAAGTGATGTCTGATTTCTATATGTTTGGTCCTAGAGTGCTAGACTGGATTTTTGACAATACACAGAGCTGAAGCACTATCCATTATAATGGAGTCTTAGTCTCTGTAATGCCATAATCCAGAAGTTGGTTCTGAAGCCAGAGTACCTGAGAAGTGCAACTTGCAGCAGCAATGTACTCGGCTTCAGCAGTTGATGTCGCAACAGATGTTTGTTTCTTACTCTACCAAGAAATCAAACAGTTGCCTAGGAATTGACAACCACCAGAAGTTGACTTTCTAGTTAACTTGCACCCTGCATAGTCACTATCTGAAAAAGCAACTAATTTGCAAGAGTGTCCAGTGGAATACCATAAACCTAGAGATTGTGTACCTTGCAAATATCTAAGATTCTCTTGACTGCAATCAAATGAGACTCTTTAGGAGCAGCCTGAAATCTGGCACAGACACAAGTAACAAACATGATATCTGGTCTAGAAGCTGTTAAATACATCAAGGACCCAATCATACATCTGTAAAGTGTTTCATCAACAGCTTTACCTTTCTGATCTGCATCCAGTTTATGGTGTTGCACATGGGAGTAGAACAGGGCTTACAGTTTTGTAAATCAAACTTATTCAAAAGATCTTTTGTATATTTTGACTGATGAATAAAGATTCCATCAGCCTTTTGTTTAATTTGCAAACCTAGAAAGAACTGTAATTCTCCCATTGCACTCATTTCAAACTTTGTTTTCATTAAATTGGTAAAGTCATCACACAACTAGGGATCAAAGGATGCAAAAATAATATCATCAACATAAATTTGAACAAGTAGCTTATGCTGATCCACCTTCTTAATGAACAAAGTTTTATCTATGGAGCCTCTAGTGAGATTATTTTGAAGAAGAAAATGTGATAATGTCTCATACCAGGCTCGAGGAGCTTGTTTCAACCCATAAAGAGCCTTATCAGCTTGTATACCCAATCTGGATGTTTATTATCCTCAAAACCTGGTGGTTGACACACATAAACCTCTTTTTTATTTTACCATATAAAAATGCACTTTTAACATCCATTTCAAAAACTTTAAGATTGTTGAATGCAGCATAGGCTAAGAACAATCTAATTGCCTCCAGTCTCGCGACAGGAGCAAAGGTCTCATCATAATCAATACCTTCTTCCTGTGCAAATCCTGAACAACCAGTTGGCCTTGTTCTTGACAATAAGCCCATTTTCATCGGTTTATTCCTAAACACCCATTTAGTGCCTATTGAACACTTACCTCGGGGTAGAGGAACCAGTTCCACACTGCTGTTTGTGGAAATGAAGTAGCTCAAGCTGCATGGCTTCAACCCATCCATTATCTCAAAGCAACATGAAAGTTCTTTGCCTCTAGCTGACTGATGAAGAGAGCACAGAAGCAGAAGTTAGACAATGACTTCTGGTTGAGAGACCAGCATTGATATCACCAATGATTGAGACATGGGGTGATTCTTCAGCTCTTGGTACACTATGAGATCAGGCAAGTGTTTGTAGTAGGCTCAGCAGCAGTAGATGTTGATCTAGATTCTTGAAACCAAGTATTAGATGGAAAGTCAAATGATGGATAGTCAATACCTTCTTCTTGTGAAAACCCCTGTACAACCAGTCTAGCCTTGTTCTTAACAATAAGCCCATTTCATCAGTTTTATTCCTAAACACCATTTAGTGCCTATTGCACACTTACCTGGGGGAAGAGGAACAGTTCCCACACTTGTTGTTTCTTGAACTGAAGTAGCTCAAGCTGCATGGCTTCAACCCATCCATTGTCTCTCAAAGCAACATGATAGTTCTTTGGCTCTAGTTGACTGATGAAGAGAGCATAGAAGCAGAAGTTAGACAATTGACTTCTTGTTGAAACTCAAGCATTGATATCACCAATAATCTGAGACATTGGGTGATTCTTCAGTTCTTGATAAACAATGAGATCTGTGCAAGTGTTTGTAGGACCTTCAGCAGCAGCAGATGTTGATGCAGACTCTTGAAACCAAGAATTAGATGGTAACTCAAAAGATGTAGAGGAATCAGAGATCTCATCAGCATTTGTTGTGGATGGAACTGCTGAAGCTACAGGAACATCAAATTTAGCAGACACAGGCAGTTAGTCACTAAACTTGAATAGGTGAGTATTGATATTATCATCATCATCATCAATACCACCAGGTGGAAGACATGCTGCAGAAGATGATTTATCCACATGATCTGCAACAGCTGGAGGTTGATAAGGAACATATTGCAGTATCTTCAAATCAAACAACTCCACAGGGTTTTGTGGAATCTTGTCCATAGGAGATTCATTAAACTTCACATGCAAAGTCTCTTCAACTATCTTTGTTCTGCAGTTGAAGACTCTGTATGCCTTGCAAGTAGATGAATAACAAACAAAATACCCTGCATCCACCTTAGGAACAAATTTTGGAGTTGATCCTTTGTGTTGAGAATAAAACAGGGACACCCAAATGCTTTGAAAAATGAAATTAGAGGAGCCAAGTGATGGGGAACTTCATATGGAGTCTTCATCAACCTCTGATTTACTAAGGCTCTATTCTGCACATAGCAAGCTGTGTTAACAGCTTCAGCCAAAAGGTCAGTGGCAAACCAGAGTCAGCCAACATGGACCTTGCAACTTCAATTAGTGTCCTGTTCTTCCTCTCCACTACTCCATTTTGTTCTGGAGTCCGTGGGATGCTAAACTGCCTTTTGATTCCCTTTGAAAGATAGAAGTCATCAAGTGTATGGTTCCTGAATTCAGTTCCATTGTCACTCCTTATACACTTGACTGAAAGGGAGTACTGCTTCTCAACATACAACACAAAGTGAATAATCTTCTGAGCAACCTCATCCTTTGAATGTAGAAAGAAAGTCCATACAAATCTGGAGTAATCATCCACAATTACCAGACAGTATTTCTTCTTCGCCATGCTCATCACTCTCACAGGACCAAATAGATCCATATGCAGTAATTGCAAGCAAGCAGTGGACTTAGGCTCTTCAATAGGAGGGAATGAGACTTTATGTTGTTTTCCTTTTAAACAAGCAGTGCAGGTTTCATCACAGTGGAACTCCTTTATTGGTAAGCCTCTGACTAAACTATTGTGAATCAGCTGATTCATGTTTTTGAAATTAACATGACCCAGCCTTCTGTGCCACAGTTTAGATTCTTGAGGAGAGGCTTTGGAAAATAGGCAAGGATGGCCTCTGAGATCTATTTTCTTGGAAAGATCTAAGGCATACACTCTTCCTGTCCTGTTGGCTCTCAGGAGAGTGTGATCATCCAACACCTTATCAATCAAATGCAGAACTTTGGATGACAGAATCCTACAGTTCTGACTGGTGAAAAGAGCAACATGGCCTTTATCACACATTTGACTGACACTTAAAGATTATACTTGAGATTTTCCACATGATTAACATCATCAAACTTTATTTCTCCATTGGAGACAAAGCCGTTTCCAATGATGTAACCCCTAGCATCATTGCCAAAGAAACAAACCCCTTCTTTCCTTGAGAGTAGTCATGAAGAAGAGAGCTGTTTCCAGTCATGTGCATAGATCCCCCACTGTCTGCATACCAGATGCTACTTTGGCATGTTGAAGAACCCTGCAATTATAAACAATCAGTTAGTTTTGGAGACCCAAACCTTTTTGGTTTTGGGCCTGTTCTCATCAACAGATGGTAAACTAACAGGTTTGATGGAAACAACAGCCTGAGAGGAAGAAGATGTGAAGAAGAGGAATCCTTTGGCTTGGACCTTCTTTTCTGTGGTTTCAACATAGGAACATCTAATTGGTTAACTCTTCCCAATAGATGTTGAACCATCATAAACAGCTGTGTCTGATTTTGTGATAAAGCTTTCAGCTCATCAGACACATTGGCATTGGAGTTTGATAAGTTCCTATGTTGCACCTTCTTCTTTTGAGCAATCTCAGCTGTTACCTGTTTAACCCTTCCTTTTTGGATTTCTTTATGGACTTAAGGGTTACAGGATTTGATGTTGCTGATACAAATGTGGCCTCAAACTCAGTTTTCATTTTAACCATTTTCTCTTTAATTTCCTCTTTTTGTTTGAGTTTGGATCCTCTTTTGTACCAACAATCATCTGTAAGATGATTGAACAAGCCACATACTTCACAGGTTTCTTCTTCATCTTATGTTGATCATCAACTAAAGAGGATGAAACTACTGAAGACTTGCTCTTCAGTACTTTGAAAGCATTGTTTGCTTTCTTGACTTCCTTTTAGTAGTCTTCAAACTCTTTCTACTGACATTTTTCTTCTCTTCAGTACTGACATAGTTGGAGTTTGAACTTCAGGTGTTAAATCTTGCTCTCCAGTCCTTTCAGGACTTTCAGAATTAACTCCTGAGTTGATAAACTCTTGATCATGTGAGTGTCAGCAGTGGAACCATCAACATCAGCTGATAGGTTCTGAGAGGGCTTAGTGTTGACTTCTACTTCTGATGGTGCTGTATCAGAAAGTAGATCACATGATGAACTGGATTGGTTATTGCTCTCACCATCAGATTCTACCTCTGCTCTGGGAGTAAAATCTGTAGGTGGAGCAGTGTGATTATAACCAATGCCAAACTTCACATTGGAAGCAGATTGCTTACTAAGAAGCATTTCAAAACCCTTGCAAGAATTTACCCATCGATCACACTCTACCTGGGTAGTTGCAAGAGTATCCTTGAGATCTCTATACTTCTCTAGAAGTATCTCTTCCCTAGCCTTATCATCAGTTATTTGGCATTTAAGTTTGTAAATCTCATCATTCTTATCATTAAGCACAGACTCAATTCAGCTTTGCTTTTGGAAATTATTTGTTCTAGCTCAATGTTCTTGTTAATTAAAGCTACATTTGCTTCTCTAATAGATGCAAATGCGGCTATGCATGATTCAGAACATAGTTTGGCTTTTGCCTCAGAGGATACCTGTGATACCTTTGGTATAGAGGCATTAGAGGATGAAGTATCAGCAGAATCCAAAGCCATAAGAGCTAGATTTCCAAAGGACTGTGACCACCATGTTGACCAGCACCAGTGAACAGTTGTTCATGACCAGTCAAATCATCTGGTAAACTGCTCCAGTCAACAACTCCTAGGGTGAAGAAGCTGTGTTGTTGAGGTTGAATTTGTTGATGAGTTTAGGAAGGTTGAGGTTCAGGAAATGCAGGTGATTGTTGTGAAATGGGAGCTTGAACTGGATTAGACTGAGGCAAGTAATAGCAGGGAACAGGATATGACATTGGACCCTGGGGGACAAAGTATGCAGGAGATCTAGGATGTGAATGATGACCAGAACCAGCAGGATGTTGCCCTCTGTTTTGTGGACTAGTCCTAGGAAAAGTCACAAAGGGTGCAGAAGAGTTAGATCCAGTTGATCTACACTCTCTTGCAAAGTGTCCCAGCCTTTGGCATTTGTGACACCTCAACTTACTCTTGTCAAAACCAACTTTGGTTTTGCCAGAGAGTCCAGGAAATTTCCTGCCAGTTCTCTTGTAGAACTTCTGAGATCTGATATTAATCAATGCCATTTGGCTCAGAATATCCATCTCTTCTAGATCATCATCAGCTATTCCTTTCAAATCATCCATGATGAAGCATAGATTGTCACTATTACTGCTAGAATGACTCTCAATACAACAAATGCATGATTAGAACTATTTGAAGAGAAATCAATATGCTCATCATAATTGCTTTTAGATGCAGCATATTCTGACTCATGACCAACCAAGGCAGTATTCCTGGTACAAAGTCATCAGTGAGCTTTCCTGACGAGGACAGTTTCCTTTTCTGCTCTATCTCTCTTTCGAATGTAAGCAGTTTCCCATGAAGTTGGGTGAGAGATAGGCTATCCAGATTTGCACTGGAGCGTAGGACAATAGTGTATGTGTCCATCTCTCAGGCAGTGATCTGAGGAACCTATTATTCATCTGGCTGTTGGTGTATTCCTGTTTCACCATTTTCAGCTCAGAGATCAAGCAGGAAAAGCGCTCAAACTGTTGAGTCAGTGTCTCACCCTTTCTATGAGAGAATGTCTCATATTGTTGGGCAAGGATTTCTCTGTTGTTTGCTAAGACCTCATCTGTGCCACCGAATGTTCCTTCAGGGCATTCCAGAGATCATGAGCAGTTTCATGATGCATAAGCTCTGAATAGATTTCATTAGGCAGTGCCATGGCCAGAATTCCATGGGCTTTAGCATTAATCTCAAACAGTTTCCGATCTTCATCAGAGTATTGTTCCTTCTTCTTCGGAACCATTTGATTGGTTTCCGGATTGTTCACCATAGGCTTATGTGGTCCATGTACCACAGATGTCCAACAACCTGAACTGTTAACAGACAGGTGATGAAGCATTCTTCGCTACCATATGTTATACTCGGTCCTAACCAGTATCGGGGGCTTGGTTGAGGAACCGGTATTGTGAGGATCATTAGAAGGAGTAGTCATCTCAGATTCAATCAAATTCAATTAAGCTATAACAGATTTAGAACAAAAACACAACAACCAATTGAACCAAGAGATATCTCAAAATAAATGAACGAAAGCGTCAGAAATTCAATAATCTATAACCAGTTCTTGCAAATATGCTAATTCAATCAAACATAGATATCAATTAGCAGTTTCAATGATCAATTGTTAGATCGATCAATGATTAACCGGCTCTGATACCACTTGTAGGATCAGTGATCTACGTTTGATTGATTAGAGAGTATAGCAGCGGAATTCTGACAATGAATTAGCCATTCACAAGAACAAAGAGATATTCAATGTAAGAACAAAAACGGTTATAGACAGAGAGAATTCTGCAAATATATTCATTCAATATTCGCTTTCGTGGTAACGGAATGTCACAATTATAATTAGGTCAACACTCTTATATAAGAGATGTGACTTCTGCTGATGTCACTTGATAGTGACATCTAACAGAATTCATCACAAACTACTGATAGTAACACAACTACTAAAGATGTCAAACAGCTGACATCTTCTTACATAAATGCTAAGTGTTAACTATTATTACAACTACTGAAAAGAAACTACTGAAACTGTAACAACTGAAGAACATACTCTTCAGTTGTTTTACAAATACTGAAACAAAGAAAACTACTGAAAGGTAAACCATCACAACAACTGAAGAATGCTTCTTCAGTTGTTGTAACAAACTCTGATGGCTTCAGTACTTGTACTTGAACTTCAGCTGTTGTCATCAGCTGATGTCTTCAGTCTTTATATTTCAGCTGTTGTACTTTAGTACTTTCAATCTTCAGCTGTTGGTCTTTAGCACTTTAGAACTTCAGCTGTTGTTCTTCAGTACTTCAGTCTTCAGCTGTTGAAGTCTTCAGCACTTTAGAACTTCAGTTGTTGAAGTCTTCAGCACTTTAGAACTTCAGCTGTTGTACTTCAGTACTTTCAATCTTCAGCTGTTGGTCTTCAGACTTTGTTAAATAGCTGATCAAGTCTTCAGCAGTTGTTGTGATGTCTGTGGACTTAGAGGTTTTTCTGATCAGGCTCATTGGTTCTTTTGGTCCAACAAACTCGCCCCCTAAGCACAACAGATCTCACAGCAAGCTCAGCAAATTGCCCAACTCCAGGAGCAAAACGACCGATCAGCTAAGAGGATTGGGGAGTTGGAGGCTACAAACAAGACCATCATGCTCAAGCTCAAGGGATCAAAGGATGAGCCACTCAAGATAAGAGAAGGGGATGATGATGATGATGATGATGATGATGAATATGATGATAGTGATGATGATGAGGTCAGAGATGATGAAGAGACAAGGGAAAGGCAGAATGATGATGATGATGAAGAAGGAGATGCAGCTGCATCTACCTCAGCTCAGGGTCAAGAGAGACATACCAAGAGAAATCAAGACTAAGGAGCTTTATTTTCTTCCCCACCTACTGACGCACCTGCTATTCAGGGCAAAAGTAATGATTAGATATTTATGTATTTGAAAACTTTTGTACTTGAATCTTGTATTAATATTATGTAATTAGTGTTTATATATCTTTATCAAATGTGTGATTGTCTTGATTAATTACTAACAATTGATGTGTTACATGTTTAAATCAAGCAGATCAATCATCTCAGCAAGATGAGTATGATGTTACTCCCCTTCAGCAAATCAAGTCTCAACTTACAATGATTCTTGATTTGCAAGGGATAGTCAAAAGGTCTGTAAGCTATACTCCTGAAAAAGGAGAAATCATTCATGACCTTACTAATGAATAGCTTGCTGAGATGTTCCGGCTCAAGCCGGACAAGATTGTCAAGGACGCTCCTACTTTTGAAGTTACAAGTGACGATGAGCTCAATGACATAGGTGAAATCGAGATCGAGGATGTCACTGCTGATCATTATCCAGAGTATGCTGACAGAAAGGGAAATATAGCCCCTAATCTGGGCGATACTCTCGTCAGTGATACGTTTGAAAAACTTGATCAGATGGAGTAAGAGTCCGAGAAGAATGAGGGTCAAGCCCAAGCCTCAGACGCTGATGTCAACATCAAAAAGGCTGAATGGGCGGCCTGTTTTGCTGAGATCCGAGCCATGCACTCTGCACAAAAGCCTAATGTCTACACCAAGCTATATAAAGTCAAGAAACACTTAAAGGTGTCAGGCAAAATCATCGCATGGGCTTATTTTGAGGATCTTAATGTGTATGCCGGGAAGAGAGAAAAGGGCATAAAGTACTTTAGATTCCCACACAATCTAAAGACTCTACCTGGTTTTGAGCTCAACCAGCTGGCACGTCTAAAGTTGCTATATGTTAATCCAAAGAAAATTTCAGGCTGGTTTGAGGCTGCATTGAGGAAAGAGTACCATACCAGGTGGGTTAACTTCAGACCTCAACAACCGACGAGGTACATCAAACGGTCTGAAGTTGATCCCATTACTGGAAAGCCTAAGATAGTGTTGAAGTGGAGTCCTCCGCGCCCAATGTCAAGAATCACTCTAAGGGAAATGCCACAGGACTTCACTCTACACTTCAAGTGGTGGTACTACGATTAGAGAATAGGTGAAGCGGTCATAGTCTTACAAAAAGAGAGCCAAATGGATACTATCTGGGTATTTGACCCTATGTGGCTGACCAACTTGTCTGCTGATGATGTTTATACGTTATACAAGTGGCCACTATCTATGATTCACAAGACATTGTACAAGCCCTCCAGTTTCAAAGTGTTATAAGGCTTTATTTTGCATTTGAGATACATGTCGGAGTTACAAGAGAGGAGAAGTACAAGAAGTTTGAAGAGCTAATGAAGAATGTTAGACAATGATGTAAACTAGGTCCAAGGGGGAGTGTGTAGATACATGTGTACCTAGTTTTGGAGCTTAATGTAAAATGTCTTTCATGTCTTACATATATGTAATTGAATGGGTATGAATGAAATACAATATGTGGTTGATGCATATAATGTTTAATATTTCATTGTTTATTGTGTAATAATGCATATTGAACTAACTATATAAGTTTGTGGTTGTTTACATAATTCTTAGTCAATAATGATTGAGAAACAAGTTCTAACTTAATTGTGTGAAGTTCTCATGCAAATGGACCATGCTAATGGACCATACGCATGAATACTTCTTGCTAGTGGACTAGTCGCATAACTGAACTAGGAGACTGGATCAGTTGCACGAATGAGACATAAGATTGACTCAGTCGCACGACTGGACCTTCAGTCGTGCCGATGGATCAATCGCATGCTTCAGGCGCACGACTGAACCATGCTAATGGTTCAGTCGCATGAATGGAAAATCCTAACCTATAAATACCACCTAATTCGTGAAAAAACTCAACGATTCGAATACCTATGCACATAATCGTACCCTAGCTGTCCAGAGACTCAAGAAGACCTGTTCCAAGTTCATAGATCACAGTTGATCATGTTCTAATCATTCATAACATTTCATTAATTGTTAGAGTGATCATAATTGTGTTCTCCCTTATTGGATCGCCAATCAAATAGGATTCCGCACTATTTGAGTTGGTATACGCGCAGAATTAGTTACTACTCTATACCTAAACGGTCTTAACAGAGCTCCAAGATGAAGGCTCTCCTACGGAGTTCCCTAAGGCTGACATTGATGACACATGTACCCAAATGGGATATGGCGGTGATCTGAGCAGGTCTACAATGTACAAATTTAACTTCTCTTATCATTGGAAGTTCCTACTACACATAGTCCTTCACTACTTGTTGAATAAGTCTGGGGGATGGGATCAAATCCCATATGAACTAGGATGCCTAGTTCATGGGTTAGTAAAAGGTTATCACTTCAATTACTCAAGATTTCTACTGATCAATTTGATGGGGAACCTTCAAAGGGAGACATTTTACATGTATCCCCGGTTTATTCAGCATATTATCAATTGTTAGTTGGACCAAAGCAAGCTTATCTGTGCAGTTACTCTACTTGTCCCTCACATGAGGCTGACCATCTTCAAAGTGTTGAATAGGATGTCCACTAACTTCAATGAAAGACACACTCCACTCCTTCTAGGTATGACTAAGCACATAGATCCTGGTGACATCCTTGTAAACCCCACAAGAGATGAACCCACACCAGCAATAACCCTCACAATACCAACTCTACCTTCTCAGTCCATCAAAATAACATAATAGAGATGTCCCAAATGAACCCTTGTTCAATCTACTTTGATGAACAAGTCCCCCCTGTTCAATCCAAAAAGACTAGAGTGGAAACATGGGCTCCCACTCAGTCTGAGGTCACCCCATCCTTCAATTTTGACCTCAATAAGATTATTGAGTCTCCTCAGGCTCAATCCTATGAACCCGAAACCCAAGCTGACATCCCTTAGGATGAGTCATTATACTCTCCTAAGTAGCCAAAAAGGGACAACCTTTTCATATGCTCAATGTCAATAGACATTGACCAAAGTCTGGGTCATTAGGATTAACCTCTATATCCTTCACTAACCTCCTTATCGCAAATGATGAGGAGATTATGTCTCTTCAATCTATAAAGTTAATCCACAACACCCATTTAAGGATCAAGTGAACCTAGAGAGACCCCTGATCTCTAGCCCCCATCAGCAAGCCACAATAGAGGTGAGTCCCATTAATGTGAAGGGGACTCATGTAGATTCAGTTACCACTACTGTAGGAGCCTCACTGGATCCTCAGGATAATGGTAACATCTTTGAGACTGAATCTACAGCAAACTTACCCTTTGATGACTTTGAAAGAGACATCACTAGGCAAGGGAAACCAGGGTGCCAAGAAACCACATCTGGTAGTGAGGATGTACATACTCGGTATGTACCTCATTTCCCCATGATTCTTCAAAAGAAGATGAGGGAAGTCTACAACTTACCATTAGAGACCTACTTTCTAAAGTCTTAAACCTTAAATCAAGGTTAAGACTTTAGAAGATAGGTATGCCACTTAGCAACTTAAGATTGAAAGTCTCAAGGCCAAACTAGTGAGAAACAAATTGAGAGATATGTTAGGCACGTACCAATTCAGGTCTCCTTGACCTCTTCCTCTAGCTCATCAAGCTCTCAGTATGATACTACCAAAAAGGGGGAGAGTGTTCAGAGACAAACACTAGAGGAACCACAAAGTTTAGCTCTCTCAACTCTAACTTCAAGATATCATACTTATCAAGCAACAATTTTCCCTGAGCCTCCTCCAATTGTTCTTCAAATGAACCTAAGGATGCTCAAATATCTAAACAGGTTCATTTCCAAGTTCATGATGGGATCTTCCATTGAACAACCAAGCCCAGATATTGATGTGGCATACTTTGGAGCTTAAAAGCTTCAAAGGTTAAATGCACCTTCTACCATTGTCCAAGAAGTTGGTCAACCTAAGGTCCACATTGAACTTGAGATTGACTTCGAAGGGGAAATGGTGACTGATGGCCCAACAACCAAAATAGTTAGGACAGATAGTGCAATCCCACATGCTTCTGAAGCTGAAGTCAAAGCCTCGGAAGAACCATTTCAATTTTCCGAAGATGAGATGAAAGCTGTGGAAGGGTTATTCTCTTTATCCGGTGATTTGTTTATCACAGCTACAATTCCCAAACTAGCATCTTAGGTAAATAGTGGGGATTTTCTCAACCATCCTCTCACTCAAACAACATCATTACTACATGCTCCAATCACCACCTCTTACCTTGAAACCTCTATACAAGAATCTACAAAGTCTAGAACTTTCGAAGACACCAAATAGAAGAGGAAGATGACTATGAAAGAGCTCCTGGAGGAAGAAAGATTAGAAAAGCTGAAAAGGAAATATAGACTCCCCACTAGGAAAGTACTAGCTGCAAGTAGCAAAGCAGCTACATCTAACTAGGAGGCTATCAATAACAAGAGAAGGGTGGAAATCATTTGATAGGCTTATCAATCTTAGAACTGTTAATGAAGATGTGCTCCTGCTACCACTAGAGGAGCTGATTAAGTTAGAAAAGGCAACCCTACTGAGGATTGAGTAGGCAGAAGAAGCGGTAAGGTTGGCTATAGAGGAAGAAAGGAAGAGAAAGAAAGAAGAAGCTGACCAGTAACTGAGGATGAAAGGATAAGTTTCCTAAGCTCTAGGGGATTCTCTCTTGAGGAATTATATCCTTATAATAATTACACAATCTTGTGGCTTTTCAAGAAAGGGCAAGATCAAATGTCTAAGAGAGAAGGAAGGCTGCCAAGGAGAAACTAAGAGAGAAGAAGAAGAAGAAGAAAGAAGAAGTTGGACTTGCTGCTATCAAGAAGCTAGGTGACAAAGCCTGGATGAAAGACTATTTAAGGGCTCATGGCTTCTCTGGCAAGCAAGTGGATCCCATGTATAAGAAGACCCTGCAGTGACATGTTAGCAATGTCAAGGCTAGCATTCACTCAGGAAGAAGGAAAGAGATGTACATGAGAGTACATGGGACGACCTCAAGACCAACACCTGAACCTAACCCCAACCTGAACCTATTTCTTCCCCTTTTCCCATCAAAACTAAGCTAACCACCATACACTCCAAAAACCCACATCATCACCCATACCCTCTTCCTCACCACAACCACCTCAACTACCCATCCTCAAACCCAAAACACTCCTAAGAACCCAAACACCATTACCTGCCCAACAAACACCCAAGTCATCCTCTCAGCCTTTCAAACATCTCTCCTTAAATGAATTCAAGGAAATCAAGATGAAGCTCATCAAATGTACAACTTTGAGTGATATTCTTATGAGGAGGGGCCAATCAAGCTAACCTATATCGATGGCTCCTCATGTTCCCTCACTAGAAAATAATTCCTTGATCTGCCAAGAAAAACATTGGACCAAGTTGTTAAACTCCTTGGCCTCAACTCTGACTCACTAAATGAAGAGGAGAAGAAGCTAAGAAAAAGGCTGGTGATTCTACTGGATTCAAAGAAAGGGGACAGAATACCAAGTTAGCCCCTTGTGACAAGAAAGAAGAAAATCCAATGGAGGTTCGAAGACTCTTCTCACAACTTTGTTATCGAGAGAGAGAATGGTGAGATGATAAGGCTTAATGCCTCATCTTTGCTATACTTAAGCAGGTTTGATATTGTTGAGTTAGTAGAGAAACCATTCTCCAACCCTCCAACTCTGAGATAGCTGCTTATATCAAAAATCATCTTAGTAGTCTTCATCTGGCTGAGCTAACTGCTAGGACCAAGATCAAAGAAGAGTTGAAACAAAGAGAGAAAGATGAAAGAGAAGGGTCAGCAACCAAAGGTAAAGCCTTTCTTCATATGGTTGCAGATCCTGAACTTGAGTCTATAGTTAGATGGGAGTATGAAAACAACTCCCGTCAACTAACTCTCTTCAGAGGAGCACAACAGAGGGTACACATCATTCAGAGTGACAAAATGGATCTCCAACTTCCGAAGACAAAGTCTTCCTTATTCCAAAGTTCAACACTTAAAAAAACAAGCGAATGACTTTCAAAGTATACAAACCTGAAGAAAGCCTCAAGCCTCAGAAGAAGTAGCTTCTTCCGAAGTATAAGTGGTTCCGGAAGAACTTGTTCTTCTGAAGCCAGTTAACCTTCGGAAAAACCTACTATGAACCAGTGAACAAAAGTATGGTCCTTCCAACACTCTGCTGCAAATCTCTAAGATATTGTATGGTGGTTTTCCCACTCCCATGTAGTTAGTCATACTTTATTTCACTCTTTATCCTTTATCAGTTAGTACAGTTACTAACTTTAGTAGTTGACAAAAGGTAAGTTATGGACATGTCATGACTATCATATCTTAGATAATATTTTATCTAAGATACCTTGTCTTTAGCAATGTAGTATTTGCTTTAGTCATAGGTTTCCAGTTGGTATCAAAGTATATCCGACTGTAGATGATAGTATATATAGTTTCTCATTGTAACTCATGTAATATGCTTATATGAAACTTGTAATACTTTGATTTTAGAAGTAATATATACAAGTACCTTGAAAATCATCTTCTTTTGTTCCTAGTTACTTAGTATATTATTATCAACTCTTAGAGGGATTCTGCATCATCTAACCGAGTATGATTAAGTGAGTTTGAGAGAAAACAAGTGTATAGTGACCAATACTGATCCGATCCTGTATATACTATTCAACATCTTAGTCAGTTTATGCATTCTCCATCAAATTCTCACTTACAAGTAGCATTACGACTTTTGTGGTATCTAAAGTTTTCTCCTGGTAAAGGTATCTTATTTAGTAAGGGAAGTTGTTTTTACTTGTCTGCTTATACTGATTCTGACCGGGGAAAGTGTATGGTCACAAGAAGGTCTGTGACCGGGTATTGTATTTTTCTGGGCAACTCCTTGATTGCTTGGAAAAGCAAAAAGCAAAGTATCGTATCTCGGTCTTCTGCAGAAGCAAAGTATTGAGCCTTTTGTTCAGTCACATGTGAGTTAATTTAGTTACAAAATCTTTTTAAGGAATTATAAATAAATGTAAAATTACAAATTAATGTCTTTTGTGACAACGAGGCTGCTATAGCCATAGCAGCAAACCTTGTATTTCACAATAGAACAAAAAATTTTGGGATAGATTTACACTTTGTTTGTGAAAGGTCTCTCTAGGAGTTATTAAAATCAAAAGTATAGATTCAAAACTACAAGTTGCGCATGGTTTAACAACAGGTTTAATTATTAACCAACAATAGTTTTTTGTAATGAGCTTGATCTTTTGTACATGTCTACTGCTTGAATTGAGGAGGAGTGTTAAAATATTTGACGATTCTCCAATTCACTGGTTTTCATTTTTGCCTTGTTTTATATCTTACTTTTGGGTTAAGATGTCTTTTTTGCAGGTTCTCATATTTGGAGTCTAATGTTTGCATCTTTTATATGTCTAAGGGTGCTTTGTGGTCTTCATCTTTATTGGTATATTTCAACAAAAGAGGTAGGATATGATCAGCATCCATTTCTAATTCATTATTTACTATCATCTCCTTAAATCATGGGTAATTTCCATTTCATCTTGGCTATAAAGGTTCACCTCATGCTCAGTTCTAGACACCCATTATATTCCATTTCTTCTATATTTTCTATGCTAATAAAGCACTAGAACCTTTGTCTTGCTTTTATTATATTCAATCAAAGCCTTGTTAAACTTTTAAAGACGCTTTCATAATATATGGGTTACATCTATGCATGAATAATTAACTAACAAGAAGACAAGTCTTGGAATTAGTTTCTCTTCCTATTGTGCCATCTATAATGTGAACCAAATGAGTCTCTAGAAATAAAACTAATAAAGATTAAATAGTAACTAGAAACAAAGCTAAGATAGCAATTCAAGGATTTAATCAACAAAAGACATTGCTTATGATGAAACCTTTACTTTGGTTGCTAGATTGGAGTTCGTAAGAATTCTATTAGCTTTTCTATGTGCTAAAGATTTTAAACTATGTTAAATTGATGTTAAACGTGCTTTTCTAAATAAAATAATTAATGAAGAAGATTTTTGTAATGAGCTTTCTTTTTTTAACATAATGCATGACGAATTTAAAGTGAATGTGATAGGTGAGTTAACATTCTTTACAGGATTGCACATTATACAATATGATAATGACATATCTATAAATCAATCTAGGTACATAGGAATATGTTAAAGGGAAATTGATTTTAAGAATTTTATACCTATGGACACATCCATGGCTACTTGAACCACACTAACAAAAGATGAACAATTTGAATCCATTGATAGTATCATATGTAGAGGAATGATAGGGAGCTTGTTCTATCATATGACAAGTTGTATGATATTATGTATAGTGTGTGCTATTATGCCGGATACAAACAACATCCGAACAAATCACATTACGAAGATGTCAAATGGATCTTTAGATATATGAAAGTAACCACAGATATTGGATTATAGTGTCCTAAATTTGAAGTTGATATATCATGTTTATAAGATTTAGAGCATTCACAATCCATTCTCGATAATTCTATGATTGCATTTTCTATATTATAAAGAATTGTTATTAGTGGTTGTGAGTGGAGGATAAAGAATATGTTACTGTTCATTTTTATATTTGGTAAAACACTTGTTCATCTATATTAATTTTTTAATATTTGATGAAAGTGGTTGTTAGTGTAGGAAAGAGAAAATATAATAATAAAAGTATAAAAAATATTATTTTATTAAAAAGAAGATAGAAAAATAGTGATTTTTAGTGTAATTATAAATATGGAGATAAAGATGGAGAGTGGGTTGCCAATGCTCTTAGATATTAGAAAATGCATGATAAATAGAAATGCATAAATGGTATGTGTGCTTTCATGAGCTTAACCTAACGTCATGGTTATATAAATGAGCATCCATTGCACTTTCAACAACTGAAGCAAAATATAGCTACCGAAGAGCTTGTGCTCGAGTGTTATGGATGAAACAAAAACATTTGAATACGAGATAAGTAACTATAACATTTCTATACTTTGTGATAATAAAAGTACAATAAATTTAAATAATAAACCCATTTTGCATTCTAAGACTAAAACACAATGATTTTAGACATCATTTCCTTAAAGATAATGTGTAAAAAGATAAATATAATGTTTATAGAAACCCATTAGAAGAAAATATACGATATATTCATCGAACATGAAACCTTAAATATCATGAGAATGAGTCTTGGTAAACATGTAATAAATTAATAAACATAACACACACGAACGAAAGCATAACTCTAAAATCAAGATTGAACGAAAAACAACTCACTACATTTTTCATGATTTCTCTTTGAAGCAAGGCTGTTTTAATTCTTAAAATCATTTTCTTTCCGATTGAAGAATACGGAATGTTGTTAATATTCGATCTAAAGTGGAAACTAAAAGATAAAAGTTTGGCCCCGATGTTACCTTTTTTATGGCCATTTAATCAAATGACGTGAGAGTGATAGTTTGAGCTTTGGTTCTTAAAGTCTTAGGGATTTTTCCATAGCGGTGAGTTTTCTCATTAATGGTGTTTTCAAGTGAGTCGGGTCTGAAACGTCAAAATCCATATACATAGCTCAATATCATAGACATATAAATGTTGTTTATATCATGTTAAGACATACACAAGGCTTTTCTATTGATTGGTAGTTAAACAAATGCGAAATCTAATTTAACTATTTTACTAAAATCACAATATACTTTAAGTTAATATAAACATATGATGTTTTTTCAAAGAATACACTTGATTAATCTTTTGAGTACAAATGATACAATTGTCAAATAAAACCAAGTGACTTACAATCTTACCTCTCAACTATACAAGTATGAAGTTTTATGCAATGAAATCTAAACAATTAGAATAAACAATTCTATTTTCAGAATGTACAAAATGACAGACAATGGGCACGTCAGAGTTAGTTATTTCAGTAATATATTGTCTGCAAAAGGTAGAACACTACAGTCATTAATACAAACAGTCTTGTCTAATGTTGTGATCGATCATTAGTGTATCTATTTGAGTGTTGATATGCAATCAATGAGCACTTCATCGCTTTCGATGCTTTCGATGCTGACCAACATTGGTTCAGCACTTGGTATGTGCTGATCGCCTGTGAATCAAAAGTTGGCATTATTCGACAGTTAAAAAGAATATGTTAAATCCCTAAGTTTTCGGTAGATTTATACTTTTTACGGACGTCTCGCACCATAAATTTGTATTCATGGCTTAACGGAGTGTTGATATAAATAAAACTTAGGTGCGTGAGATAGATTTGCCCTAGATACACATATTGGCGATCACTTTTAGCTGCAACTACAGCACATTTGGTCGTTGTTGCTCTAAAAGAACCCTTACAGCGAAATCAGTCACAATTCCAGCAAGCTATCGGTACAGGTTACGTTTGTCCCTCTCAATACAGCTTTTCTCTCCCTCTAGGAACTTCACTGACAATGATAACACGATGATGAGGATGAGGATGATGATTGATGCATCATGCTGCTTGCTTCATTAACCACTGAAAACGTACCTTTTGAGTTTGATTCAACAGATACCCAAATTCATTTTGAGTTTGATTCAACAGATACCCAAATTCATTTTGAGTTTGATTCTTATGGAAAATGTGGTCTAGCGGATTTGACAAGAACTCAGGTCCTGGTACTGGTGCTCCCACACAGCAAACACCTTCCTTCGGTTACCGACCTCCTTCTCAATCACCGTCATCCTGGTGATTATATTCTTCTTCATTTGATTTGATTCAAATTTGATTTCTCTCTTTTATAAGCTACCATGTTTAATGTTAGTGTTAGGATGCAGCCTTGTAGTAAATAAGTAAAACAGCAAAACCCCCCAACTTCTGAAAGGAACAGTAAACCCTAAATATGTGTTATTTTAGAAGTCACTGATAGCTCTCATTTCTTCTAGGTTTAATGGTTCTTATCTGAAACCTGAAGCTCATCAAAATCCTGCTGTTCCCCCTATTATTCCATCACATAATCCAGGAACTGCCAAAGCCCAGCTTCAAGATTTGAAAAGAACAAGGTCACCATCTTCACTCTCTACTTACAAAGATGTTCTGCAAAACTCAACAACTGCTGCAGGGAGGCAAGTTACTTTATTTTCTTATTCAGTATATGATGTTATTTCTGTTTCATGGGTGAAATAGATTCTAAGTTTGTTTCGCATATATTGTTTGACTATAGGTTTGTTATCTAAAAATCCTCTCAATATGGACGAAATGATGGAAGCTTGTGGCTCAAATCAATGCCATCCATATTATGTAACAATTGTTGATGAGCAAAAATAGTTAATCTGGAGAAAGAACTTTCTCAAATCATATATGCTAAAATAAATTATAGAGAAATGGAAAATTGTTTTTATGAGGTGATGGATATGGCAACTGCTTTATATTATAATTCATGAAAACTCTTCTATTTGATCCGAATGTCGATCTTCACCAACGCTTTGGACAAGTATTTTACTAAAGAAAATATTTTAAACTAGTACTGAACTGTGATGCTAAAAATTCTAGGTCAATAGTTGGTGATTCTTATATTTTCAAGATCAATCTTGTGTAAACTATTAAGAAGATATCTTGAATGGATATTCTGGAAGTCATCATATGTTTTGCTAGTATCTCTTCTTGAACATATAATCTATCATTTAGTATTATTGGCAGAATGGGAGGTTAAACAACTACAGATTTTAATTTTTTTTCACTTTTTGTCAGTCAAGCACACTTGTTCGCCTTTTGTCTTTCTTCTGTAAGGTTTTTTCAACATCAGTTATGCAAATTTGCAGCCAACCTGTTGCTCAGATAAAAGAATCTCCTCACAGTCATCAAAAAGCTTTTCCAGGACAGCCTTTTGGTCCTTCAAGTGAAACTACTAGGTATATTTAACCTCTATGCTCATGGATAATTGGATATGTTGTCTAGGCATGTATACATGAAAATTTTGCCAGCTTTATATTGGTTAGCAGTTAGTGAATTAATTTTGATCCATCTTTATTCATTCCTTAACCAGGTAATCTCTTGCATTAGGTGCCTGATCTTGTGTTCCTCTATGTCCTATATTCCTTAGCCATAAGATTTTCTAGACTACCCTTTATATTATATGTATCTACATCACTATATGACTACATATAAGAAAGTGAAAGCTGCAAAACGAAAAAACCAATCTGTTTCTGGGTTGTTAAGCTACTGCTATGCTTGCGTGTGCCATGTCCACTTGCATGCAATAATTTTATTTTCTTGATTACTATCTGGTTGCCATTTCAATCAAAGAGTTATCTAGAACTGTCCTAAGTAAGTTTCAAGTGTGTTGGTGATATAGTTTGGTTGGATATATTTCTAAGTATGTAAATTAGGTTTTTGCGTGGTCTTTTATATTCTATATGTCAGCTTGACCCATTTTGTTTTTAATATATTTTCATATCTTGGATGATACAAGAATGATATTTTAACTCCATTTCTTTCCTATCATCATAAGTGCATGCTTCTGAACATTTATCTTTTTGTTTTGTTGTGCAGGCCTTTTGTATCTCCTCCTAGATCAAACACAAGGCCTAGTAGTCATGTTTGGACTCCACCATATGCTGATCTTGATAAACCTGCAACCAGTTCAAGTGAATTACATGTTCCAAAACGTACCAGGTCACCCTTTTTAGCTGATCTAGGGTTACGTGGGAACAACTCTGTACATGATGATGATGATGCTAAAAGGTATTATGCTATTGACCAGCCATGGCGAATATACTCGTAAAACCAGCAAGTTTTTGGGTAAGGGTCGGGTTGTTTTGACTGTAGAACTATTTTTCCAAATTCTCATCTAAACAATTAGCATCTCAAGTATATGGTGGGACTAGGTGTTTCTGGATTTATAGGATAAACTTGTAATTTGATTTTCTGTGGTCTTTTAATATTCTATGTATCAACTAGACCCATCTTCATTTCTATATATATTTTTAGTTGAGTGATATATGCCTTTTATTTTAACTCATTTGTTCTTATCCAAATGCGTGCATGTTTTTGAACATTTTTCTTTCTGTTTTGTTGTGTAGGCTAACCATATCTCCTCATAGATTAAGCACAAGGTCCAGTAGTCATGTTTGGACTCCACCATATAATGATCTTGATAAACCCGCAACCAATCCAAGCGAATTGCCTGTTTCAAAACGGACTAGATTACCTGTTTCAAC
Source organism: Flaveria trinervia (assembly GCA_025506515.1). Classification (NCBI taxonomy): domain Eukaryota; kingdom Viridiplantae; phylum Streptophyta; class Magnoliopsida; order Asterales; family Asteraceae; genus Flaveria; species Flaveria trinervia. The sequence continues at coordinate 64,248,368 of CM046443.1, forward strand.
TGATCTGGGGTTGCGGGGGAATAACTCTTTGCATGATGATGTCGAAAGGTATGATTTTATAACCCAGGGTGGTGGGCATACGGGTCTAAACAACTGGTTTTTGGGTATAGGGCGGTAGTGGATAACATACACACACAGGGTAGGGTTCACTTGAGACCAATTCTAATTTGAGAACTTGAGAACTCCCTTTTTTATAAATTTAAACTCCTATAATTTTTTCATACAATATTACTTTTTTAATGAAAATTACACCATTAAATCAAAATTTGTTTCTCTAATACGAGTATAATATTGCTATATCAAAAAGAAAAAAAAATATACATCAATACTACATATATGTAGTATCAAGATACATCATAAATATATATGATGTACTGCACATATGTAGTTTGATATACTACTTATATGTAGTACATATGTAATATTAGAATATTATACTCAGATTAAATATAAAAGCAATTCTTGATGATGCCAAAAGGTATTATACCATTGACAATGGTGATGGGTATTTGGGTCAAATTGTCAAAACAACTAATTTTTGGGTAAGGGTAGGGTTGGGTTGATCGTAATAGTTTTTGCACCAAATTTTATGTAACCATTAGTTTGTCAAGTATGATTACATATTTCCATTTTTTTCAAATCATTTTATACTTATTTGAGTTTGTGGATATATTCATCAACATTGTTTTGTCTTCTCTAATAATCAATCGCAGAGAATTGCAAGCCAAAGCGAAGCGATTGGCCCGTTTTAGAGACGAGCTTAGCCAATCTGAGCCACGTGATATTGTCAATAGAAACCAAAAGACACAACAAGCTGATTTTTTGGGTATGAACAAAAGAAAGTTTATGGTTAAAGCTTCAGATATGACAACAGGACATCTACGTAATAGCAACTTACAAATGGATGGTGAAGATCAAGATTTGTCGACAATTATCATTGATATTGTCCAGACATGTGTCCAGGTATTCTATCATGTCTTCTTGTTAAGGAAAGCTTTATAAACACATTTTTTGAAGCTCTAACTAATTGGCATTCTTGCATGTCTGATATGAATTTTCTTTATGATACTTGAGTTCTTTATGTTTGTTCCATTTTTGGATGCACACCTTTTTTCTCCTAAATAACAAACAGTTATTCAATTGTAAGTGGTACAAAAGACTCTATGGAACAAAACGAAAACATATTTAAGGCATGGTCTAAGTGCCACATAGGCTGTCTAGATATTGACACATCCATATAGGCTTTTAATAGAGCACAAATGGAGTATGCATTTGAATATACAGTGATGATACTGGCATATGGACAAATGAAGATATATGGACATGTTTGTTAAGTTAATCATGCATGTAATTATATTACATGTTCTTTAAAGGAACATGTAGTCACGTGGGATCCACTCAACTTGCAGGATGATCATTGCAGGTACAAAAGTGTCATTAACGCATGAACAACATTTAGATTGGTGTTTAAGAAATTAAGCAACCAAAAACATGTCGTGATCCCAATTAAGCATAGCCAAATAGAAAAACATAAGATGTTCAAGATATGGCAGGTTAAATCTTTTAGTTAAAATAGAAGTGAGACATTTTGGGCATACCCACAAGTACACCCATAATTCTGGTTACTTACATCTATCACTTGGTAACTGTGAATTTGGATCTGCAGATCCTATGGATATATCTGTGTAATTGTTATTATTAATTCATCATTAAACGTTAATGATTATGATCTTAAGAGGATATGGTCCTTTTTTTACCAACAATAAAGAACCTAGAATAGTGTGAGAAGAGTTATCCCAACAAAAAAAAACCTCTCCGTGAAGCTTTGTTGGTTCTAGCTATATTCATTGCATAGTAAAATTAATCTTTTTTGAGCCTGCTAAAATCAACTAAACTTGCAGTTAAAAAAGGTAATGAATGGGAACAATTGATGATTCTGGTGTTAGAAGTTAATCCTAATTGTGGTTCATATGTGGAAGTTTGGGGGGGGGGGGTGTTAGGTGTAGGCTTCGGGGTGGATTAATTTGGAACAGTTGGGCTCGGCCGGCCCAAGTTCTAATTAGGCCCAGTTTAGTTAGAATGTTAGAATGTTAACTGAAGGGTGAAACCCTAATTATTGTTTATATATATCTCTCTTGTACTTGTAATAATTTACTACTAAATAAAAAGAAAACCCTAGTTGCCCCAAGAGGACGTAGGTTGCACACGACAACCGAACCTCTATAAATCTCTCGTGTTATTCATTGTTTACTCTTCTTCTGTTTTGATTGTTTGTACACGGTAAATCCCTAACAGGGGGGAGGGGGATCATTAAAAGTCTAAAAATAGGTTTGTTTTATTTAGTAAGATTTAATTAGTTTTATTTAAGATATTTAGTGTTTATGTTTTGGTTGTGTTAGGCTGTCATTCCGGCTATATTTGAGTGGAGTTTCTTAATAATTTAGGTTAATAAATGAGGGTCATTGTCTAAGAGTTTATTGTGTGGATTTTATTCAATAAAAAGAAAAGAGTCATGAGTGTGTTTTCCCACAAAAATCAATACTGTCTTTGTGATTCTGTGACCGATTGATATCAGAGCAATAAAGATATTGGTGAAAAGCTGCTGATTGAATATGAAGGTTGCTGCGAAGTTCTAATCAAAGGTATGTTTGGTAGCAGGCAAATAGCAGGCTAGATTTATGAAGTTTCTTTTTTGTTTTCTTTGAAAGATCAAAGGGTTGTGAAAGCGGGTTGCGAGAAGCAATCAAAATAGTGTGAATTAAGTGACTGAATTGTGACTAATCGACTAAAGACAGGTTGTGTGACGCAAGTGTAGTAGAAGTACAAAGGTGTGATACTAGTGTAAAGAAGAAGTTTAATCCGTGAGGATTGAACCAAGTTTCTGTGAAAGCGGGTTCGAGAAGAATTGATCCATGATTGATTAGTGTGGGAAAGCGGGTGATCTGTGTGAGGAAGCGAGAAACTAATCTGTGAGAAACGAAACAGATTGTTTATTGTGTATCTGTGTGAAACAATTTGATTTTTTCTACTGTAAGGTTGAGTGAAAAAAAAGGAGGGAGGATTTTTGCTATAGTTGTAGGAACTGTTTGTGTTTGTGTAGAAAGATATCTTTTTGTGCAGAAGAGAGTGTTAATTAGGTAGTTCAATAATGGCCAATCCAGCAGGGCGATGGTACCTACCCGTGAGTCGAGCATCGTGTTTCTACAATGCCCGAAACTGACTGTTACTAATTACACTACATGGTCTATTATTATATAAACCATCCTAGCAACACATGATTTGTAAGAAGCCATTGATCCAGTGACCGGTGGTGCAATAGACAAAAGAAAGTAGAACATGGCAAAGGCGATATTATTTCAGGCGATTCCTGAAGACGTTTTGCTTCAAGTTACAAAGCACCGAGATGCCAAAGATATGTAGGATGCACTTCATGTTCGTTACTTGGGAGTCGAGTGGGTTCAAAAGGGTAGGTTGCAAACACTGGAGATAATGAGGATGAAAGAAACTTGAAGCATTGAAGAGTTTGTGGGTAAACTAAGTGGAGTGCAATCAAGGTATAAGTGTCTTGAGTCGTCACTTGAAGATTAAGTACTTATGAGGAAATTTCTAAACTCAATGCCTAGAAAATACCTACCTATTGTGGCATCAATTGAACAATATTCAAAGATTGAATTAATGTCTTTTGAAGAGGTGATGGGTCGGCTAAAGGCGTATCACGTATGAGAAGAGAGTGAAACCACAAGAAGACCAAACTGAAGACACTTAAGGTAAGTTACTACTCACTCATGATGATGAACAAGTTAAAGGAAGATGTAGCAATTGTGACTGCTTCAAACAGAGCCGTGGGAGAGGCCGAGATCGAGGAAGAGGTTTTGAAGAACAGCCTAGTAACAATCTGCAAGAACACAGTGGGGGATGAGACAAATCAAGAGTTAAGTGCTATAGGTGTATAGACTTTGGTCACTTTGCACATGAATGTCCAAGTCAAAACCAAAGCACGAGGATGCCAACTTGGTTTGTGAAGATGATGAGCCGACTCTAGTTTAGAGATGTAAGATCATATTAGGATTAAGGGGGTGATTGTTTGAAGTTAATCCTAATTGTGGTTCATATGTGGAAGTTTAGGGGGGAAATTGATACGAGTCTAAAAATAAGTTTGTTTTATTTAGTAGGTCGTAATTAGTTTATTTAATGTATTTAGTGCTTATGTTTTGCCTGTGAATGGGCTGTCATTCTAGCTATATTTGAGTGAAGTTTCTTAGTAATTTAGGTTAGCATTAGTATAAATGAGGGTCATTGTCTAAGAGTTTATTGTGTGGTTTTTATTCAATATAAAGAAAAGAGTCGTGGGTGTGTTTTCCCGCAAAAATCATTGCCGTCTTTGTGTTTTCGTGGCCAATTGGCTAACATCTGGACCAATAACTATTATTTAATAACTGAATTTAAGCTATTATGGGTCTAAAGAGTGATCAACTTTTGTGAAATGACCAGCAAATAGACAGGTTCTTACTTTCAGTCTAATGAGATATTAGTGGCAGGATAAAGTGAAGAAAGGGAACATGGAATTCTAATGTTCTGGCAGAAAGAATGGTTATTAGTAAATATTATCTATTTATCATCATATGTGGGGCATTATCTTGTATGCTTATCTGTTTACTTTAGTATTCAACCCGTTCACTGCATGAGTTGTGAAACCCTTGTGCTACTACTAAAAATCTAATCAAACAAAGAGTTGATACCTTGATTGTTATAATCTTTTGTTTTAGTGAGCTTACATGTGGCTAGACTTTTTGGCTTTCTGATACTTCAAATCTGTGTAGTTTTAATTATTCAGCCATGTTTTTTTTAAAGGGGTGGGGGCATGAGTTTTGTTTGTGTGACACAATTAAAATCTAGGGGCCTGGTAACTAGTCCTAGCTGGACTTTAAAGTATTGTAAGCACCAAGCAGCTTCATTTGAATGACTTTTAACAGCCTTGCACAGTGGCACTTAATTTTTGCCGCTTACTGTTTCAGAGCACGAAAGAGCAGAGCGAGAGAGGAAAGGAGATCTTGATCAGTATGAACGTTTGGACGGGAATAGGAACCACACAACTGAATATCTTGCAGTTAAAAAGGTAAGCATGTTGGGCCTACTTTTACCATCAAACCAAAACAGGCCAGGCCTGGTGGCCCTCAAACTTATTGTAGTGCTTCTAAATTTTCTTATAAATTATTAGTTGCGAATAATATGATTAGAAAGTAATATTATTACAATAATTATGATCTAAATCTATTAATAAACATGATTTAGAAAGTTGTCCATATTAAGATAGACTTTGGGCAACTTTCAACCTGTCTGATCTGCCCAGTTCATTTGGCCTGTACCTTTTATCCGCAAACCTTTCTTTTTGTCCCATTTGAGATAAATACATAGCCATGGTTGTAAAAATCGCTAGGCGCTAGTCGGGCGGTGAGGTACCGCCTAGGGGTTAATCGGGATTAGTCGGGAGTAATTGGGATTAATCGGATTGGAATTTTATATGTAATTTATATGTATATCTATGTATATGTATACATGTATATAATTAAATTCAAAAAAATTCAAACATTAACATATTTTGACAAATCATAACCAAATTTTGACAAAATCTGGTCAATTTTGATTGATTTTGAAAGAAATTTGACCAATTTTGACTGATTTTGACCGATTAGGTTCGACTAGTTCCGATTTTTCCCGACTAGGACCAATTACCAATTAACCCTCCGACTATGTGAAATTGCCAAGGTTGGAGGCCGATTTCCGATTAATCCCCAATTAATCGCCGACTAGGACCGATTTTTACAACACTACATAGCCCGAATGGCCCATTCATATGTATGTCTCAAAACTACCTTCTCAAATGTTGAGTTCTATTTAGTCTTATTGTTTAACGACTAGTCTGTGTGAAATTTTCAGTACACCAGAACTGCTGAGAGGGAAGCTGCACTGATAAGACCAATGGAAATCTTGCAAAAGACAATGGATTATCTTTTGAACTTGCTGAATCAACCATATAATGATCAATTTCTTGGTTTATATAACTTTTTGTGGGACAGGATGAGGGCCATCAGGATGGACCTCAGGATGCAGCATATCTTTAATCTAGGAGCTATTACTATGCTGGAGCAGATGGTCAGTTCCTGACTCATAATTTGTTGTTACTCTATTGAAACAACAATTTTTTGTACAATATTATTATTGTTAGATGCAGTGGTATTTATGCCTGTTTTGAACCATTGAAACATACCATGGAAAGTGTACATGTTACCCAAGGCAGCAATTTTATAACATCTAATCCTAAAGCTCTACATAGTGCAATTTTACTGTCATCATATAATGTAAAGTTGTGTGTTTTTATCATCCCTAATGGATCAAGCGGGTAATACGAAATAGTAAAGCTTAAAAAAGAAACAGGTCAAATATGTTGAATGAACCGAAAGTGAATTTTTTATGCATACAACTTTCTAAATCATTTTATTCAGAAAGTTAAGATTATTTTTGAATCAATGTATTTCTGTAATTATATTTGACACCCTATTTATCTGTAAGTGCAAATTTTGGAGGAAAATTGTTTGGATAAGCCCATTCAAGAAAAAATAATTGTTTTGACTGACCCATTACCCAAGCTAACTGATCTGCACATGTTTCCACCTCTACATATTCTACGTTGCCCAGTTCTACATTAACATTATGTTTTTGGTGAATTTGGATCATGATCAGATTGTTGTTTCTCAATAATTTTTGTTGTTGGTGATGTCAGATACGGCTTCATATTATCGCGATGCATGAATTATGTGAATATAAGAAAGGAGAAGGTTTTTCAGAAGGATTTGATGCGCATCTTAACATAGAACAGATGAACAAAACATCTGTTGAGTTATTCCAGTTGTATGATGATCACAGGAAAAATGGAACAGAGGTACCTACAGAAAGAGAATTTAGAGGCTATTATGCACTTCTTAAATTGGACAAACATCCTGGCTATAAAGTAAGTCATCTGCCAGCATGAATTCTACTCCTCTTTCAGTAGCCTATAGTCTTCTTACGAGTGAATATCATTTAGGTTGAAGCTTCAGAGCTCTCACTTGATCTTGCCAAGATGACACCTGGGATACGACAGCTGCACAAGTTCTGTTTGCTCGTAATGTAGCTAGGTTTGTCTAATTTTTGATAATGATTTTTATTATCTCTTAACAGGTCTCATTATCTTTCTCTTGTTTTCTTATTTCAGAGCCTGCAGAAGTGGTAATTTTATAGCATTCTTTCGGTTGGTTAGAAAGGCTAGCTATCTTCAAGCATGCTTAATGCATGCCCACTTTGGCAAGGTCTAGTCTTTTGCTTTCTTATGCGAGAGGTGGCAAGATGGGCTTGTGGGTAGTAGGTTGAAACGGTGCGGATCTAAATCGTTGAATAACATAATTTGGGAGGTTGTTTTTCATTAAAAATAACCTAAATTGACCCATTTATAAGTAAATGGGTTGAAATATTCACATTTAGTTATTTCAAGTGATAAAATTTACAATCATCAATTATTTTCATGGTAATACTTGATGTAAATTTACCTGTATTTGAACTTGGGATGGGTGCGGATTATTAGCTCTAGGTTTTCCAAAATTTATGCAAAGGCACATACACGTGATAATGATTCATTTGTGACTTTGATTTTACCAGTTACGAACTCAGGCCCTTGCTGCTCTACACAGTGGCCTACAGAATAACCAAGGAATACCAGTTACCCAGGTTGCCAAGTGGCTTGGAATGGAGGTAACTTCTGTAAAATGATTTAGGTTTATTAGAGCATTCACATTGGAATTCCTAAAATATGTGAGTGTGTTTGGTATATTATGTGGAATGTTTTGAGTGGTTGTGAGTGAATGAGAGAGAAAATGTTATTTTGATGGTATATTTGAAGAATCATTGTTCAATCCTATAAATTTTGAAATATTTTGAAAATGGTTGAGTGGATGAGAGAGAAATAAGTAATGATAATGTATAAAAAGTATTATTTAATTGATAAGGAGAGAGAAAATATAATGATTTTTAGTGTAATTATATGAATAAAGATAAGGAATCCACAGTGAATGCTCTTAAACACTTGTTATATTTGCTTATATTACTTTATTTACTTTAATTTAGGAAGAACGCATGGAAGATCTTTTGGAATATCATGGATTCTCTATGAAGGAATTCGAAGAGCCATATATGGTAAAGGAAGGACAATTTCTGAACGGGGACAGTGAATATCCTTTGAAGTGCTCAAAGCTCGTTCATCTGAAGAGATCTATGACTGTTGTTGAGGATGTTTTATCCCCTCCTTCGTTATCGTATTTGATAGAATCTATGCCTCCAAAAGGGCTCCCGGTTGACAGTATGCAACAAGAATCACCCGGTGTTCATAAGGAAAACACTCAGAATTTTGTCAATGTCATTGGCAGCCTCACGACAAATAATGGAGGTGTTTCATCCATCAAAAATGACATGCTGCTGCAGCCAATGTTGAGTACACCAGCAGTAGTTGATGATGGTTTCAGTGAAGATCACCCTCACTTGGAAGTTGCAAGTTCTTCACCTCAGGATACCTTCAAAACTACCGACTCTTATAGATCTCCCAAATCTGTCACTGCAAGTTTCATGAAACCAAGTTATGATAACCTATTTAAGAACTCTCTTGAGAAGCATGACGAATCAAAAATATTTACAAATAACGTTTTCATAGAAGCATTGCCAGATGTACAGCCTGTTGAACAAGATCCGATGATCCAGCCGAAATTTATTTCTGTTGAGGACATGGAGCCTGAAAATGTGATTCAACAAGTGGAAAATAAAATTGATATTGATACCTCTGTAGATGAACAAGTTGCTGAAGCAAAACTTAAGCTGATATTGAGGTACTAATTTGTATTATTGATTTGAAAGTATTTTCATGTGATACATATTTATATCTACTATGTGGATTTAGGAAATGGAGGCGGCGTGCTTTTATAAAAAAAGATTTACGTGATAAAAAACAACTTGCAGCAAATGCTGCATTAAGTTCCCTTTCGTTGGGCCCTCCACTGCGACACTACAAAGAGGTACAATTGTTTTTTCAACGATCTATCTGTAGTGAATTTTCATCTTATATATGTTTTTTCACGGGTTATGATCATGCTTCTCATTGGATCTGTTTTCTTGTGAAGTACTTAAAAGTTTCTGGTGAACTTCACATTGACCGTGTAATGTGTGAGAGATACGAGAAACAAGAAAAATTGTGGTCAAGATTTAATGTTTCTAATGTGGTAGCTGCTACACTTGGTGAACGTAACCAATATCCTAATTGCATTTGCTGGAAATTGTTATTTTCTTCTATGGACTTGGAGGAACCCGAAGGTTCCAATCTGGGTCCAGCCTCATGGTTGCGGTATAAGCTTATGCCTGAAAATGTCAGTAATGATGATGATGATTTAATAGCATCCTTGCCAGGCCTGGCAATATGGAATAAATGGGATTATGGAAAATGGTCTAAGGATTTGACTTGTTATTTGTCAGTGGTGAGAAACATACAATCTGATAATTTACTCGAAGAAGCAGTTTTGGGTGCCAGTGCAGTCATGTTTCTAGCATCCGAATATATTCCATGGGAATCCCAAAAGATTCGGCTTCATAACCTTTTATCGTTAATACCTTATGCCTCTCGTTTGCCACTTTTGGTCCTAAGTGCTTCCTTTGAAAGCAGCTTGTCAACCATAGTCGAAAATTTGGGGCTCAATCAAGTTGATAAATCAAAAATCTGCTCTTTTTCAGTTGTTCCAATAGTTCAAAACAAGCAAATAGACGAGAGTTTCAGTGATGAGAATTTGAGAAAGGCACTGGAGTGGCTTGCAAGTGAGAGCCCTGTACAACCTGTTGTTCACCGTGTAAAAACACGTGAATTAGTTATGACACACTTACAATTTGATCCTCATAAAACAAGCCCTGAACTATGCATCTCAGCTATCAATGATGCTTTGGATGAATCCATTAGAGACATTTGTGATGCTGCAAAGTCAAATCCTGCCAGCTGGCCCTGCCCTGAGATCTCGTTGCTTGATTACCAAAATTTGGGATCTGATCTGCCTATTGTAGGATGGAACTCTGCTTCAAGAATTGAGCCTCTCATTCAAGCATTAAAAAACTGTAAATTACCAAATGACATATCTTGGTGTTCTTTGACTGGGATTGATATCATGAATCAGAAGATACAACTGGAGCACTTGCTGGTGACTTACTTGAGTCCTTTAATGGGATTACCCTTGGCCCAAAAGGAAGCATCTACTTTGGTGCAACATTGTGTGGGGCTCGAGCTACATGGTTCAACTTATCATCTTGTTCCAAAATGGATGATCATCTTCCACCGTATCTTCAATTGGCAGTTGACAAGTCTATCTAGTGGCGCGTCTGCAACAGCCTATGTCTTGGAGCGACAACACAATTCTTTCCAAAGTTTTGAAGACGAACCCTATCGTATGACATCGCCACCTCTAGATGAAATGATGCAAGTGATCGTAAGGCCGAGTTTGGAATCAGATTATGAGGAATTGAAAGTAGCATTTTGTGATTCACCACCCCATGAGGTTGAAATGGTGGTTGATCCAGTGGTAGATGAAAAGAATTATGTGGAAGAGGAGAACAAGGTGAATGAGAGGAGCTTAAGCAGGCTGCTGGAGCAGTGTAACATTGTGCAGGATATGATAGATAAGAAGTTATCCATATACTTCTAATATACATACAGTTGTTCGGTTTGTTTTTTGTAACCTCTATCTAATAGATATTAGTAGTTTTCAAGGCCCTCATTTAACACCCACCCACGAGATGAGCTAACATGTTATTATTACTGAATTTGAAGATAAAAGATGTAATTTCATAAGTTAAAGAATTCAAAGTTTGAAGCCAAGTAACTCCTACCACATCAAACATTAATGAAGCCAAATGACTCCTACCACATCATAACAAAGTTCAAACATTAATAAAAACCCAAATGTAATAACAAACAAACCATCAAAGCAAAAACATTAGGAATGATCAAGCCACGGGAATGTAAGAAGAGGTTTAAACTAGAGGTGGGCAAACCGGTTTTTTTGCCAAACCGAACCGGTTTATAAACCGAATCATTTTTTTTAATTTTGTGGGCAAACCGGTTTGGCTCAAACCGGTTCGGTTTATAAACCGGTTTCGGGCCCAAAACACCCATCTGGTTTGGGCCCAAACTGATTCGGTTTGAATGTTTTTTAATTTTTAAATGAAATACATAAAAACATAAAAATCTTTGTAATTTTTTTAAATTATAAATAAAATACATAAAAACCATATATGAAATACATAAAAAAATACGTTCAAATATGCTAAATTACTTTTTTTTGCCAAACGTGTAAATAAAATGCATAAAAATACATAAAAAAGACTACAAAACAACTAAGATTCTATGCCGCTTGAGCCTTGAGAATTGAGATGTTTTTATTATTCGCCCCCAAACCCGAGCTATTACGAAGATAATCATCATATGCCACTTCGTTATCGGTCATTCCGAGTGTCTATCTACCATCTATTTTGTCTTCATATATTTCAGATTCATTTCTAATTCTTTTTCAAGTGAACATTTGTCTTGTATTCTCTTAGCTGCATCCAAATAATCGTTCAAGCAAATAGACATTTCTATTGCTTCGGGAGTGAGTCAGGTTATTCGTATTGATATAATCCTATCACTAACAGAAAAAGCAAACTTTAAAGCTACCGTGGAAGTTTAGACGGTTAGTAAATTTCGGGCCATGGTGGATAGAATGAGAAATTGATCTTCCTTACTTTTCTATCAAGCCAACAAGTTAATATTTTTAAAATATCATGGAGTCATGATGGATAAAAAGTTCGTTCCACTATACGTTAATTTCACCATACCTCCCGAGTTCACTACTTGGAGTGTTATCACATTGATGTTTATTACATTCATCCCTTAAAGTATTATACAAAGCAAACATTGAATCACTTAAACCTTCATCATGTGTCGTATGCCTCATAGACTCATGTATGTTTGATGTTTCACCATATTTTGCTAAATAAACATTAAACATTTCGCCTAATTGTGCATTAAAATTAGCTTTTACACTTTGACCATAATATGGGTTTTGTTCTTTTAAATCCAAATTAAAATAATTTTATAAAGTAAAGTTTCGACCCTAATGTATTTAAGCAAGGGTTTAAGGCAACAACACTGATAATACCTTGATGCATTTCTTTAAAATATTCTTTAAGTTTTTCCTTCATAGGTGGTATCATATACGAATAAGGTCAACCCCTAAATGACAACTCATTTAATTTTGAAGTCATTAAGTAAATTTGGTGAAATACTAATGAACTCATTGGATGATACTCCAGAAAGACAAGTAATACGGTTTTAAAAACATTAAGCATTTTGCTTATCTTTTCAATAATAGCCTAACCCGATGGATGGTAAGTCTAAGCCTTTCCACGACTTATCAAAGTATTATAAAAGGCTATTGAACTTTCTTTTTGCTCAATAGCATTTTCAAACATGTTACAAGTCGAATTTTGTGTTGGATCAAGAAATGCTGGTGCAACCAAAACCAAACACTTAGATAATTTTGGTACAACTGATGAAGAACTTCCGAAGGCTAATGAAGCTCTTTCGAAGGCAAAAGCTGAGTTTCTGAAACTTATGTCTGAAGAAGCTTTCGAAGGAAAACTCCAACTTCCGAAGACAAAGTCTTCCTTCTTCCGAAGTTCAACACTTAGAAGAAAACAAGACAGTGACTTCTGAAGTATAAGGACCTGAAGAAAGCCTCAAGCCTCGAAAGAAGTAGCTTCTTCCAAAGTATAAGTGGCTTCGGAAGAACTTGTTCTTTCGAAGCCAATTAACCTTCGGAAGAACCTACTATGAACCAATGTTCAAACCTCCGCTACAAATCCCCGAGATATTGCATGGTGCTTTTCCCACTCCCATGTTTGACCATACTTTATTTCACTGTTTTATCCTTTATCAGTTAGTACACGTACTAACTTTAGCTGGTGACAAAAGGTAAGTCATGTACGTGTTATGACTCATATCTTAGATAATATTTATCTAAGATACCTTATCTTTAGCATTTAGTATTTGCTTTAGTCATAGGTTCCAGTTCGTATCAAAGTATATCCGACTGTAGATGATAGTATATTAGTTTCTCATTGTAACTCATGTAATATGCTTGTAAGAGTCTTGTAATACTTTGAGTTGAGACGTAATATATACAAGTACCTTGAAAATTATCCTCTTGTGTTTTTAGTTACTAATTATTATTATCAACTCTTAGAGGGATTTTGCATCATCTAACCAAGTGTGATTGAGTGAGTTTGAGAGAAAACAAGTGTGTAGTGACAAAAACCGATCCTGCAATTGGTATAAGAGCTTTTTAGGCTCTTGATTGCGATATCTTACCATCTGAATAAACTTTCTTTCACTCTTCCTTATCACTCTCAAATGGCTCTCAACAAAGTCTGAAGTTGAGATGGGGATGATGACCAATGCACCCATCATCACCCCTAAAAACTTCAGATAATAGAGCAGACGTATTGAAGGCTTTGCAGGATCGTTTAAGGGTTTGAACACAATTACAACACAACAACATAATGAGGAGATTATCTAAACTCTAATCAAACAGTAAACTGGGTTAACCAAAAGTGATACAAAGAACACAAGTAAAGCAAGAGACAGAACAGGAGAATATGGTTTTCAAGGATGCAGTATATTGCTTTCTCAAGTTCTTTTACAGGTGTTACAGTATGTTTAAGATACAAGAAACTTGAAATACTTATACTACAACCTACAACCGGCTATACTATGAAAGCCAGCTGGATACAATTGACTAGACACTAACAAAATCAATTGTAGAATCAAAAGACATATCTGCCTTTTGACCTTGTGACTATGACATGCCATAGCTCACATCCTTATACATTACAAAAAGGATAAAGTACATAAAGTGGAAAGTTTCAGACTCAAGACCTCAATGTACAGTTACCAAAAGCATGGACCTTTTCACAACTCTTGTAAGTTGTGACTTATCAGAGACGCAGCGGAAAAGGTGCTTTATGGAACAGTACATCAGATAAAGCATGTGTACTAAAAGTCTTCGGAAGAAATCTGTCTTCATAGGGTGAAGCTTCGGTAGACTTTGTCTCTTGAAGCTTCGGAAGACTTCATGTTTGGCTTCGGAAGATATTGGTCTTGGCTTCGGAAGATTTTACACTTAGAATGTTTTCTAATGTATTGTGTAAAACTTCCGAAGCATTCTTCACTTCAGTACTTAGTGCATGTTGCTGAGACACTTTGGATGTTTTGGGTTGCATCAGACTTAAGGAATCCTTACAAACTCCCCTAGGCTGATGCTACCAAAACACTTAGAAGATCTTCAGATGTTGGTAGTCTTCAGTACAATCAAGACCATTCTTTCTTCATTTGGTGGTCAGGATCATCAAGACTCTCATAGTATCTTCTCATTTCAAAGAGATCATGCAGAGGTAAGTTGATTATGTCTTGCCAGGAGTAGACATTCTCAACACCTTGATCTCTGACAACATGCCATCTTTCTGGATTGGTAGAATAAGTCCAGGACAAGATAGGTGTCTCAGTTGCTAGAGGAGCCACTTGCATAGGAGTTGATTTGGTTGCCTCATCATGCACTTCCTCAGGTTGATCTGATTCAGCCTGGGGTGTAGAGGTAGATGACTTTGGCTTCTTCTTTTTAGTCTTTGGTTTAGAAGCCATTTTCTTCTTCCTCTTTAATGTCTTTAACTGAGAAGACTGGTCTGCAGCACCATGTTGATCATCAGTGTCTTTCTCAGTTGGGTGTTCCTCCCTCACAGGTTCAGAAGGAGAGGGAGTTGACCCTGTCTGGATCAGAAGATGAAGTTTGCTGAGGCTCAGCTGGAGGTTCTGGTTCAGGTGTCTCTGGTTGTTCAAACTTGACCTCCACTTCAGGTGGAACTTGACTTGGAAGAGTGAAGTGCAAGTCAATCAATTCACCACTTTTAATCTTCTGCTTGATCACCCTTATATGCTCATCCATTGTAGATAGAGACATGGGACCAAGTCTCCTTCTGGAGAATCCATATGACTTCAAGAAGCTGCATCATTCTTTGTCTGTCAGCAGACTTCTTTGCATTCTTTTGAGTGATGGCTCTTGACTTTGCAGCTCTTACCCTTAGCTTCCTTTTGGTTGTTTTTCTTCTTGACTAGCTCAAGCTCAAGTTGCTTAATACTCGAACTCACTCAATGAAGTCATAGGACAGGGGAAGAAGTGCATTTGCCTGATAGAAGCCTGTGGCACTCAGGTAGTTTATCATTTTGATTCTATCCTCTTCTTTATCTACCTGAGGTTCTTGTGTGGAGCCACATCTTCCTGTGCAGGACTTTCTTGAATGGAGAGAGAGTGGGAGTATGCTTGTAAAGTTTTTT
This sequence comes from Flaveria trinervia, assembly GCA_025506515.1. Classification (NCBI taxonomy): domain Eukaryota; kingdom Viridiplantae; phylum Streptophyta; class Magnoliopsida; order Asterales; family Asteraceae; genus Flaveria; species Flaveria trinervia. Next base: position 64,263,852 of record CM046443.1, read on the forward strand.
CTGTCTCTTCTCCTCTTTGAATTGGAGAAGTAAGCCTTCATCTTTTCTCCGTTATCTCTCTTGACACTTCCATGTCAGCCAGCTCATTCAACTCTTCTAAGGGGAGGGAGATGATTTCATCAACATCATAGTCCTGGTCTGTAAATAGGTAATCCTGACTGCCCTTAACTCATCATCTTTAGTATTTGGTCTGGGGGCAGCCCTGATTGCAGCTTGCATGAATTTAGATGACCCAGAAGAACTTTCTCCCCTTAGCCTCCTTTTCCTCTCTCTCTTCCTCCTCAATTTCCTCAGGAGTCATTATTCTTTTCCCTTTGTCACCAACAGACCTTTGTGACTCAGGGTGGATTGAGGCTTGGCCTTCATTGCTTGGTGTAGCTTCCATGCTCTGGCCAGAGAGAGGCTGAGAAACACTTCACCAGCAGGTGTCTCAGATGGAGTTTGGACCTCTGCAACAGTTGTTGATGGTGAGACAAGGGTCTCAGGTTCTGCCACTGGGCCTTCAGCCAAGGTTTCCCCTATGAAACTAATCTTAGGGTTCACCTCAACATCCAGTTGACCGATGACATTGCCTGATTGCCTAAGTCTCCTTCTTAGAGAGAACTCTGCAAGGATCCTATCTTGGATTCTTTGAGCCAGCCTGTCAGCTTGTCTAGATTTGCTTGGATTGACAAGTGGCATGTTGACTAAATCCAGTCTTTCATAGAAGCTCAGGCTTTGGAACTGAAAGACTTCTTGTTGGCCTTGAACTCTGTGAAGTATAAGGGCTCTTCTGTCCTCATCATACCTCCACCTTATGATGTAGTTGCCAGTTCCTTATGGTGGAGATGAGACAGCCCTTGGTATACCTTCCTCAAAGAGACTCCTGATGATTGAGTCTATAGAGTCCACATTAATGTGAACTTGAGGAAGTTGCTGAGAATGCACAACAGCAAGTGAGGATGGTGAGTCCTCTATGTCCATTCTCTTTGAAGAACTCCCAGGTTCTGTGATTGTAATAACTTTCTCCCCCTTTTTGGTAGCATCACCTACTTGCATAGGTGAGCTGGAGGATAAGTCAATCACTTCCACAGGTTCTTGTGTTCCTGGTTGAGCTCTCCTTAAAGGTCTCCAGCTAGTTTTTCCTTTAGATATGAATCTGAAGTTGCTGATCATTGACCCTGTTTTGTAAGGTAGTCACCTGAGATTCCAAGTGACTAACCTTAGAGACTAAATAGGTGCATGTTTTTGACAATTTCTGCACCTTTAGTCTCAAGTTCCCCTCATCTTCATCAGAAGAATCACTGGGGGATGAGAAGATTGGACCAAAGTCTCTCGCTCACCACCAGCTTGAGTTTCTTGGCTGCTGGTTTTCCTCTGCTCACTGGCAGCCTCAGTTGAGATGCCAGAGGGCAGAGTTGCCATGGTTGAGGTTAATGATGTAATCACTTTCAAAAGTGAGAGCCTCTTCATATGGACATCCTGAACAGGTCAGAAGTGTCCACCTCAGTAATAGGTGACTGATGTGGGATAGACTGAGGAGAGTCAGAGGTACGTCTCTCTTGAGTAGGGGTTGGTACCCACCGAATCCTAGAGTCTGGTCACACGATACCTAGGATAGATTGGGAATGGGTTTGGTTGGAATTGGTTGGTTGAGCAAGCTGGGATGTGTAGCTGTCCCCTGAAGGTTGTTCACTTGAGTTGAGACTCAGAGTGAGAGCTTAAGGCTGTTGGGCTAGTGAGCTCATCGGGTGAGCATGAGGAACCTCATCACTGATTCTTGAAACAAGGAGTGGTCTGCTCCTCAGGAGAAGTGGGAGCTCCAGTATCCACTTCTTCCTGTATTGGTGAGTATATGGGGGCTCCACAGACTGAATAGTCTGAGCAGGGGTCGTTTGGATTTTCTTTGGTAGGTGATGGATATTTGAGGTTGTGTAGAGGGTGGAGAGCAGTAGGTGTGGGTTCAACACTAGCTTGGACTGCTAGGTTGTCACCTTGAGCAATGAGCTCTAACATTTTTGGGACTAGGGCTGTTTCTACCCCTGAGAAGCCTACAGTTGGCTTCTTCATAATTTTAAAGATGCCGGGCTTCATCTATCCCAATTTAAGAATATTACTGTTTCCCTCAACTGTGAGCCCAGTTCACAGTTGAGAATGTGTTGAACATATCTAGGAACATGTAGTATTCTAAGGAGTCTAAGTTTGCAAGTAAATTAGTATAAAAAAAATGTGAATACCTGAACTTGACCCCCTGAATCATTCCATGAACTATAAAGGAGAGATCCTCAGGAATCTGGTCCCATCCACCATGCTTGTTTGATAAGCTGTGGATAACCACATGGAGCAGGTATTTCCATTGGATGAGACCTTCCTTTCCTGAAGTCTTTACAGAAATCTCCTTCATAGCCCATCTGCTCGAAGGAATGATTAACGCTTCCTTTGGGAAGAACACTTCACCTTCTTCATCATCCAGCTGAAGATGTCGGTGATGATGGCCGGAGTGATGAAGATTGTTTCCCCTGACTGTGGCAGACAGTGCCTTCTCCCCATCCATAATGACTCTTGGCAGGTCCAGAATTCAAGCAAGTGATCCTCATATAGAGTAGGATCAATGGTTAGGGAGTGTGAAGTAGTGAGACAAAGACAAGAAACGGCAAACCTCTGAGAAATGAGGATCTTGTCAGAGCATAACAGAGCAACCTGATTGTGTTGTCTGTGTAAGCATGGCAAAGTTAGGATCATTTATGTGAGCAAGGTCAGCATTGTGAGGTAGCTCAGAGATGAAGAGAAAAAAATGGGAAAGAAATTTCAGAGAGAAAGCTTGGGTTTTAGGTTTGGAGAAAAACAGATGATAGAAGAGGGGGAAACGTTGGGTTTATATGAGAGAGAAGGATTTCAGATAAAGTTTAATGAAAGAGGATAAACTTTGAAATCCGTATGTGGTCCCACCTCTGAAAAAGTAGTTTACCTTTTTGCTCGAAAAGTAGTTTTCTTGGAATTCGAAAAGCTTCCGAAGGTAATTTGTCTTCGGAAGTTTTGATTGAAAAAGCTTCCGAAGCTAAAATGGCTTCGGAAGAATTTTCCTGAGAGTCTTGAAGATTTATGCTTCGGAAGAGAAATAAACCCTGGATGCTTTGTATAAGAATGAACAAAGCTTCCGAAAGTAATTTGCTTTCGGAAGAAAAAAGTCCTTAAAAATGAATAAGTGTCTAAGTTAAGAATTTTAAGCTTCGGAAGATAAATTTTGACTTCTTCCGAAGGTAAAATCTCTTAGACAGTCATTTATTTTGAAGACATATTTTTCTTCCGAAGGTAAAACGTTATCTTCCGAAGTATCAGAAAATTTTCAAGAATCTAAGGAAAGTCTTCAAAAAAGAGTTTTACATTCAAAGAAAACATGAGCTTATGAAAGTGATGAACTAGATAACTTAGGACACACAAATTTTTAAGAAGAAATAATTAGAATTAGTTTTAAGAAAAAGTCTACTCAAAGTAAATCATCCAATAGCTGATATCAGATACTTAAATCATGTTCATCAAAGCTTTTGTGAAAGAGCAGCATATTGTTCATCTGTGTGAACTTTGACTAGTTTAATTAATCCCTTTTCATAGTTATCTCTTATTAATGATACCTGATGTGATGTGTTTGGTCCTTGAGTGCTGCACAGGGTTCTCAGTGATAGAGATAGCACTATTGTTGTCTATGTGGATATGGTCTCTTTGAAGTTAAATCCATAATCTAGCATCTGATTTTGAATCCAAAGCACTTGAGCACCGCAGCTTGCCAGCAGCAATGTATTCAGCTCAGCAATTGATGCAGACACACAGGATTGTTTCTTGCATTGCCATGAGACAACCCTTCCACCAAGGAATTGACATCCCCAGATGTAGACTTTGCAGTCATGTTGCAACCACCATAATCACTGTCTGTATAGGAATACAGATTGAAATTAGGATTCTTTGGATACCAGACCAAGTGTTGAAGCACTTTGAGGTATCTTAAAATCCTTTTCACAGTAATTAAGTGAGACATCTTAGGGTTGCTTGATATCTTGCACAAATACATGTAGCAAACATGATATCAGGCCTGCTAGCTGTAAGATACATAAGGACCCAATCATAGCCCTGTATAAGTGCTCATCTACACACTCCCCTCAAGATCTGGACCAAGGGAGTGGTTTCTGGCTATGGTGTCTTAGCAATCTTACAATCAGTCATGTTGAATCTCTTGAGTATATCTTGAACATACTTTGACTGACTTATGAAGATGCCATCTTCAACCTGCTTCACTTGAATTCCCAGAAAGAAGTTGAGTTCTCCCATTGAACTCATTTCAATCTGTCTTTCATCAGCTTTTCAAATTCTTTGCCGAGCTTTGAATTGGTTGAACCAAAGATGATGTCATCCACATATACTGAACTAGCAGAATGTCTTTTCCTTGTCCTTTGATGAAGAGAGTTACATCTATAGTACCTCTCTTGTATCCATGTTTACAGAGATACTCAGACAGTTTCTCATACCACTTCCTGGGTGACTGATGCAGCCCTAAAGAGCTTTGTCAAGCTTGCAGACATAATCAGGATGATCAGGATCTACAAAACCAGTGGTTGTTTGACATAAACCTCCTCATCAATCACTCCATATAAGAAAGCACACTTTACATCAAGTTGATAGACTTTGAAATTCTTGGATGCGCAAATGCCAGGAATATCCTAACAGCTTCTAGTCTTGCTACAGGAGCAAAGACATCAGTGTAATCAATCCCTTCTTCTTGTGTGTATCCTTGAACAACTAGTCTTGCCTTGTTCTTGATGATGATTCCTCTATCATCCTTCTTATTCCTAAAAACCCATTTGGTTCCAATGGTAGTCTTCCCATGAGAAGAGGACAAAGGTTCCAAACTTTCTGCCTTTTGAATTGAAGCAGCTCTTGTTGCATAGCTTCAACCCAACTTCCATCCTTTAGAGCCTCCTTAACTTTCTTTGGCTCTAACTGGGATAGAAAACAAGAGTGAAGACAAACATTTGCTTCATGGGTTTGCCCTCTTGTCTTTACCCCCGAGATAACATCTCCAATGATGTTTGTGGTAGGATGAGACTTTGGATCCTTAGCTGAGGGATCACAGCAAGTGCTGAGATAGATCCAAATTTGAGAATTTAGATCTGGTCTTGAAGATTGATCCTCCACATTATCACACTTATCAAGATTAACTTGATCCAATGAGTGTGTGACATCATTGATGTTGTCATCTATGGTATGGTTATTAGCATCAAGAAATTCTTGATCCCTATCACCATCACCATTGTTGTCTTCTCTGCAATTGAGATGTCTTTATCTGCTTGAGAAGCCTCTGAGCTGGAATTTGAAGGCATGCCAGATGTATCAGCTGGATTTGTCATTGTTGTGCTGATAGAACCTCATTTGCTGAAGTATTTTCAACTGGAGCTGAAGGTGTGTGAGTTGAAGGTCTTCCTAGCTCAAATCTTGGATCAGGATCACCTGTATTAAAATTTTCTGCAGATCCTGAAACATGCTCACAAGATTATTAAAACATTGGTAACTAATCAAGATCAAATAGCCAATCCGGACCAGAACCAGCTACACTGGTGTGTGCTCATTGAAAGTCACATTGGCTGACTCCTTAATAATTCTAGTTCTAAGATTGTATACTCTATAAGCTTTAGCTTGGAAGAGTATCCAATGAAGTGTCCATTTTCTGATTTCTCAGCAAACTTGGCAACTTGATCTTTGGTATTCAAGATGGTGCAGGGACATCCAAATGACCTGAGAAAACCAATGAAAGGTTTCCTCTTGTGCCAAAGTTCATAAGGAGTCTTACCATGTCTTTAACTACTAACTCTATTTTGCACATAGCAAGCAGTATTAACTGCCTCTGCCCAGAAGGTGATAGGCAGTTTAGAGTCAGACAACATAGTTCTTGCAGCTTCAATAAGTGTCCTGTTCTCCTCTCACTCAGCAACTCCTTTTGCTGAGGAGTCGTGGGAGCACTGTATTGTCTTGTAATACCCTTTTCATCACAAAATGTATCAAGGATTTGTTCTTGAATTCAGTTCCTTGATCACATCTTATGGTTTTGACCTTGTGATCACATTGATTCTTAATCTTTAAGATGAATTCTTTAGAATCTCAGGAGTCTCATCTTTAGTTTTAAGGAAGAAGACCCAAGTGAATCTTGTAAAATCATCTGTGATCACTAGACAGTATAAGGTCCTTCCTAAACTCATTACACTGGTGGCCAAAAAGATCCATATGTACCAAGTGTAGGGTGTAGTGATGGAGTTCATTTCCTTAGGCTTATGGGATGCCTTATGTTGCTTCCCTTTCAGGCATGCAACACAATGATCATCACTTGTAAACTCTTTCTTTGGCATTCCAGTTACCAGATCATGCTTAATCAATTTATTCATGTTTTAAAGTTTACATGGCACATTCTTTATGCCATAGGAAAGACTCATCACTATTGGCTTTAGATAGAAAGCATGAAACTTCTCCAGAGGGAGATGTTTCTTGCAAATCCATCTTGTACATGTTCCCTTTCCTAGGGGCTCTGAGCAGATGTGCTCATGAGGAATGACCACACCAGGCTTGAGAACAATGCACTCATGCTCAGTAAAAGAGCATGTTATTTCTTTGATCACAAAATTGGGATACACTCAGAAGATTGTACCCAAACTCCTTAACAAAGTTTACCTTTTCAATGCTGAGCTTACCATTTGTGACCTTGCCACTTCCAGAAATGTAACCACCTTCATCTCCTCCAAAAGCAACTGGTCCTCCATCATTCTCTCAAAATTATGGAGTAAGACCTATCGCTGTCATGTGCCTGGAACAACCACTGTCAATTATCCAGACGTTTTCGTTTGTCTTGAGCTGTTCCTGCACAAAGAAAAGATAGTTACATTTGGAAACCCAAGCCGTACTTGTCTTGGGCTCAGTAAGTGTAATAGAAGGTAATGCAACAGTAATAGATCCTATGGTTGTACTGTGAGGATCTTCAGCTATTGTTGATGGAAATTTCAGTCATTTGGTCTTCTTAGACTTCCACACCACCTTTGGACTCTTGGACTTGACCTTCAAACCTTTGAAGCTTTGGAACTTCACAGTTTTGATGACTGAACCTTCGGAAGATTCTGCAGTCACTGCAGCAGACTTCAGTGCTTCGGAAGAACTCCTTTCTTCCGAGACCATTTTACTTCCGAAGGTAATTTTCCATTTACCTTCTTCTTTGATTTGAGCTTCCGAAGGAAACAGACTTTCTTCCGAAGGAAACAGACTTTCCTTTTGAAGCTTGAGACTTCTTGAGATTCTTTGAAGTCTTTGTGTATTGGTCATGTGGATGGTACTCCTAGGATTGTATGGGCAATCCTTAGCAATGTGAGAAGTATTTTCACACATGACACATAACATTTTCTTCTTCAAAAGAGTCTCCTTTTGAGAGCAAGACTGGCTTTGGTCACATCCCTTCTCCACCTTCATCTTGGTAATGCTGAGACAGTTCTTTTGCTTGTGAACTGTTCTTGGAGTTTGATGGTCCAGGCTGTGCAGCAGTGGTACAACAGCAGCTCAGTCTTCTTCTTTGCTCTGAGATGATTTGAACATGAACCAGGACTCTTAGATGAGGAGTCTGGTTGATTCTTCAGTCCTTACTACTTTGAAACCTGCAGAGATAAAAACTTGTTTCTGCTTAGCATCAAAAGTAGCCTTGATTTCTTGAGCCTTCTTGCTTTCCTTTTGCTCTTCCTGATCAAGTTCTTTCTTTTGGACTTGGTCATCACAGATGATTTCTTCTCCTCAGAAGGATAGTGGCCCTTGGAAGAATCCTCTTCTTCACTCTTCTCAGAGGAATTCTTCACTATCACTTCTTCATCATCCTCACTTATAGGATCTATGAGAGGAAGCTCATCTTCACAAGTTTCACACCTAGGATATCTTACAGACAAGATTGTGTGTGGAGGAGCTATCTACATTTGATCCTAGTCCTGTCTATTTGATAGCACACTTTGTTTGTGTTGCAGGGATGAGGATATCATGTTTTTGAAGGTCTCTTCTTCAAGAACCACTTTTCTCTGCCTTGGCTTTGCTGATCACAAGCTCAGCCTGGCACTCAGTCAATTTAGTTATGAGATCTTGGATCTGAGTTCTAAAATCTGTTTGTTCATGTTTTAGTATTGAAATGGTTTTCTCCAAATCTTCTGTTTTTAACTTGTATTCATTTTCAGACTTTCTAAAATCAGATTTTAATATGTTTAATGACTCAAGATCGGATCTCATCTCTAGTTGTAGGACCTATGCTATTCACTTTAGCAATGCATTCAGGAGTACAGAGATGTTCCAATACCTTGGCTTCATCATGGTCAGCCATCAGTGCTTAGTTTGGAGAAGCATCTTCCCCTGAAAACTCCAGTCAAAGCCCTTCTTCAACAGCAACAGCAGCATGTTGCTTAGGATTCTCAGACTGAGGAGCTTTGTCAGTGTAGTTTGGTCTGGTGTGTTTGGCTCCATTTGCTTTAGGTGCCTTACACTCCCTAGCAAAGTGACCCATAAGGTTACAGTTGTAACACTTAACTTTGCTTTTATCCAGCCCAAACTTTCCACTGGTAGCATTGCTTGGAAATATTCAACCTGTTCCTTGTAGAACTTCTTGGCTCTGCGAGTGAGGAGAGCCATCTGCTGAACTATCTCCATGTATTCAGGTCATCTGGATGAATGCAGTCCAGGTCTTCAAGAGTGAGGATATATTCCCACAGCTTTCATCAGTAGACACAAAGGCCTGAGAAGAACTTGTCTCTGGAATGGACTTCCTTGAGTAAAGTTTTCCCTTGGTGTCTCCGGGAAGGTGATGAAAGGACCCTTTTGTGAGTTGTCAGGGTAGCATAAGAGATGATTTGGGGTTCTATGCTGTCATTTCAACCACATGAAGGGCTGAACCCATTTGATTGTTGAGTTGCCAGATGAACCTTGTATGTTCATCTCCATCTGGTATCCACTGAGAATCCCATATAACTCTGTCAGAGTAAGAGTTTTAAGGTTCTCAGTCCTCTTGATCACCACACAATAGTGTGTCCATTGCCTAGGAAGTGAGGACATGAACTTCCTTACAATGTCCTGTTCTCAAGAGGACCTCCTCCATCCACTAGGGTTCCACAATCTCAACATACCTGAAGTATTGTTGGGTCATGGTTTCACCTGCTTTAAAGGAAAATTTCAAACTGCTGCTTCAGAAATCTTTCTTGTTCTCCTTGGCTTCAGAGAGCCTTCATACATCAGCTTCAGTGCATCCCACAGCTGTTTAGCTTTTTGCACTTCTTAAAACCTCTGTATAAGAGTTTGGGAGAGCAGTCTAAAGAGCAGTCATGGCCTTCCTGTCAATCTCTACTCTTTTTCTATCTTCATCTGAGTAGTTGGCCATATCTTTAGGAATCATACCAGCACCAGTAGCAAGGGGTGCTGGGTATAAAGCCCTTTTCAACAGATTCCCACATTCTTGAGTCAAGAGACCTGATGAAGCCTTCCATCCTCATGCACCAGGTGTCAAAATCATCAGAGTGATCAGTGGGGATTTGTTCATGGTTCCAGTCTCCATATCATCTTTGAGATGGAAGCCATTTGAAGAGTTTAGTTTTTGTGTGTGTGAGGGATCTTAAGATGGTAGATCTTATATCAAGAGCCTGAAAGCTCTGATACCAATTGCAGGATCGTTTAAGGGTTTGAACACAATTACAACACAACCCACAATGAGAGATTATCTAACTCTAATCAAACAGTAAACGGGTTAACCAAAAGTGATACAAAGAACACAAGTAAAGCAAGAGACAGAACAGGAGAATATGGTTTTCAAGGATGCAGTATATTGCTTTCTCAAGTTCTTTAACAGGTGTTACAAAGTATGTTAAAGATACAAGAAACTTGAAATACTTATACTACAACCTACAGCCGCTTATACTATGAAAGCCAGCTGGATACAATTGACTAGACACTAACAAAATCAATGGTATAAATCAAAAGGCATATCTGCCTTTTGACCTTGTGACTATGACATGCCATAGCTCACATCCTTATACATTATAAAAAGGATAAAGTACATAAAGTGGAAAGTTTCAGACTCAAGACCTCAATGTACAGTTACCAAAAGCATGGACCTTTTCACCAACTCTTGTAAGTTGGTGACTTATCAGAGACGCAGCGGAAAAGTGCTTTATGGAACAGTACATCAGATAAAGCAGGTGTACTAAAAGTCTTCGGAAGAAATCTGTCTTCATAGGGTGAAGCTTCGGAGACTTTGTCTCTTGAAGCTTCGGAAGACTTCATGTTTGGCTTCGGAAGATATTGGTCTTGGCTTCGGAAGATTTACACTTAGAATGTTTCTAATGTATTGTGTAAAACTTCCGAAGCATTCTTCACTTCAGTACTTAGTGCATGTTGCTGAGACACTTTGGATGTTTTAGGTTGCATCACTTAAGGAATCCTTACAGGCTTCATCATGGTACAAAAGATAGAAAAATGTGGTAACTATCATCACTGGTCCTTACAGACCAAGGTTGCAACACCAAGGAAAACGATGTTGTGATAGAAAAGGTTGTTGAAGATTACTTGATGAAGACCACAAAAAGATGACATTGATAGCAGGTGCTATGACTATTCTGATGACTGCAATACCAAACTCCATCATGGTGGGTTTTTGAGCATTGCAATCATCAAATAACTATTTTGATCCATTGGTCTTAGATGTACTCCAGCTCGAATAACTCCAAAAGATTCACTGAAGCAACAGTTTGAAAACTTCATCTATATTCTGGAGAGACCCTCAACCAGCAATACTTCAGTACATGGATCTTATTTCCTCCCTTCAATCTATGGAAATTGCCCTTGAGTTGAGAGATCTCTCAAAAAATTCATGAGTGCACTCCCAAATGAGTGGACGTTCTACTGTGTCTCTATCAAGAGGACAGAAAACTTGAACCCCCTCACCATGACTGAACTATATGGCATCCTTGATGGATATCGTGTAGAGATGGAGAACAAGAGAGGCCACAAGATGAGCAAACCCTCAAGCCTTCCTGCTACCAACGCTTTAATGGTTGCCGAAGGCTCAGAACCCCCAACCTTAGAAGTACCTGACCTATTCGCAGCAACCATCTGTCTTCTGGCCATACTCACATTCCCTAAGACTTCAAGGTCCACGGCTCAGCCAAGTTCTTTTTAGGACAGCTGTGCCTTCATCTCAAGAAATGGACACTCTAGTGACTTTCAGTATTGCTTTGATGATCTAGAGTGTTTCAGCCTAGATGACGTGGAATATCTGGACATTGTACAATAGATGCTCTGTAACTTACAGAGCAAATAAGTTCTTTAAAAGACTGGAAGGCAGTTTCCCTAACTAACACCAAGTTTGGGTTTGACAAGACAAAGGACAAAGTTACAATTGTAACCAACTTGGTCACTTTTCCAGGGAATGCAAGGCTCCCAAATCCAATCCGGGAACCTCTCAAGCCTCCACACATCCCACTACACATAAAGCTTCCAGGAAGTCAACTAAAACAACTGCTATGACTCAAGAAGTTGACTGGAGCTTCATGGTACAAGATGTGACTCCTTCTCAAGCATTGATGGTTGGAACTGACGACAACAAGGTATATGAGCACCTCTATACTCCAGCTTGTATTGCTAAAGTTAATTTATATCAGGACTACAATATGGAAATCAAATCTAGTATTGAGTCTTTAAATATATTAAAATCTGATTTTAAAAGGGCTTAATTCGACTATCAAAAGAAAATTGGAGAGTTAGAGAAAACCGTGTCTTGTTAAAAATATGAACATACCACTACAAGACTTAATCAAAGATTTGATCCCAAATTGATTGAGGCTCAAGCCTAGCTTATCACAGCTAAGGCTCAAGCAGGAAGCATGCTATCTCTAAGCAAAACTTCCAAGTCATTCTTGCATCATCCTCTCACTCAAAACTTGTTATCAAAACAAAGTTGGGTTGAGAACCAATGAAATTGCTCCCCACATTCTTATGAGTCTATTAGACAACAAGATATGGGACTGAAGAGCAAGAGGTCCAACTGCTGACCCATCTTCTTATGAGTCAAAGAGTGATGCAACTTTGGAGACCATCATGGAAGAAACAGGTAAACCAACCCTCTCTTACCAGTGATGATTAACCCTTAACCCACCAATCCAATAATCAGGCTAGGCAGTAAAAAAACCCTAAGAAAGTGGCTAAGTCCAAGCTAAAAATTGACCCAAAGCAGAAAGAGTGTGTTCATTCAGCTGGATTTCAGGTGGTAGAAACTCTGATCCAAGAAAAGTGTAATACCAGCACACTTTTCCCACAAAGGATCAGAGGTTAGGGAATACTATTGATGAAAAAAACAAGAAACAACAGTCCTCAAGTTCCCAAAAAGTTTAACATAGCATGCATAAATATTGTCTGTATAACCACATGGCTAAAGATTGTTACTACAATCCTTCAAGCACACATTATGCAAATAATGTAAAGAAAGAGAAGTCAAGGAGAATTTCACATTTGGACCTTACCACATGTTCACGTGATAGAAAGGGAAAGCTTGTTTCCGAAGCAAGTTGCTTTTAGAAGAAACTTATTCTTCCGAATTGAAAATAGCTTTTAGAAATTAAAGCTAAGAAAGTTCAAAAGAACAAGAAAGCTCCCTTGAAACCTTTCGAGAACAGGACTGCTTCGGAAGAAAAGGTGGTGAAGGCTTCCTCCGAAAAGAGAGTCGGCAGAATGCCATTTGCTCAAGCTTCACAAGCTCATCTTCACTGATCAGCCAAGGATGAATGGAAGATCAAAGAAGATATATAGCATGAACCTCTTTCACCACATCTATTGAACCCCCATGCATACATTTTGGTTCAATAAAATCTCCATCATTGGAAAAGCCTAAGACCAAAAGGCTTGGTTTCCAATAACAACTAACTTTCTTCACCTTATGTGTAGGGGCAATCCTTATGACAAGAATCATAAAGTGATTGTAAGATTAACATTGTTTGAGTACACCAGCCTATTCCAGTTCTCCAAGAGTTGCTAAGAATCAAGCTCCCACCATTGTCAGATCTGATAGTATAACTATCTCAAGAGATAGTGGAGCTTCAACAAGTTGTCAACCTAGTGAGCCTCAAAACTCATCTAGTGACACTACACAACACCAAGCTGATGGAAGTAGCATTTTGAAGAACCAATCAACTGTTAATGCTGCATCACAACTTACTAAAATTGATGTTGTTTATCGTTCATTCAATCAGTCCTCATTGATTGAGTTTGAAACAACAGCTGGTCCAAGTGTTCAAGTTTCGGAGCAAAACATGTCCAAATTTGGATATATCTATGCAATTGGATGTGATCCCAAGGCTCAAAATTCACAACACTCATCCAGCTAAGAACATCATTGGAGATGTCACTGAGGGCGCGATAACAAGGGGACATACTCACAATGGGAATGTATACTTGTACTCATACTTCTTATCCCAGATGGAACCCAAGAAAGTAGAAATGCGTTAAAGGATAGTAGCTAGGTTGAATCAATGCAAGAGGAATTGCTTCAATTCAACGGAAGAAGGTTTGGAACCTATATCTGCTGCCATCTGGTCAAGTACAATAGGCACCAAATGGGTTTTCAGGTACAAGAGAGATGATAGAGGCTTGATCATCAAGAACAAGGCAAGACTGGTAGTTCAAGGATACACCTAAGAGGAAAGAATTGATTATACTGATGTTTTTGTACCAGTTGCAAGACTTGAGGCAGTAAGGATCCTTCTTGCTTATGTTGCATCTAAGAATTTTACTGTCTATCAACTTGATGTCAAGTGTACTTTTTTATATAGGAATATAGATAGGGAAGTCTATGTGTGTCAGCCTCCAGGATTTGAAGACCCACAACACCCCAATTATGTGTGCAAATTGGATAAAGCTCTCTATGGGCTGCACGAAGCATCTAGGCTATGGTACGTGACTCTGTCTCAATTTCTCCTGAAGAATGGTTACACAAGAGGTACCTTTAACAAGACCTTATTCATAAGGAAGTCTGGGAAAGACATTTTTCTCATACAAGTCTATGTTGATGACATCGTATTTGGTTCCTCAAATGACCAAATGTGCAAAGACTTTGAGAGCATCATGAAGAAGAAATTTTAGATGAGTTCCATGGGAAAAATAAACTTTTCCTTGGAATTCAAGTGAAGCAAATGAAGGATGGGTTCTTTATCAATCAATCTAAATATTTCTCTGACATTTTAGAGAAATTTGATATGAAAGATTGTAAATCAGCCAAGACACCTATACCCAAAAATCACAACCTTTTTCCTGACTCTGAGGGGGAGGATACTGATCAACATTAGTATAGGGCAATCATTGGTTCTTTGATGTATCTCATAGCAAGTAGACATAATATCATGTTCACAACTTGCATCTATGAAAATTAGGCTGCTCCAAAGGTGTCTCACCTAGTTGCTGCCAAGAGAATTCTTAGATACCCCAAAGGAGCACCTAAGCTAGGTCTCTTGTATCCAAGAAACAACAATTTTAATCTCTATGGCTATTCTGATAGTGACTGTGGTGGCTGTAATATCAACAATAAATCAACATCAAGAGGATCTCAATTTGTTGGTGGAAGAATCATCTCATGGCAATGCAAGAAGCAATCATGTGTTTCAACATCTACTATTGAAGATGAATACATTTCTACTGCTAGTTGCTGTGCTCAGTTGCTATAGATTCAAAACCAGATGACAAACTATGGATTCAACTTCATGAGTACCCCTATCCACATTGTAAAAAATAGTGCTATCTCAATTACTAAAATCCTGTGAAGCACTTAAAGACAAAGCATACTAACATCAGGTATCATTTCATAAGAGACATTCATGAGAAAAATCTGATCAAACTAATCAAAGTTGATTCAAATGAACAATATGCTATGTTTTGTTCTGTCAACACAATCAAAGGCCGGTTACAAAAAGTTTTTCTTCAAAATTTCACTAAGTACAAATTCTTCCGAACAGAAATTAACCCTCGGAAGAAGCATTTGATAAAATATGAAATCTACTTCCAAAGCTTATAAAATCTATTGGGTTTTGTCACATGTAAAACACCTAGTTTAACCATTTAAACTAAAAAAAACGCAGCGGAATATATGTTTAACAAATGGTTAGTAATCTGAAAATTTTCACCATTTAAACATAAACAAAACCCAAGAATAAGAATCATATAAACATATGTGAAATAGTGTGTTATCAAAACAAAAACAACAACCATAGGGTGTACAAAGGAACAACCTTTCTTGTATAAGTTGTGGAAGGTGTATAAGATGAAGAAGATGATGTTCTTGAGTTGCTAGCCTTCAAAGGAGAAGACCTCAAGCTTGTAATACCCACAAGCTCTTCAAACACCTAGCTTGTTAGGGAGCTTCACACCAAAAGCTCTACACCAAAAGCTCTACACCAAAGCACATTCAAAACCGAAATTTCTGCCTTGTTGTAGCTGAAAAATCCGAAAATGTTTCAGCCTTGTGGAGAGCCTTTTGTTGCTTAAGTGTGTGTGAGAGAAAGATGAGATGATAGAAGTGTGTTCTAGTGTCTAATGACTTGCAAATAACAAGACAAAAGGGGAGTCCCAATACACCCTTGGGCGGCCGAAACTAGCCCCAAAATTGGGTTTTCCCCCCATTTTGTTAATTTTATAAAATGTTACACACTTACCTTCATTTTATAAAATTAAAACCTCTTTAATTTTATAACATTGACACACTTTTATTTGTTATTATTTAACCAACTTAAATAATGAAACAAACAATTTCTCATGAACAAATTATCCACATAATGTTGTTCTTTTACAAAAGCAACGTTTTAGAAAAACCCATTTTCTAAATGGTGTCATTATTTATTTGTATGATCTCATCAACAAATAAATACTAATTGGTGTTTGTATAGCTTGTTATTGGGTATGACCCGACTTGGATCATAACGTACTAACCACATCATTCTTGTATGTGTCTTGGGCATATAAGGTCTAACAAAATCTTACTCTCGGAATGCCACTTTTACCTTCAGAAGTAAATATTTACCTTAGGAAGTAGTATTGGCTTCGGAAGAAGATTGCCTTCGGAAATGTTTTATGCTCGGAAGAAGACTTTACTGTGTAACGTAAATCTTTGGGCCCCACTCTGTAAAAAGGTAAAGATTTTCTTAATGATGTCGAAATTTTTTAAGTGGATTTTATCTTACGGTCCCTGTCACATCATACCCCAACCTATCACTTCACCTTATCCATCCACCATTTTCACCCATTTAAATATTTCCAGCCTATTTACTTTGTCTTTTTACCACTTTTACTACCCAAAGCTTTCTTCATTCTTAATTTACCCTAATCCAAACAAATTTCTCTATTTCTTTCTCACAAAAATGGCCTTAAACCCTTAGTACAATCAAGTCACACTTCTGGATTCATCCAAGGATGCTGACTTCTTTGAAAACATCTCCTTCCTAACCCAATCAACCTACTTCATGGCCCTAACTGTCAACCCCACCATGTATTCAAACCAAATGATTCAATTTTGGGGGAACAGACAGATCATAACTCTTAACGGAGTTAGGGTTCTAAAGTCGAGCATTGGTAGTCACCAGTTGATCATATCTGAACAAGTCATCAGAGAGCATCTAGAGCTCCATGATAAGGCTCTCCTACAAAGTTCCCAAAGACTGATATTGACGACACATATACCTAAATGGGATATGGTGGTGTTGTGAGCAGGTCTACAGTATACAAATTCAACTTTACTTATCACTGGAAGTTCCTGCTGCACATAATACTTCACTGGTTGTCGAACAAGTCTAGGGGATGGGATCAAATCCCATATGAACTAAGATGCCTAGTTCTTGGGTTGGTAAAAGGCCTCCGCTTTAATTACTCCAAATTTGTGCTAACCAATTTGATAGGAAACCTTCAAAGGGAGACATTTTACATGTATCCCCGGTTCATCAAGCACATTATCAACTATGAGTGGGACCAGAGCAAGCTTGTTTGTGCAGATGCTTTGCCTGTCCCTCACATGAGACCAACCATCTTTAAAATGCTAAAGAGGATGTCCACCAACTTCACTAGAAGACACACTTCATTCCTTCTAGGTATGATTGAGCGTATAGCTTCTGGTGACATCCCTGTACACCCCACAGGTGATGAACTCACACCAGAAACAACCATCATAATGCCAAATCCACCTTCTCACCCTATCAAAATCACATACCAGAGATGTCCCAAACGAACTGTTGTTCAATCTACTCTGATTGAATAAGTTCCACCTGTTCAATCCAAAAAGAATAGAGTAGAACCATGGGCTCCTACTCTGTAAGGGTATTAAGTCTCCTCAGTGTCAATCCCATGAACCTTAAACCCAAGCTAATACCCCTTAGGATGAGTCATTATACTCTCCTGAGCAACCAAAAAGGGACAACCTTTTCATAGGCATAATGCCAATAGACATTGACCAAAGTCTTGGTTTATTAGGATTAACCTCTATATCCTTCACTAAGCTCCTTATAGGAACTGATGAAGAGATTGTGTCTCTTCAAGTCCATGAAGTTGATCCATAACACCCACCTAAGGATCAACTAAGCCTAGAGAGACCCCTGATCTCTAGCCTCCATCAGCAAGTCACAACTGAGGTGAGTCCCACTGATGTGGAGGGGACTCATGTAGATTCAGATAGCACTGCTAAAAGAGCCTCATTGTATCCTCAAAACAGTGGTAACATCTCTGAGACTGAATCTATGGCAACCTTACCCTTTGATGACTCTGAAAGAGACATTATTATGCAAGAGAAATCAGGGCGCCAAGAAACCACATCTGGTGGTGAGGATGAACATACTTTATATGTTACCTCATCTCCCCATGATTCTTCAAAAGAAGATGAGGGAGTATGCAACTCACCATCCAAGTGTAAGACTTCAAAGGGTAGGTATGCCACTCAACAACTTGAGATTGAAAGTCTCAAGGCCAAACTAGCTGAGAAACAGATTGAGAGATCTGTTAGACACATATCAATTCAGGTCTCCTAACCTCTTCCTCTAGCTCATCAAGCTCTCATGATGATGCTACCAAAAAGGGGGAGAGTGTTCATAGACAAACACCAAAGGAACCACAGAGTCTAGCTCTATCAACTCTTAATACAAGATATCCTGCTTAACAAGCAACAACTTTCCCTGAGCCTCCTCCAAATGTTCTTCAAATGGTCCCAAGGATGTTCAAAGATCTAAATAGGTCTTTTTCTACGTTTCTAATAGGATATTCTATTGAACAACCAAGCCCAGATGTTGCTATGGCATACTTTGGAGCTGAAAAGCTTCAAAGGTTGAATGCACCTTCTACCACTGTCCAAGAAGTTGGTCAACCTAAGGTCCATATTGAACCTGAGATTGATTTCAAAGGGGAAATGGGGACTGATGGTCCAGCAACAGAAACAGTTTAGGATAGAAAGTGCAATCCCATAAACTTCCAAAGCTGAAGTCAAAACCTTAGAAGAACCATTTCAATTTTCCAAAGCTGAGATGGAAGCTACGGAAGGGTTATTCTCTTTATCCGATGATCTGATTATCACAGATGCAATTCTTGATTTAGCATCTAAGGTAAATAGTGAGGATTTTCTTAACCGACCTCTCACTCAAACAACATCATTATCACATGCTCCAATCACTACCTCTCAACCTGAAATCTCTACACAAGATTCTCCAAAGTCTAGAACTTCCGAGGACAACAAAGGGAAGAGGAAGATGACTACAGAAGAGCTTCTGGAGGAAGAAAGGTTAGAAAAGATGAAAAGAAAAGATATACTTCCTACCGGGAAACTGTTAGTTTCAAGTAGCAAAGCACCTGCAACCAACCAGGAGGCTATCAATAACAGAAGGAAGGTGGAGATCATTGACATGCTTGTCAATCTTGAAACTGTTAATGAAGATGTGCTCATGTTATCACTAGAGGAGCTGATTGAGTTAGAAAAGGCAACCCTGTTGAGAATTAAGCAATAAAAAGAAGTAGCAAGGTTGGCCTTAGCAAAAGAAAGGAGAAGAAAGAAAGAAGAAGCTAACCAACAGCTGAGGAGTGAAAGGATAACTTTCCTAAGCTCCAGGGGATTCTATCTTGAGGAACTAAATCCTCACAACAATGACATGATCTTGTGGCTTTTCAAGAAAAAGCAAGATCAATCTGAAAAAGATAGAAGAACGGATGCCAAGGAGAAAATGAGAGAGAAGAAGAGAATGAGGAAGAAACTGGACTTGCTGCTATCAAGAAGTTAGGAGACAAAGCCTGGATGAAAGACTATCTAAGAGCTCATGGCTTTTTTGGTAGGCAAGTGGGTCCTATGTATGAGAAGACCCTACAGTGACATGTAAACAACTTCAAGGCTGACATTCGCTTAGAAAGAAGGAAAGAGATGTACAGGAGAGTACAGGGGATGACTTCAAGACCAACACCTGAACCTCAACCCCAACCTAAAATTATTTCTTTTCCTTTTCCATCAAAACTGAGCTAACCTCTAAGCCATACACTCCAGAACTCACAACATCAACCATACCCACTTCCTCACCACAACCACCTCAACTACCTATCCTCAAACCCAAAACACTCCCAAGAACCCAAACACCTTTACCTACCCAATAACCACCCAAGTCATCCTCTTAGCCTTCTAAACATCTATCCTTATAGGAATTCAAGGAGATCAAGATGAAGCTCATCAAATGTACAACTTTGAGTGATATCTCTTGTGAGGAGGGGTTTGTCAAGCTAACCTGTTGGACCCTGAAAGGACCATACATGCCTATTCAATTGGTGAGTTTATGGTTGTTTTGCTGAGGTTCCCACAAGTCCAAGAATTAATGCGGCAGAAGATCCTGCTGATTAGAAGAACCAAGTATGGCTAACCGCATCTGTTAATGCAGAAGTCATAAAACAAATGCTGACAAGTGTTGTTCTTCCGCATTAACAAATGCGGATAGCTTAGAAGAATGCGGACAAGTGTTTGCTCATCTGCAATTGCAAATGCGGATGACCAGACAAATGCACATAAGTATTTGTTTATTCGCATTAACCAATGCGGATGACCAACATACTGATGCGGAAGATCAAGTAAAGAAATGTTGATCAAGTCAACTCAACCGCATTTGCCAATGCGGATGAACAAGAAGAAATGCAAATGAAGACTTAGACTAGTTCTGATGTAATAGGTCAGGGGTAGTTTAGTCATTTTGTAAAAGGCAACCTGTCTGCCTATAAATATAATAGACAACCTTGTACATGAGGTGCCAGAAAATAGATAATTCGAATATTTTTGTATTTCCTAGATGCATTATTACTTTTCTTGCTAAACCCTAGCAGTTATTGTAATCAAACACCTTTATTAATATATACAAAGCATTTATGAGTATTTTTTTCTGCATTGAATGTTTTTTGATTATATGATTCTGCCATTCAATCATTAACTCAATCATTATATTCGATCCTAAGTGAGAATCTCAATCTCACTACCCAGTCAATTGGTATCAAAGCTTTGGCTCTTGGTTCTTTTTTAGATCTACCCAAGACCTGAATAGAACTTAATTGAACTGGTGATTGAGTTGCAAATAGAGTATTCCATTATCTCTACTTAGAAAACAACAGAAAATACTCTTAAAAAGACCTCTGTCAACATGTTCTCACCTTCAAGAACTATACACAAAACCTACAGATTCATACGAAGAACATGAATATAACAAAAGCTGCGACAGAAACCAAGAAACATTAACAGATCTGATTTACTAAGCATTTGTTGAAAGATTTGGACTATTCGAACTAATTAATCTTAAAACTTACCTAATATATATTTATACAAGTTAAAACACTTTGTTAAAATGGATTCACATAGTTTTTTAGAACTTGGTCAACTTCAAAACCACCTATGCTTAAACATAAATCTAAATTTAAACAATGGAAAATCAGATTCATGAACTATATTACAGGTGTAGATCCAGATTATTGGATTTCAATTTGCAAGGGACCACACATTCCTATTACATTGTCTGCAAATCAAGCTGCCATGTACAAAAAATCAAGAATCCCAATTGAAGACTTGACTCTTGATGATGATGACTATAAGAAAATCAAGATTGATCTTAAGGCTTACTCTATTCTTACTCAAGCACTCAAGATGGATGTGCTGAAAAGACTAGAAAAGTATGGAACTACCAAAGCAGTATGGGATGCACTGCTAATCATGTGTGAGGGAAGCAGTGAAGTTGCTGAAATTAACAAAGATAAACTTGTTAATCAATATGAAACATTTCATCACTCCAAAGGGGAGTCCATCTCTAAACAGCTCCACAAATTTGTGCAGCTGGTGAACGACTTGGAGATAATGGGAGTCACCTACAAAGTGAAGGAGTTGAACAAGAAAATGCTGCATAGTCTTCCTGAAAGCTAGAAACAAAATGTGACCATGATGAAAAATACTCTTGATCTTGGGAGTACTACTTTGGATATCATGATAGCCAAAATAGAAGCATTGGAGCTTGATGAAAGAAGCAGAAATCTAGGAGGACCAAGAGTGATTGAAGCATACAAATTTCCATCTGATTCTCATACTGTGGAAAATGCCTTAATTACTGAAGAACTGATGATTTTTTGTCCTCAAGGGATCAAGTCAAGACCACTGGATTCATTACAGCTCCATCTATCAACAGGCCATCAACATCATCCCAATCAGCAGGATTCTCAGCAACTCTTCCAAACACCCATGATGATACAAGATTAGAAGAACAAAAGGTTACTTACAATGCCTTTGTTGCAAGTTTTGAAGCTTATTTGGGAGGAAGACTCACATCTACACATCTGATCCAGGAAGACTTGGAGGAAATGGATCCAGATGATGTAGAAGAAATGGATTTACAATGGCAAATGGCCATGATTGCTATGAGAGCAGAGAAGTTTTTCAGAAAAGGTAGAAAGCTAAGCCTTAATGAAAACACAAAACTTGGATATGACAAATCCAAGTTGAAGTGCTTCAATTGTGGTGTGACTGGCCACTTCTCTAGAGAATGCAATGCTCCCAAAAGAAACAACAACTTCTAGAGGAATTCACAGAGCCAATCATCTTCACAACCAAATTCAAGCTATCATTCCAACAATCATCAACGGCAGTATCATCATAACAACAACAGTCATACCCGACTCAACCTCAACCGACTAATCAAGCTCATGGAAGTAGTCAGTCATCTGGAAATGCTCTTGTGCTCAAACAAGATGGGGTATGTGACTGGAGCCTGTATGTTGAGGAAGTAAAGCCTCAATTTCAAAATCATAAACTCATGGCTCACATCAATGATGGTCCATCTCCCATGCCATCTGAGGTAAAATCTATCCTATGTAGTGATAAATGCATTGCTGAACTACAAGGTTTCATTACTCATCTGACTCTTTAATAGATGTTGATGAGATGATTCAACCCAGTCATTACCAAAAATCTCCTAGGACACCTCCATCTAAACCATAATTTAGAGGGAAATACCAAGAGGTCACCATTATGAATAGGAACAGGAAACCTAAGACCATCATGTCTTGGGTACCTTATTCTAATTAGTTCTTTTTGCTTGCAGGTTCATCCATATAGGTCCAATAGCTTATGGTATGGGGACAGTGGATGTTCCCGACACATGACTGGAGATCGTTCCCTCCTTCATGACTTCAAGCATATGCAAGGAACTACGATGGCATTTGGTGGAGATTCACAAGGTGGAAGAATTACAGGTGAAAGATCTGTGACAAATGGGATGCTGAGCTTTGACAGAGTGAACTACTGTGAACAACTGAACTTCAATATGCTAAGCGTGTTTCAGATCTGTGACAAGAAATATTCAACTCACTGTACCGACACTTATTGCTACATTTTGAAACCTAGATTTCAGATCTCAAAATAATAGGTTGTCCTAAAGACCCCGAGGAAGAATAATACTTATGTTTTAAACCTGAATTCTGCAACACCTATAGAAGAAACTTGTCTTTTGTCAAAAGCATCATTTGATGAGTCACAGCTTTGGCACATACGTTTGGGGCACACAAACTTTAAAAACATGAACAGATTGGTCAAAGGAAACCATGTCATTAGTCTTCCTCAAAAAGAATTTCATTCTGTTGATCATTATTCAACATGCCTCAAAGGAAAACAACACAAATCTTCTCATAAATCCAAGCTGATAAACACAAACAATACTCCATTGAAGCTACTTCACATGGATCTGTTTGGACCAACTCATGTTATGAGCATTAGAAAGAAACAGTATTGTTTGGTGATCATTGATGACTTTTCATGATTTAAATGGATTTTCTTCTTACTTCATAAAAATGAGGCATCCCAAATAATACAAAACTTTATCACAAAAATTGAAAATCAACTTGATCTTAAGGTCAAAACAATCAGAAGTGATAGTGGAATTGAATTTAAAAATGAAGACATGAGTTCTTTTTGTGCAACCAAAGGCATTGCTCATCAATTTAGTACAGCTAGAACTCCTCAACAAAATAGGATAGCTGAAAGGAGAAATAGAACACTGATTGAAGTAGCAAGGACAATGCTAGCTGATGCTAAACTGCCTATCACCTTTTGGGCAGAGGCAGTTAACACATCGTGCTTTGTGAAAAATCAAACTCTGATTGTAAAAGAAAGTAACATGACTCCATATGAACTGCTCTTTCACAAAAAAACATTTATTGGATTTTTCAAGTTATTTGGTAATCCTGTCTCAATATTAAACACCCGAGACTATTTGGGGAAGTTTTCATCCAAGTCTGATAAAGGATTCTTTGTAGGTTATTCTTCTGTGTCAAAGGATTACAGAGTGTTTATCCTAGATTAAACATTATTGATGAATCAACCAATGTTCAATTCAAGGAACATTCGTTTCCCAAATCTACAAATGGTCCCGACTAGTTGTTTGATATTGACTTATTTACAAAATCATTTGATCAATTTCACTTGTCTGATGCAGGAAATATACATTCAGGTGAAACATCTACAGGTGTAGAAAGAAGATATGACTTTCCATTGATTCCTCCTACATCTACTAAATACATGAATGAAGATGTTCCTCTCCAAGCTGGTCCCATCAGACAACCATCACAAAATCAAAGTGTTTCAACTAAAGGAGGTCCAAGCCTATTACCATCACATTCTAATGATTTGTCAACTGAAATCAGAAATAAAAAACAAGTTACTCCTCAAGCTGAAACATAAAGAACATCAAATGATGGAAGCAATCACAGTGCTGCTGAAGCTGAAGCAAGAACTGAAACTGAGTTTGACTATCTTCATAATTCCCTAACAGTACAAGATGAAGGTGCCTCTGACCATAATGAACTGAATGTCTCCAATCTTGATGTAACCATTGCTGGTGACTCCATTCCAACCACCAGAATACACAAGAATCATCCAGTTGAAACCATTATTGGTGAACTTAATGAGAGGGTGACAAGAAGCAAGTCTAGTATTGCAAACATTTATTTGTTCTCATGCTTTCTATGTCAAACAGTACCCAAGAACATCAAAGAGGCTCTTCAAGACAATAGCTAGATTGAAGCAATACAGGAAGAATTACTCCAATTCAAGAAGCAAGAAGTATGGCAACTGGTAGATCTTCCCGAAGGACGATACCCTATCAGTACCAGATGGTTGTACAGGAACAAGACTGATGATAGAGGGATCATCATCAAAAACAAAGCAAGATTAGTGGCATATGGATACACTCAAGAAGAAGGAATCGATTATAACAAAGTGTTTGCACCTGTTGTCAGATTAGAAGCAATCAGCATCTTTCTAGCATATTCTGCATCCATGAAATTTATTCTTTATCAAATGGATGTGAAGTGTGCCTTCTTGTATGGAAATATTGCTGAGGACGTCTATGTGAGTCAACCACCTGGCTTTAAAGATCCAGATTTCCCTCATAGAGTTTACAAGCTTGACAAAGCTTTGCATAGTCTTCACCAAGCTCCAAGGAAGTGGTATGAGAATCTATCATCTTTTCTTCTTAAAAATTGATATGAAAGAGGAAAGATTTATTAGACTCTCATCAGAAGGAGAAGAGGAAAAGACATGCTACTTATCCAGATTTATGTGGATGACATTATATTTGGCTCAACAAACAAGCAACTCTACAAAGATTTTGAAGACCTAATGCATTCAAAATTCTAAATGAATGCAATGGGAGAACTCGCTTGCTTCTTAGGAGTGCAAGTCCAACAGACAGTAGATGGAATCTTCATCAACCAATCCAAATATATGGATACAATGCTGAAGAAGTTTCATTTTGCTCATTGTCAGTCTATTAGAACACCAGCTGATACCAAAGAAGATTGGTCTTGATCTAGAAGGCAAATCTGTTGATCAGACTCACTATCGATCCATGATAGGCTTACTTATGTATCTAATTGCTAGCAGACCTGATATTATGTTTGGTTTTTGTGTGTGTGCCAGGTATCAAGCTGATCCAAAGGAATCACATGTGAATGCAGTCAAGAGGATATTCAGATATCTGAAGGGCAAACAAGCTCTTGGGTTATGGTATCTAAAGGAAGGAGATTTAATCTCTATGTGTTAACAGATAGTGATTATAGAGGATGCAACTTCAACAGAAAGTCCACATCTGGAGGTTGTCAATTTCTTAGTCCCAGACTGGTCTTTTGGCAATGCAAGAAGCAGACAAGCGTATCTGTATCAACAGCAGAAGCTGAGTATATTACAGCATCAACTTGTTGCTCTCAAGTTCTCTAGATTCAAAACCATATGCTTGATTATGGTTTTAACTTCTCGTACACACCAATTCAAATTGTCAACACAACAACTGTTTTCATAACAAATAATCTAGTTCAGCACTCAAAAACCAAACACATTAAAATTAGATATCACTTTTTGAGAGACTGTGCTAAAAAAGGGTTGATCAAATTGATTCAAGTACCCACTGAAAATCAATTGGCTGATTTATTTACTAAGGCATTTGAACCTGGTAGGTTTGAATTCCTAGTTCAATCAATTGGCATGATTAACCTTGAGTAAAACCAATTAAAACAACAAAAGAACATCTTTAAAAATTATTAGAAAATCACAAAAGAAGTCAAGTTTGATGAAGAAAAGAATATATGGGAAATGATATAATACAGTCGTTATATCATTCACTGTGCTTAATTTCAAAATTTGAGAGACTGTGATGACTTACCAGATATGTTGGTAGGCTCAACTTGGAAGAGAAGATGCATGCAATGATTAATTAAAATCTTATTCAATAGTGAAACACTTATCTCAAGGTACATGTATGTATTGGATTATCTGAGTGCATGTGTGTGTTGTAACCTAAACACACCAGGTAATGATACTTTATGAATCTCTTTCACCTACATCCAGTTTTATCTTTGTTTTGCTGAGCAAAGACCTGATGAGACATGCACATAGTGCAGATGTACTGATCCAAAAGATTCTCAATGAGGAACACATACAAATTGGACAAATCAACAAAAGCAATACATTCCAAGTGAATGAACAAAAGAATCCCATCATGGATCACCTTCCAAAGTGAAGTGAAAAGAATCCTAATGTGGATCAAAGGATCAAAGTAAAAGAATCCCAATAAGGATCAATGAAAATGAGTTCTCATAACTTAAGTAACCTGGTAAGGAAAGTTGTGAAAAAGTTCTACCATGCATTGTATAAGAATTGTTGATCATTCCATGCTTTTGTGTGTGAGGTACATATTGAATAATTAAATCAACCAAAAACATGATAAATATCACTTGCATCAAAATATCAACCTGACATGAGTTTAAGAGGACAAACATACCTTCAATCATCAAGTTCATAAACATGTCCATTTTATCATAAAGGATGCACATGTGTAATGTAAGATTAATATGATCCTAACAAAAGACATCGTTCTCTTCATTATAAATAATCAAATTTATATTCAAAAAGTTTTAAATCTTTAAAGTTTATATCCATATGTGGATATAAACTTTAGGGGAGTAATTTAAAATTTTTGTTTAAGTTTGTATAGATTTTTACTATCTTAAATTACTTTATTAAAAATAAAAAACAAAACAAAAAGAAAATACATGTGTTGATATAGAAGTTATACCATAGTATCTCAGCCTATGTAGATTCTTGGAAGCATGAAAAGTCCAAGATTAGTCAAATAATGGGAAACTTGTATCAGTTCTGACATACAAGTCAATCCAAGCAAGAATTGACAACCTCAACATTCAATCAACTTCATAAGAGAATTCAACCAGAGACATCTCTTCATAACAAGAAAAACCAAAAAAACACATTTACTTATGATTAAGTTCAAAAGTTAATGCAGGTAAGTGCATTGGTTAATGCGAGTGAAGGTAACCCATGCTTATAACCAATGCAGGTAACTTTTTATTTCTAAGTAAAACTAATGCGGACAAAGATTGTATTCTACCGCATTAGTGTGTTAAAAGTATACATGAAAATTTGGTTAAAACCTATGCAGAACAAAAATGTTCAACCGCATTTGTCAATGCGGATAAAATGTTTTACAAGTGTTCAACAACATTTGTGAATACGGATAAAAGTTACACTTCTGCATTTGTGTTACTCATCCGCATTTGTTGATTTCATCATAATCCGCATTTGTGGATGTGTATCTTCAATTTTCATGTACTTTCAAACAGAAATAAATAAGTGCTTAATCTCTTCTGTCACAATGAATGATGATCAAGTAAATATGGATTTTATTCTATCGCATTTGCTACAGTGAGGAATGTTGAACAAGTTTTGTCAACCGTATTTGCTACAGTGAGCAAATGCTGACAAAGTTTGATAAACCGCATTTGCTACAGTGAGCAAATGCTTACCGCATTTGCTACAGTGTGCAAATGCTGAAAATTTTTGATCAGCCGAATTTGCTACAGTGCACAAATGCGGATCCAAACTTCCGCATTTGCTACAGTGTGTAAATACGAATGTCTGAAATCACAAGGTCAAATCTTCCGCATTTGTGATAGTAAACAAATACGGATGTATAAAAGCCATCCGCATTTGCTACAGTGTGAATTAAAACTCCAACTGCATTTGTTCTAAGACTTGTAAAATTTTGTAAAAGCCATTTTTTGGCTATTTAAAGCACGTTCAAAAGGTCATTTAATACTTTTCAAAATTGAGGAAAGACAAATCATTCAAAAATCCCCTTGAAAAGAAGCAAACAAAACAAGCTGAAGAAGTTGTATTCCCTGAGCTAAAAGTGAAACCTACAGAATCATTAAAAAGTATAAGGGTGTCTGGCACTCATACCTCAATACCATCTCCAACGTTTACTATGATGAGAAGACTTATGAGTTGGTGATTGAGAGAAAATAGGGTGGTAAAGAAGGTTTAGAATTCAGATTGTTCAGTGGTTATGAAGTGAGATTATTAGATCAATCCTACATCTTCACAAGGCACTTCAGAGAGATATCCAATAAACTTGGAGAAGAAAATATGCACTTCTTCCTAAAGTGCATCAAAATATTAAAGATGGCATATAACCAGATCATTGCCAAAAGAGAGAAAAGAAAGAAGAAAAAGACCCCTTTGCAGCTTGGGAATATTGTTAAGTTGGAAGTTGATGTGGATGGAAGCTTATTAATTCACAGAGATGGGCTATCTACAGTTTCTATTTGGGAACCTATTACCCTCAGAAATTGCCACTAGAAGCCATCTACAATATGAGCAAAATGAAGATCCATGTGTTGAGCAGGGAAAGGATGTCAGAAGCAACAGACTTTGTCAACATGATCAAGGCTATTTTGGAACCAACTCAAGCATCACCTTTTATGCCTCCACAAGACCCAACAGAATCTTCACAACCTCAATCACCACCCAAACATTCAAAAACATAGACTGTATGATCCTTAGAGGGAGTATTGTTGGACCCTGAAAGGATCATACATGCCTATTCAATTGGTGAGTTAATGGTTGTTTTGCTGAGGTTCCCACAAGTCCAAGAATTAATGCGGATGAAGATCCTGCTGATTAGAAGAACCAAGTATGGCTAATCGCATTTGTTAATGCGGAAGTCATAAAACAAATGCTAACAAGTGTTTGTTCATCCGCATTAACAAATGCGGACAGCTTAGTAGAATGCGGACAAGTGTTTGTTCATCTGCATTTGCCAATGCGGATGACCAGACAAATGCGCAGAAGTATTTGTTCATACACATTAACCAATGAGGATGACCAACATACTAATGCGGAAAATCAAGTAAAGAAATGCTGATCAAGTCAACTCATTCACTCATTCGCATTTGCCAATGCGGATGAACGAGAAGAAATGCGAATGAAGACTTAGACTAGTTCTGATGTAATAGGTCAGGGGTAGTTTAGTCATTTTGTAAAAGACAACTTGTCTGCCTATAAATAGAATAGACAACCTCGTACATGAGGTGATAGAGAATAGACAATCAGAATATTTTTGTATTTCCTAGGTGCATTATTACTTTTCTTGCTAAACCCTAGCAGTTATTGTAATCAATCGCCTTTATTAATATATACAAAGCATTTATGAGTATTTCTTCTGCATTGAATGTTTCTTGATTGTATGATTCCGCCATTCAATCATTAACTCAATCATTATATTCGATCCTAAGTGAGAATCTCAATCTCACTACCCAGTCATAACCTATTTTGATGGCTCCTCGTGTTCCCTCACTAGAGAACAATTCCTTGATCTGCCTAGAGGAACATTAGACCAAGCTATTAAACTCCTTGGCCTTAACTCTGACTCACTAAATGAAGAGGAGAAGAAGCTAAAAAGAAGGCTGGTGACTCTACTGGATTCAAAGAAAGAGGACAAAGTACTAAGTCAACCCCTTGTGAATAAGATAATCCAGTGGAGGTTCGAAAAATCTTCTCATAACTTTGTTGTTGATAGAGAGAATAACGAGATAAACAAGCTTAATGCCTCATTTCTACTACACTTAAGCAGGTTTGACATTGTTGAGTTAGCAGAGAAGCCATTTTCCAACCCCTCCAACTCTAAATAGTTGCTCACATCAGAAATCACCTAAGCAGTTTTCATCTGGCTGAGCTAACAGCTAAGACCAAGATTGAAGAAGAGCTGAAACAAAGAGAGAAATATGAAAGGGAAGGATCAACAACCAAAGGCAAAGCCTTTCTTCAAATGGTTGAAGGTCTTGAACTTGAGTCTATAGTTAGATAAGAGTATGACTATAACTCCAGTCAACCAACTCTCTTTAGAGGAGCACAACAAAGGGTACACATCATTCAAAGTGATAGACTAGATCTCCTGTCTATGAATGATGTGTACAAACTTCTCAACATCACTTCTGGGAAGACAAGAAAACTGAAAAATATCTTCTTTCCTTGGTGCTAAAAATTTTGAGAAGCAGAAACAAGTGAGGTTTTGATAGCATCAGAATAGATAATTTTGTTGGATCAAGAAAGGCTGGTGTAACAAAAACCAAACATTTAGATAATTTTGGTACAACTAATGAAGAACTTCTGAAGGCAAATGCAGTAGGCAAATGCAGTTCTTCTGAAGGCAAATGTTGAGTTTCCGAAGCTTATATCTGAAGAAGCTTCAGAAGGAAAACTCCAACTTCCGAAAACAAAGTGTTCCTTCTTCCAAAGTTCAACATTTAGAAGAAATCATGACAATGACTTCCGAAGTATAAAGACCTGAAGAAAGCCTCAAGCCTTGAAAGAAGTATCCTTTTCCGAAGTATAAGTGGCTTCGGAAGACTTGTTCTTCCGAAGTCAGTTAACCTTCCGAAGAACCTACTATGTATCAGTGGACACAAGTATTGTCCTTCCGACACTCCGCTGCAAATCTCTGAGATACTGCATGGGGCTTTTCCACTCCCATGTAGTTGGCCATACTTTATTTTACTGTTTATTCTTTATCAGTTAGTATAGTTACTAACTTTAGTTGGTGAGAAAAGGTAAGTCACGGACATGTCACGACTACCATATCTTAAATAATATATTATCTAAGATACATTGTTTTTAGCAATGTAGTATTTGCTTTAGTCATAGGTTTCTAGTTGTTATCAAAGTATATCAGACTATAGGTGATAGTATATATAGTTTCTCATTGTAACTCATGTAATATGCTTGTAGGTCTTGTAATACTTTGAGTTGAGAAGTAATATATACAAGTACATTGAAAATTATCCTCTTGTGTTCTTAGTTACTTAGTATATTATTATCAACTATTGGAGGGATTCTGCATCATCTAACCGAGTGTGATTGAGTGAGTTTCAAAGAAAATAAGTGTGTAGTGACAAAAACCGATCCTACATTCCGTCTTGTAGGTACGTCCCATTCGGAACTAAACATTTAGAATTTGCGTCTTTACAAAACTTGAGATACCTACTATATTTTTTGTTACTACTAAAAATGTCACGTAACATTCTTTTTTAACCATCTTTCGTTGTTTCAATAGTTTTTAAACCGTCTTGAACTGCTAAATTTATGATGGGCGCAATATATCGACTATGAAAAAAACACTGCCATAAATTGGTTTATATTTTAATTTTAGATGTTCTTTCGCATACGTATTATTTGACGCATTATCAAAAGATACTGACAAGATTTTGTTTTCCAGTTTATATGTTTTGATAGCTTTGTCAATAAGATAAAAAAATATTTTGATCGGTGTGAAGATAATCAAACAATTCAAACGCAATCATATGTTTTATTATTTGCCGCGAATCACGTTCAACCTAATAGGCGGTGACACAAATATACGAGTCTGGTGTATCATGAGAAGTCGACCAAATATCATTAATTAAGTTAACACCGGTTTGTAAATTTTCAAAATAAGAAATTAATTCATTTTTAGTTTTTTTTACATTTTTAAGCAATCTCTTCTAAGTGTAACACAACTTACATGTTTGTATCACGACTAGAGAGTTCATTGAATTAGTCGAGTCAAACGTTCATTGTCAAAGTGCTTGAATGGTAAGCTTTCTTGGATGACAAAATGCGCCATTTGCTCTCGAACCGCATCAACATCGTAAGCCCATAAATTACTGTTGTTTGTTATCGAAGTTTGACCACGAGACAGTTCTTCTTTCGAAGCTTTGCAATATTTTAATTGAATGTGATTTTTCAAAGTACAATTCGCATCCTTTGAAAAAAATTTGAAACACAATTTGCAACGAGTCTTATTCGAACCCATTGACATCTCATACAAATCATAATTGCACCAAATCTCCGGATTTCTATTAGTAGAGATAACCTGAGCAACCACATTTTGAGAAGGTGCATCACAACCAACGAAGACCGAACACTAGACCATTGTTGACAGTTTTTGATTGTTATGAAGAGAAAGTGAATGTTTTTGAGTTCTTAGAGTGTAGAGAGAGTTTTTGATTATTGTGATTCAATCAAAACACTCACAACTTATTTATAGTAGTGTAGGGGGTTAAATTGATTAAAAGAATGCCAAAACAACGGCTATATGGAGGCTCCTAACGTCTATATAACGATTATATTTTTGAAAATGATAAAAACCGGTTTGGACACTACCGGTTTGTGATCCCCCTCATCCTAACCGATTACGGTTCGACCGGGCCGGTTTTAGCCAAATCGGTTTCGGAGACCAAAATAAACCGTTTTTCGAACCGGATTGAAAAAAACTGATTTTTTGCCCATGTCTAGTTTCAACAAGTCAAATTTAATAATAATATGGGTTATAGTAACTTTGTAGCCGAGCGAAAAGGTACAATAACAAATAGGTTGTACCATCTACGTATGTATAGCTAGAAGTTAATTATTTTAAAGTATATGAAAATAGGATTTTAATGGTTTATATGTTACTTGCTGGTTGTTAATGTATCCAAACATACAAAATTGTGTAAAAAATATAAAATTTAAAATATGAGCAATTGATATCTGTTTTCATAGTTTTGGAATGATATTAACTTTATACTAGGGTTATTCAGGAATCGAACCGAATCGAACGCTATTCATATACAAATTTGGTTCGAATTTATAAATTCGAGAGCAAGCTTCATGCTCGAACTCGGTTTGGTTTTAAACCGGGTGCTCGTTTTTGCTCGGTTTTATTTGTTTTCGTCTTATAATTTAAAGCAAAAATAATAATTCATTCAAATGGTTTTTTTTCAAGTTTCAGTCGTAATATTTTCATCAATGCTTGTGCAAATGTTCTTTAAGAACCAAATCATAAAAAATCTAACATCAAGATATCGCGATTAGGAACAACTAAATGATGTCGAGTTCAAACAAGTTCAAACTTTGGACTTCGGAGAAGGAATTTCGGAGGCAGGATGTGCGATCAGACTATTGCAGGTCGAATTGCCGAAGGTCGGGGTCGCATGTTAGAGTATCAGAGGTTGGGGGTTACATGTCCGAGTGCCGAAGGTCAACGCCTCGGCAGTCGGTAAGGAGGTGGGGGATACGGGGGATGGCTGAAAAGTGATGATGGGTGAAATGATGAAAGAATTTTAAATGTGAAGTGATGATTTGATTAAAGAATTAAAACTTTACATTTAGGGTTGTTGATTTTTTGACTAAATAATTAAAAAAGTGATAATTGGTAAATAACTAAATAGATGTACAAATATATAATATATGAAAACTAAATTAAAAATGATTCGAGCGAAACCGAACGAGCGTACCTTTGCTCGTGCTCGGTTTGTTTTCAAACCGAACTGAGCCGCTTGGTTTGGTTACAACCGAGCCAAAATTCGAGCGAGTAAAAATCTAAGCTTTTTTCGAATGAGTTTGAGCGAGTTTCGAACATCAAGCTATTTGAACAACCTTACTTTATACGTATAATACTCCAAGTGTTCTATTTATATTTTAAAAATTAAATTTTAGGACATTAACCTTGTAATGCCCGTCATCATCTAGTTAGATTATTTATTAATATCATAATCTCATAAATTACAAATAAACCATATAATATAAATTTACTTAATAATTTAAGTATTTTAAGTTGTAAAAAATAAAATAGCTCATCTATTTATTGTTCCGGTTATGCTAGCTTACAATCATAACCCTTGAAAAAAAGTCAAGTTCGAAACAGTCCACGTATGCTTACTATCATGAAACTATTAGCCATTAGGAGAAGCTAGAGCAGTAGTTTTTGGAGCAAATTGTCACTTTCTTTTCTAGTTTGAAACCAATGCTTCAAAACTCTTAAACGAACACAATAGTTAAGTTGACCGTACAAGGGTGAATTCTAGAGCAGATGATATGATAGTCGATGTCAACAACAACAACAACAATAATGTGAAGTGGATAGTAGCTGATGAACTAGGTTAACAAGGGTGGAATACAATAGCAAAAATTACCTTGGTATGGGTGAATATTACTAACATGATGATACTAACTACTAAACAGCAGTTCAAAAAACAATAACAAAAATTAGGTTTACCAGTTTTACATCTCCAAATGGCAAACGGTAATCAAAAATCAAACAAATGCCTCCGGCCTATATGTGATGTAAATGGCCTTATCATAAGCGGCTATGGTAGCCTCCTTTACAGCCTCACTCTGACAAGTGCACTTGATGCATGATAAGTTAATGCTAAAGCCGCCTCATGGATCAGCTAGCTCACCTGCATTTGAGCACATAATGTGAACACCGATCACCTTATCCAACTATTATCTTCACTAGACCTTCCGCATCATCGATTGACTTTTCCCTGAACATCGGATACTGTATGCAATCCAAAACTTTCATCAATCGTGATCCCTGACATTAGAGCCAGCGGCAATTATGATGTTCTTACCCTTGACTAAGGTGTTCCCATAGGTCACTTTGTTTTTCTTGAAAAGGCCTTCGATACCTTTTGTGAGAGTCCCATCATTTCCGCAAGATCAACACTAACATTATCAACCTTCACACCATGCTTGACAAATCTAGTTTTGGCCTCATGCTACATATATGTGGGATGAATGGACAAGTGCCTGAACATCAAAACCTTATTTCAGTTAAGTTAAAAAAAAATAAATAACAAAACTCTGCCTATCATCATGATAAACCACTTTTGTGAATTAATTGAAGAGGACACAGAAGCTCATTCTGGATATATGATACTCTTTTACTTCTTGTCAATGCTTGTGTCTTCTTTTGCTTTATGTTCTAAATATAAAAAGCTTTTGTATTGCATGGATAATTGCACCAAATTAACTCTATATCACATAATTATATTTACAAAAATAAATTATAAGATTAAAAACCCCGAAACTTAAATGAAAATCGTAATAGCTAATACCATAAAAAACCAACATACCCAAGTGTATTGAACTCTCTGAAATCAACAGTAAACATTTGTTGCTTGGACAATCGGTATGTATGTGACTTTTGTTAATGCGGTTGTCATATATTCATGTAGACTCCTGGTGTGGAAAACGACCTTATGAATTTTGAATTTTTTAAATACAAATTCATATTATCTTATATAATATAATCAATCCCTTTCACTTTAAAAAAACCACTTCATCAAGTCTTGACCCGTTTATGGAGTGACAAGTCATTCCTCAAAATGGTTTCACAGCTTCATGCATTATATTACACAAGTTTAGGGACTTAATTTACTGAGATTAGGTTGGGAGACTTTTACTGCAATATGAGAGAGTATGTTATTATTCTCTTTTTATTTATTAAAAGAAAATTATGTAATTAGATTATGGTTTTGAGCATTCAAAGATATTTACTTAAGGTTATAGATATAAATTAAAAATACAGAAACACCATTCTTATAGGAATGATTCATTCTATTTACGTATTGGAAGTTCACCTTAGAACTTAATTCTGATACTAATCTACTGGTCTTGCTAAACTCAACAAGGTGTTAAAAAACAATAATCTATAGTATATAATAAAAACTTAACTAATATGTCACATGGTACTCTCATGTTACTTTTCAAAATATTTTTCCGGCCTAAACTAATATTATTTTAGTCAACTTTTTTATTTTAACAATTAAAGCAATAGTAAAAATTCATTTAGTTTTGGATTTAATTTTTTTATAATCAATTTAGTTATATAATCATATTGTTTTTGAACTATACATATTTTTATAACCAAATAAGATTCAACTAAAAAAATAACTAAAAAGAAAAAAAAATCTTTATTTATATGTTTTATATTTAGGTTAGTGTGCTTTTAGTACAACTGGTGTTTAATTTTACATGTATTAATTGTCTATTATATTATTCAAAAAAGTATTCAAATATTTATAGCTTATAAATATAAATTTTTTATTTTTTATTTTTACAGTAATGTGTAACTTAATGATCATATGACATATTTATACATTTATGAATTATTTTGTTTTTTATATTTTCAACCCGTGTTTTATACGAGTTTATTAAAGCTAGTAATATTAGAAACTATAAAACTATAAATGAAAGCTACAAATCTAGTCATAAGGAAACAGAAGACTTAAATTTTCATCTCATATGATTGGTATTTAATGGGGTTTGCTCTTTGCTTTTTTGGGCTGCCTCTAGCAACTGAATAGTTTTGGCCTCAATAATTGTTTACAATAACATAGCGCTTGAAGTTTTGAACCGAATTGTGTGACCAGTTTCTTTTATTATGTTTTTAGCTAGGGTGAATTACATTTTTTGTCCTTAATATATAATTCACCTATAACTTTTGTCAATAATGTTCAATAATGTTCAATAATGACATGAACCATTCTTTATGTAAGGGATTTGTAGGATTTTATGTTTTTGATGTTATATTTTTAAATTATTTTGGTCAATGATATGTTAAATAACCAATATACCCTTGTTGTATTTTTTTTAAAATTCAAAAGAAAAAAAAAGAGTAATACAAAAAAAAACTTATTCATCGACTCTCTCTAGAACTCCACATTCTCTTCATCCTCAATCACAAACAAGAGAATTTTTGGTAGGGGAAACTAGTAATGTTTACCTTTAATATCTTTGCTTCACCTTGACTTTTGGTAGATTACTGTTTTATCTTGTCCATCGATTGACTCATTAGTTACAAACAAGCTTATTTGCTCCCTGTAACATCAAATATATCAAAATTAGATTAAGATTCACATTCTATCAATCACTTTCCTCGCCTTTTTGGCTTTGGAATTACGAGTTTCAACTGCAAAGATGTTGGAAAAGATCGGATTGTCGTCTCTGAAGTCTTCACGAGAGAATATAATTGGGTGATGTATGACCATTGTCAAGAATGTTCTTATTAATTCACTTTTATTAACTACAAGGTTTGACCTTAAGTGAAGTACTCTTGAAGACTAAGACAACAGATTATAAATGAAAAATAATAAGTAGAAATGATAGAACCCCAAATTAAGAAGAAAAAAAAAATCATTCCTTGTTTTTAGGACTTAATAGCGGTTGACAAGAGTGGTGACCCCGACCATTGGCATTATAACAAATATATTAGATTTCTTGAATTGGTGGATGCATTGCAAGAGGCAAGCGTGAATATTACTAACAATGCCCATTATAAGAAACTTCATGAGGTTTGCGCAATTGCAATTAGAAGAACAAAGAATCTGAAGACACTTTGGCTTAAGGAGTTTTATGGAATAACGAGTGCATATCAGATGAATGAATATATATACCAAAGATCCAATTGTCCCCAACCATTCAAGATTAGGATCTTTACTTGCTCCAATCCATCACTCAACTTTGTTCATCATCAACTTTCTTACCTACAAACTCTAATAAAGTATTCAGAAGAAGATCTTAAGAAGATTGATATGAATGAAAAGTCTCTCTAGATAGTAGATGCTTCAAATGACCATTCCTAACTACATCTTTAAGAAATACATTATCGCAAAGAGCTTGTGGGACGTTATCAAGGGAAGTTATAATGAAATTGAAGGCATAAAAGAATACAAAAGGGATGTGTTGAAGCAAAAACTTGACAGCTCAGCTTCATCAAATGTGAAATTATGACTGCTACGTATCTTGGATTTCTTGAATTGGTGAATACATTGCAAGACGCTAACAATGACATCATAAAAGAAAGTTCATGAGGTCTACACATTGCTATTAGAAAAAAGTAGTAGGTACACCCCCACAATGCGACGGGATAACATCCTTTCAAACATTACAGATAGTTGTCTTAGAATAATTTAATAATTAATTCATAATCGATATAGGAGAATCGTCGATGTCCCTAAGATCTTAAATGTCGACATGCGTATGTCGTCTCTCTTGTAAATCTAAACCTTTCATGATCTGAAGTTGAAGATAAACACTAACTAATTATTCTTAAATATCTTAAAATTAAATAAAATTACATTGTTGTCCAAAGAGTTGTATTATATAATAATATAGATATAGATATAGATAAGATCTAAAGACACTTTTGCTCGAAGTGTTATATATAACTATAATAGCCTATAAGGTAGAGATAGCCGCTAAAGAACAAACTATCTCCAGCCATACAAGATCTACATCCATACTTGCCCTCCATTAATCACTCAGCTCCTATTTCATTGGCTTTCCTATCAACAAACTCCAATAATTTTACATCAAGTTCCCTAGATAAGGTATACTGAATCACCATCTGGAAGCTCAACTCTAACTTCACTCTTTGAGAGTTGCAAGTCAACATCACTTTCTTCATCTTCTAGTTCCAGCCACTCACATGAGCTTTTGCAACTCAAGAAACAAACTTCCTTCAGCTTTCTAATAAAGACATTTGAGTATATCCATCCTGATGATCTTGAAGATATAAATATCAACTACGAGATAACTATGATCTCCTTTAGAGGTGAGCAATTTAACAAAGCACTGAAAAAAGGTTCTACTATCGCCCTTCAAGTGGTAACGGATAAGTTCTATCCGACTATTGCTTATTAGCCGTATAATTCAACATCAATTTTCATCACACCAACATGGCTGTGATTTTATAAATTCATCACCAAGGAAAACAACTATGAGGAACAAAACAATGTTCCTACAATCACCGCTTGAACTGGTGTAAACACATGAGAGGAACTTTAAGAAGCTTAAAATAGGTTGGATGACATAAACAATATTATTTTTGTGTTCTTTTTATATATGGGGTCCTGATAAAAAAACTATTCAAAGTTCCTTAAGAAAACAACATATACAAGCCAAAAAAAAAAAAAAAAAATTCAAAAAACGTAGTTTTAATC
The DNA here is from genome assembly GCA_025506515.1 of Flaveria trinervia. NCBI lineage: Eukaryota > Viridiplantae > Streptophyta > Magnoliopsida > Asterales > Asteraceae > Flaveria > Flaveria trinervia. Next base: position 64,303,041 of record CM046443.1, read on the forward strand.
TTAAGAATTCATATTAGTTGCCGATTTAAATATAATTCTTGATGTCAATAATAACAACTGAAATTGCAACAAAAGAGTGTTCAACCGTCAAACCCATACCCTTGCTCATATTATTCGTGGGCAATCCTTAATGTCATCTGAAACAAGCCCAAAATCATATTCTTCAAATTAATTAAATAAAATAAAAAGGTCTATGCAGAGAGTGATCCAAATTCTAACAAAGCTTCGTGCAAACAGCCCGTCAAACCACCACATTCATCTTCATCTTATTATCCCTCAAATCAAAACACACAATCAGAGTGGGAGCTATATGTGAATGGGCTTGTCATAAGTGGCCATGGCAGCCTCCTTCACAGCTTCACTCAATGTCGGATGAGCATGGCACGTGCGTGCGATATCCTCACTCGAAGCATCGTAAGTTAAAGCCAAACTAGCCTCATGGATCAGCTCTCCAGCGTTTGAGCACATTATGTGAACCCCTAACACCTTATCCGTCTCCTTTTCTGCTATTATCTTCACCAGTCCATCAGCATCATCGATCGACTTAGCCCTGCTGTTTCCCAACATCGGAAACTTCCCAACGGTGTATGCGATTCCGAGCTCCTTAACCTGCTCCTCTGTTTTCCCTACAGAAGCCACCTCAGGATGCGTGTAAACAACACCAGGTACCTTATCATAGTCCACATGCCCTTCCTTCCCTGCAATGAATTCCACACAAGCAATACCATCTTCTTCAGCTTTGTGAGCCAACATAGGCCCTGGAATGACATCACCAATGGCAAAAACACCCTTTACATTTGTTGAGAATCTTGAATCTACGGGGATTCGACCGATTTTGTCAGTTTTAATACCAATATTCTCTAAACCAAGTCCAGATGTAAACGGGCTCCTACCCGCGGAGACAAGAACAATATCAGCCTCGAGTACAGATTGATCACCGCCCGCTGAGGGTTCAATGGTCAGTTTGATAATGTCGGTAGAAGTGTCAACTGCAACCACTTTAGTTTTGAGCATGAACTTCAATTTTTGTTTCTCGAGGGAGCGTTGAAATTGCTTGCGGATCTCACCGTCCATTGTTGGGACAATGTCTGGTGCGAATTCCACAACCGTGACCTCTGTGCCAAGACGGGCCCACACCGAGCCCATCTCCAAGCCAATGTATCCAGCTCCAATGACAATCAGCTTCTTGGGGATTTCTGTTAAAGCCAGAGCTCCAGTTGATGATACGATCCTCTTTTCATCAATGGTGATCCCAGGTAGTCCTTTGACATCAGAACCAGTGGCAATTATGATGTTCTTGCCTTTGACTACAGTGTTCCCTCCATCAATGGTGTCAACAGAAACTTCAGAAGGAGAGACAAACTTCCCATGGCCCTTGACATAGGTCACTTTGTTTTTCTTGAAAAGGCTTTCGACACCTTTTGTGAGAGTCGATACAGCTTTATCTTTTTGGCCCATCATTTCAGCAAGATCAACACTAACACTATCAAACTTCACACCATGCTTTGCAAATTTAGTTTTGGCCTCATGGTACATGTGAGATGAATGAAGAAGTGCCTGGAAACCATCAAGATAAACTCAGATTAAGCCATACTAAACCATCCATCCTTTCCAAACAAATGATTATCCTTAAAGGTCCCATACATTAGACATATAAATTAGAATCATATAGAATGCACAACATATCAGGAAGAGAAATTATAAGGGTTGCATTAGAACTGCTCTATGTCAGTCCCTAAAAGTCTGATGTCCTGTTAAGATTTAAAAAAAAAGAAAAAGAAAAACAAATACTTGTATAAGTGTCCCGGACCAAGATTCATAAGTTGGCTAACTCACACTTCAAGCAGAATATATCATTCCTTTCCAACTATAGGACATATGAGATACAGATTTTATATAGTAGCAGCAGTTTCACAACTTATCAAATGTTGTTTGTAGGAAGATGGTCCAACACAAAGGAGTGCTTTCAGTTGACAACTATAGACGGACAACATAAAAAGCACAAAATTTCATGAACAAACAACTATATGTAGAGTAAGACATACATAATGGTCGCATTGTTGCCTGACACTAGATTAGTGGAAGCTCGTAAGGAAATCAGTAACATCAGGTTTATACATTAGGTTAAATTAGTGATTGTGAGCCTAACTCCTTGATCGACTAAGGGTGATTTTGTATGATGAAGGGGTAATAAGTCTCAAATCTAATGACTGATATACAAGGCCAAGGCCATGAGGACAATTGAGAAAACTATTGCACAACAATAATCAATCACCACTAAAGCTATGATTAAAACATGCATAATTAAAGCTGAATCGCTGAAATCAAAGAGTGAAAGGAGAAGCAGACGGTTGAATCAGCATATCCGATCATACCTACCGTGTTGTGCGGATCGGATCGGATCGGCATCTGATTAAGCCCTAGGGTACTAAAAAGCAGGTGGATCGATGAAACATAAACTAGTGAGGGATTGAACTGAACTGAATTGAAATACGTACTTACCTTAGAAGGAATACAGCCGACGTTGAGGCAGGTGCCACCGAGAGCACCACGCTTCTCAATACAAGTAGTTTTAAGGCCTAACTGAGCAGCCTTGATCGCCGCCACGTAACCTCCGGGACCGCCGCCGATGACCACCACATCGTTGTCGTCAGATCCCGAGGTGAATCCTCTGGAGAAAGCAGACGATGAAAGAGAAAACGAATACCTGAAAGCATCTGTGCATACGACGCCACTCTTCAGCAGATTGCTCATCTTCCTTCTTGCCAGATTCCCCATACCCATGCTTTCTAAGATTGTTTGTAGAGTCCTCAGATGATGCCCCCAAATGATCAAATTTCAACCTTACCAAATCAACTGTTTCAGACTAAAATAGTAATATAAACACACAACACAAGGAAGGAACCTCTCACAAAATAGTATACTGAAATAGGTTTTTGGGTATGCAAAGTTTGACTTTCGCCTGCCCATGTTGACTTGTATTAAACTTAACAAAAGGTAATTTTCAATGTGAACTACCAATATTAGAGTTTCTATTTTACGGCCAATTTTTTTTTTCTTTTTTCTTTTTTCTTTTTTTAGTAAAACCAGCAGAAGCTGCAAAACATACAATCAAAAGAAATTACAAACTACCGACAATGAAATCTCATCAACGACAACGACTTAAGAAAAAAGAAATACTTTTATCATTCTATAAAAAAACATAGAATATGATAATGAATGTCACTACTTCCATCATTATCTTGTAATATAACCAATGGATAGCAAACAAAAGTATGTGTTTCGATGCTACTTTCATTCCCATCGAAAAACTCACACAAACAAAACATCTAAATTAAACTTGGATAATATAAAAATCGTAAAAATTATTTTCAGATCGAAATTATTGATGTTTCATTCGAATAAATCAATCGGATACAATTCACAAAAACAAAACATCTAAATCAAACTTGGAAAATCTGAAAGTCGTAAAAATCACTTTCAAATTGAAATTATTTGATGGTTCATCCAAATAAATCAATCGGATACAATTCAGACGATATCAAGAATTTGTATGTTTTTAATTATTTTTATTTTTATTTTAAATAATCATTGAAAATACGTATTTTCCACTCGAATTTCACATGTAAAATTCTGGAAAATCGATTCGAAATGCATTTTTTAATGAAGCTTTTTTTACCCAGCTCGACCCCAGCCAGGAACTCTACCCCTTGGACCCCACCAAGGGTTGCTGCCCCTTGGACCCCGCTACTAGGGGCGTTGTCCCGAACCCCCGCTAAGGGGGCATTGCCCCCTTAGAACCCCCATTACTTAGGGGCTTCGCTTCTACAAAGGTTTTCAATATCGAAGATCATATTAGACGTTAGTCAATACAATTACACTAAAATATCTAACAAAAGATAGATGATTCCTTCATTCACTTTCATACATATCTCAATACTAGATATGAATTGTACTGAAATATAGTTGATTATATTAGGATAGGATTATAAAAAATATGATGTTGAATTTAAAAGGATCAATTGCATATATACCCTCCTAAACATCCCTTAAATGCATATATATCCAACTAAAAACTTTAATTGCATATATACCCAATTAATTATTATGACAATATTACCCGTCATTAGGTTTAAACAAATCATCGATCATTCACCTCCTTCATTCTACATCGATCTCCCTCAATCCATTCAACTTCTACAATCGATCGCTCATCCATCTCCTTCGCATCCATTTGACATCGATCATCCATCTCCTTCACATCCATTTGACATCGATCATCCATCTCCTTCACATCCATTCGACATTGATCATCCTCTTCCTGTATCAGTATGTTTTAGTCGATTTTTACGTTTTAATAGGTAGTTTAACTGAATTCATTGAACCCACACATGTGGGATATACATGCGATGCAAAGTTTAAATAAAATCATTGAACCCACACATGTGGGATATACATGCGATGCATGTATCAATCTAAGCATCTATACTTGCAGGTACAAAATCAATGATTTTTTCAATTGAATAGTTTATAGTAAATTGTTCAATAGTGGAATATGGTATGAATTAATGTTATGATTTTGTCTTTTTCAATCATTCAAGCTAGTTATAATATTTAATTCTAATTATGTTCAATATGAACTATTGGATGTTGAATTAAATTATTTGCAAATGCTACTGATTTTGTTATTCAATCTCTTATGTAAGACTATTATTAGTGTTTAGATAACTTTTCTATACTATACTACCCAGTTGGGTTTACAAATTGTTTTTGCTCGATATTAAAGTTCCATCAAGTTTCTTGTTTTTGCTCGATTATTGATCTGCTAATATTGTTTTTGTTTTTTATAAATAGGTGATTCAAGATGGGAGATGATAATGTACATGTAATCCCAACATAGGAGATAATGCCTCAATCACCAATGCTAGAGCCATCTAAGTATAAGATAAAACTAAAATATGGAGGCTACTTTCAATTTGCTAAGAACTCATCTAGGAAAAGATATTGTTGTGGCTATCAAAAATGTATTTACATTGACACATACATGTACAGTTTTGATGATTTAATCGTAGAGGTTAGAAAGCGTTATCCCTCAAATAGGAATATGGTTTTCACAATTTGTTTTGTTGACAAGAATGCCACGGAGCAATCTTTTATCAACCTTGATTCTCATGAGAATTTTCGGTTGATGCTTAGAATGTATGAGGTTGAAACAGAATTAACTATTTATGTGACAACAAAGAAAGAATCAAGTGTTAATGTGACAATAGATGATTATGTAGAAATATCTTCAACGGACCAAAGGTACATGTTATTTTCAAGTGATATTAATATGATGTGCACCATAATTTAATTTTGATAAAATTTATGCATATTTTATAGGGGTGAAGATGAAGTCAATGATGAATCACATGGTGAGGAAAAATCAAAGTATTCCTTAGGGGATGAAAGCTATCATAGTCATTATATTTCTGATAGTGAATTAGAGATGCACAATTTCCAAAAGGAAACTTCTAGCAAGAAAAGTCCAACCATGAAAATGAACTCAACATTTGATAATGTTAACGTGTTTAGAAGAGCGTTAATCCATTATGCGTTGATTAATGAATTTGAATACTTTATTGAGAAAAGTGAGCCAACACGAGTCACGGAAAAATGTGTAGACAAAGATTGTAAATGGAGAATTCATGCCTCTCTCAAGCAAGATGGGATCACATTCGAGGTAAAATTTTACTGAGCACTTCAATTCGTCGAAATGGAATTAAATACTTTTTTTATGTGGTTTAGATTCACTTTATTAAATTTGAAAAAGTAACATTTTATAAACTGTGCTTGTGTATAAATCATGTAGGTTAAGACATTTGTAGAAGAACATTCTTGCATTAGAAGCAACAAGGGTGGTAACAAAGTTGCATCTCAAGGATGGATTGCTAGTGTAGTTAAAGACAAGCTAAAATCTGATGGAGATGTCTCTCCCAAAGAACTCCAGAAGTGGGTTATGAATAACTACAACATTGATATATCATATGATAAAGTTCGTAGAGGGAAAGAGCAAGCTTATGCTGAAATTTTTGGCAAGTGGGAAGACTCTTTCATGAAAATGAACGACTACAAAGAAGAACTACTACGACGAAACCCAGGTAGTGTTATTGACATCGACTATGAGAAAGACGATGACAAGAAACTATTTTTACGGTTTTTATATCATTAATAGCTTGTTCGAATGTGTTTCTTAATGGTTGTCGCCCTTATATTGCTCTTGATGCCTGTCATTTGAAAGGGAGGTTCAATGGGGTCCTAGTCTCTGCAACAAGTGTTGACGGTAACAATTCAATTTTTCCGGTGGCCTATGGTATATTAGAATCAGAAAACAAAAAGTCATGGATTTGGTTTCTTGAGTTACTTAAGAAAGCAATTGGAACACCTAATGGTCTTGCTATATCATCTGACATGCAAAAAGGTTTGGAAGTTGCAGTTACAATAGTTTTTCCTACAGTTGAGCATAGAGAGTGCATAAGATACTTATCTAGCAATTTAAAGAAACATTTTCGTGGGGATTTTTTAGTAGAAATTTATGGCGGGCTGCAAGAACGTATAGTGTTACCGAGCATGATAGATTATTAACTGAAATAGGTGAAACAAGTAAAGAAGCATTGGCGTACATTACTGAAAATCACAACAAAATATGGAGTCGATGCAAGTTTGGGACAACATGCAAGTGTGATTACTTTACTAACAACATATCAGAGGCATTTAATTCTTGGATTGGTGAATTGCGTTATAAGCCAGTTCTTGACCTCCTTGATTCTATCAGGGAGAAGATTATGGTACGATTAGACAAAAAACGAAGGATTCTAAACCAATGGAAGGGTGTACTAGTACCTAAGACTAAGAATCATCTCAAACAAATCTCCAAGGTTAGTGTAATTTTATTCATTTGTTCTATATTAATTGTTGAAAATTTGTGTGATTTTTGTTAATGTATTTTCTATGTTTCATGTAGAATTTGGGCGAGTACGAAGTATGTAGAGGTGGTGAAAATCGAGCAGAAGTTAAATTTGGGGAAAAGCGTTGGGAGGTCATACTTGATGAGCGAACATGCAGTTGCAGGGTTTGGCAAGTTAAAGGTGTTCTATGTATACATGCATCCGCTTTTATTGCATTTATAAGGGATGAATGGGATAAATTTGTTGATTCTTACTTCACAATTGAGAAATATAAACTAGCTTATGCTCTAGAAATTGCTCCTATGCTTACAAAGAATCAATGGGTGCAGACCGGGGAGAAGATCTACGCACCTATAATCAAACGGCCTCCTGGGAGACCAAGAAAGAATATAATTAAATCAAGTGATGAGCCATCAAAAAAAGACATAAATGTGGGCGTTGTGGTGAGTATGGACACCATAAAAAAGCTTGCAAAAATTCGGCACCTCAGAATCAACTATAATGGATTAAAAATTTGGTATTTTGTTTTGTTTTCTGGATATTGTTATGTCATTGTTTCTTGACTATTGCCATTAGTTTCATGACTATTGTTATGTCAATGTTTTTTGGATATTGTTAAAATTATTGTCTACAAATATCTCCATGATTCAAACTATTGTTTAGGTGAAAAAAACCTCACCTAATAAACAACAAATTCAACATATTATGAGTAATGTTCGTCATGAGAATAAGTAATTTGGTTTAAGAAGTTTATTACTTTTAGTTAGTTTGACTACAAAACACATAAATGAAAAAAAAAGTTATCAGGTTTGTAAGGGGAAAATTTACCAATTATGAAGTTTTAATAAGAATAAGGGCAAATTAGTCATTACATAAACTACTTTTAATAAAATGGGTAAATTTGCTAATTATAAGGTTTTGTAAGGGGATATATACATTAAATTTTTTTGCTTGGGTATATATGCTATTAAAGAGTTTTAGAGGAGGAAATATGCTTTTCACCCAATTTAAAAAGACTAAAAAAATTGTGGGCTTGAAATGTGTTATTCTATTGTTTTAAAAAGTAAGGCATTTTGGTCATTATGCCAAATACGTCAACTCATTATGTATTATACGTTTATTGTGTATTATATTTTACATTATTTGTAATGTACATTTATCATTGTGTTTTACGTTTTAGATTATTTTATGTTATTTTTGTTATTGTTTTTATAATTTATAAAAACTTGTTATCTATTATTATGTTTTATAAATAGACGTACGCAATGATATATTTTCACCAATGTATATCTTATAACTTATAGTGTTCAATATAACACAATGATGATAAAAAACACAACGAGACATTGTGTTATTTTGTCATTATTTATATTGTATTAGATTAATTAGTTACTAATTTGTTATTGTCTTTTACATATTAAAAATACAAAACAACGTTATTCCAACATTATTTTTTTGAATTCGTCATTTATAGAAAAATACAATAGTTTCAGTACAATAACTAACAAAAAGATATAATAAACTTCACTAAATATACAATGACGAGATATAATCTTTAAAACATAAAAAAATATTATCTTTTTAAATAAAAATATTGTACCCGATTAAATATAAAAAATACTCGCTTTTATAGTGTATTTTTTATTAAAAAATAATATCGTACATAAATGTTATGAACATTTAAACAAATGGGAGAACTTATAGAAATTCAACAAAAGTGGTTTTTCTTCTATTAATACTCTTTTGACAAACGTTTTCTTATAATATGATATTTACCATTAATTAAATAGAATGATAGTTGATATTACTTGTTATACTTTCTACTATTAAGAGTATTAGACCTACGCAATGCTATATTTTCACCAATGTATATTTTATAACTTATAGTGTTCAAGATAACACAATGACGATAAAAAACACAACGAGACATTGCGTTATTTTGTCATTATTTATATTGTATTAGATTAATTAGTTATTAATTTGTTATTGTTTTTACATATTAAAAATACAAAACAACGTCATTCCAACATTATTTTTTTGAATTCGTGATTTATAGAAATATACAATAGTTTCAGCACAATAACTAACAAAAAGATATAATAAACTTCACTAAATATATAATGACGAGATATAATCTTTAAAACATAAAAAAGATATTATCTTTTCAAATAAAAATACTGTACCCGTTTAAATATAAAAAATACTCGCTTTTATAGTGTAATTTTTATTAAAAAATAATATCGTACATAAATGTTATGAATGTTTAAACAAATGGGAGAACTTGTAGAAATTCAACAAAAGTGGCTTTTTTCTAATAATACTCTTTTGACAAACGTTTTCTTATATATGATATTTACCATTAATTAAATAGAATGATAGTTGATATTACTTGTTATACTTTCTACTATTAAGAGTATGTGTATTTAAACCTTTGTTCTTATATTAATTAAACTAATACTTTGCCCATTTCTCTTGTGTAGTAGAAAACGAATAAAGTATCTTATACCTTGTCTCTTAAAGGGTTTTTAAATCCAAATGAGATAGTGAACATGGGCCGTGGAATAGTTTATTAGCATATTTGTATTTGCATGAAACATACATATAAACAAAACTATGGATTAGTATGGAATACCAAATAATTAAAAGCATATAAATATAATTTTATGTTAATAAATATATTCACAACTATTATATCTCTAAATGATAAACAACATCATTTATAAAATTATTTCACATACACACACACGTATATACATATATACATACATACATACATACGTACGTACGTACATACCTACGTACCTACGTACATACATACATACAGACATACATACACACATACATACACACATACACACACACATACACACACACATACACACACACATACACACACACATACACACACACATACACACAGACACACACACACACACACATACATACACACATACATACACACATACATACACACATACATACACACATACATACACACATACATACACACATAAATACAAACATACATACACACATACATACACACATACATACACACATAATTGTGACACCCATCACCTTAAGGTCCGTCGAACGATATAATTAAGCATATAAGTATTTTAATTATTCTTCCTTTTCTTCATGAACTACTGCTTTAAGGAATCATGTCTGCTTTATTACCCTTGTGCCTGTACTTCCTCCGTGAACTTGTGCTAAGCAAAAACCCTTTTATAAATTTCATCACTATTATCACCAAATGTATCATTTTTAATTACAACCATTGTCATTGATGAAACCACTTTAAGCTATCAATTACCATTAAACACGCTTTTAACCTTAATACAATGAACATTTTAAAGTAGTTTTCAACTGAAGCAAACTTTGGAAACTCGGGGGCTAAGTGCAGGGACTAAAATTAACATTTTGCAAACCTGGGATGGGTATAAAAACCCCATTCCCAGCCATTTTCTTCATTCTCTCCATTTCTTCATCATCATCTTCTTCTCCACTTCACATCTTCTTCTTAGCACCAAAAACGCCCTGTTTGGTCACGTTTTCGTCGTCTAGACTTCACCTACAACTTAGTCTACTCCATCCTTGCAGGTAGACGAACTTGGTTGTCCATTTCTTGCTCGTTTTACTGCTGTCCATTTCTAGGGTTTAGGGTGTTTGGGTCAACTCGAACACAAGAGGTCGTGTGGGTGCGTGTGATGACTTTCTGCGTGTGCTTCTTGTTCGTGTGTGTTTGTTGTGTGATTCTGGAAGTCCTTGTTATGTAAAACCCGTGCTTGGGGTAGCCGAAGGCTGCTCTGCACTTCAGCAGTCGCGAACCTGCAGTTCAGGCGACTGGGTCTGTCATGCGACTGAGCCGTGGACTGGGTGAGTCGTGCGACTGAGTCATGCGATTGTGTCTTTCGGGCGACTGAATCATGCGACTAGGGATGTCATGCGACTGAGTTGTGCGATCGAATAAATGTGCGTGCGATTGAGTCAACGCGGATGAGTGTGTGCGCGATTGAGTCAATGCGGGTGAATGAATGCATGCGACTGTGCGTGTATCGCACAACTGAAGGCCAATCGTACGAATGAAGGTTCAGTCGTACGAATGAAGCTGATTTGTACGAATGAATGTTGATTCGTGTGTATGGAGGTTAAGTCATGCGATTGAGTGTTGTGTGGTATGACTGAATGCCAGTCGTACGAATGAAGGTTCAATCGCGCCAATGAAGCTGATTTGTACGATTGAAGGTTGATTCGTACGAATGGAGCATTGAGTCGAGCGTCTGGTCCTGTTGTGTGACTGATGATGTTGAGTGTGAATTTCCTCTTGAACGTCTGATGATGATAAGGTAACATCAGTAGAAGTGTCATTGCTTGACCACAAAGATTAAAGTTAACGCTATCAACATGCACATACTATTTCAATTGAAATCAACCTAACATTCTACAATTATCGACAACCCATTTGGAACTACAAATACTTAACAAGTGCTATCTTTCATAACAATGAGATCATTACACGGATGTTATAAGCAATGACGACTACTCTTAGTACTTGAATCTACATAAGATCTGATGCGTGTGTCCGCTTGTGTGTGTGCTACCCACGACCGAACCGATACAACCCGAACCGACCAAACATTACTATACGCTTTATACACGTCATTAATGCTTAACAATAACTGTCAATAGGTGTTTGACTGTTCATTGCATTCAACTGTTGGGAATCTTGATCATTCATACTTACCACTTAACATGTGAGTTTCGTGGCCCCGTTTTATGCTTATACTACTTTACAAACATGGGGGAAAAGTATGATCGCCCGTTTTCTATGCTGTACAACATACATACAATTTACATACTTGGAATCAACGTGCTACTGTTTTGTGGGTACTTATTTGATACATGCTTGAGTCTGCTTTGTGGTTCTTTCTTTCAACCATTAAATTCCAGTGTGGGAACTGACGGATAGGTATTGGTAGTACTACTAGGTTGACACTCCCCCCTCGTGTTGGTATCTAGTTAGTACCAACAAAAGCCAGGAACGGGCCTTGGGTGAATATACTCCGACAAGATTCTTTGTGTACGTCGTTAGGTTTGGTTGTAAAGCTCTTGTCATGTGATTTTGCTTGCTTATAACTGTATGCATGGTATTCTACAACAACTTTATACATCATCATTACTTATTTACTTTTAAACCTGCAAGCTCACCAACAATTTTGTTGACCATTTTGAGCATATCTTTTCAGGTGATCATGCTAGCTGAGGTTCTAGGTGTGCTGCCTTAGTGGAGACCCTAGGATGCATTTCCGGCTAAACTTGTCATTTTGAAAACAATTGTTGTATCTGTTTCAAACAACATTACACTTTGTAACTTGTTCTCGGGTTGTGGGAATTGCATACAATGTTATTATCTATGTTTATCTTATATCATGTTTATGCTTATGGCTATGTGGTCGTGATTACTGACTAAACACGACACAAGTCCCCTTGTTGTCGGGTGTCGTTATGACACGCTTGTCATCATTATTATTATTGCATCTCTATCACTTACCATGTGTTATGAGGATTCTCGTCTCGTTACATTCCGTGTTTCCGCTCTTAGCGGGGGTGTGACAGACTGGTATCAGAGCCATTGGTTATAGAGAATTAGGCAATACACTTGACCTAGACTATAACCTAGGAACCTTCATGCAGATTTGCATGCCAGGGCTGTGTGCATTTTATATCTCATACGTGTTCCTCATTACTTGTTCGATTAACTATCTGTTTCGTGATCATTTCACCCTGTGAGGGAGCCCTTGTGCTCACTCTTTACGGGATGCTTGTATTGGATCTTCCGTTTCCCTCTGTGCACGAGTTGTTTTATCAATCCGGGTACTGAACCCAAAGAGATCTTCATAGATCATGCTATTGCGTTTGACCTTAGACACTGGGATTTACCCCGAGGAGGTTATGTCTGAGACCTCGAGAGAGGAGGAAATAGACAACCTCCGCTAGACTAAACTTGATTTCATGCATGGATATGCCATTATTATGATGGACTACTGTTTGGACATTACTTATACATGGTGTAAGAATTTCATGATTTGTAAGCGATGCGTGACAACCATAAGTATGGCATTAACCCGGAAAGTTAGGCCTTAATGTGACATGGATAATGTGTCCTGCAATGGTTAAAAATTATGCGTTTACTATTCTTATGATTAGAACATGCCGCCTCGAAGAGTTACCCGCAGCAACATTGGCGGAAGTGAAGCCCCGAGAGGCAGAGGCAGAGGCAGAGGTAGAGCACCGAGAACAAGTGATGGTCCTACCAATGTCACTCCGGGAACAGGAAACGCTGATATGGCAGCCTTAATCGCTCAACAGCTGGCCGCACTGATTCCGACTATCGTGGCCTAAGTGAGCGATGCTCTTCAGAATTCTCACCCCCACGGGGACGGTGGCAATGATAATGAGGATAATGGGAACCCGAGTGGGAACGAAAGCAATCAGGAGACCGGAAATGGTGGTACAGCCGGTAACGAAACTAGAATTGTTAATGAGACTGGGGTTGTGAATGCTAGACGGGGATGTTCATACAAGGAATTTGTGGCTTGTAACCAAGAGAGTTTGATGGCAAAGGTGGAGCCATAGCCCTGACCAGATGGCTTGAAAAGATGGAGGCCGTGATTGACATCAGCGAATGCCTCGACAGTCAAAGGATTAAGTATGCCACGTGCTCACTACAGGGCAAGGCACTAACATGGTGGACACAAAGATTGAGGCTAGGGGAAGAGAATCGGCGATGCAAATTCGTGGGATGAGTTCAAAGCCCTAATCACCGAGGAGTACTATCCTCTTAACGAGATGCAAAAACTTGAGCATGAGTTTTGGAATCATGCTATGGTGGGGGCTGGGCACACAGCTTACACCGATCGTTTTCACGAGCTAGCAAGATTGGTTCCGCATCTGGTCACACCGGAATCAAAAAGGATAGAGAGGTATATTTGGGGACTTGCGCCTCAAATCCAGGCAATGGTAACCGCAGCTGCTCCTCCTACTATTCAGAACGCAATTCTGAAGGCTGGTGCTCTAACTGATGAGATAGTGAGAACAGGGGTATTAGGTAGGGGAGAAGAGAAAAGGAAAGAAGTTGGGGAAACGAGCCGGTCGAGTGCCGGGAAATTCGAGAAAAGGGCCAAGACAACCAGAAATTTTGTGGCCGTGACCCAGGGCAGGCGAGAGTATGTGGGTCCGCACCCCAGATGCGATAGGTGCAACTTTCATCATCCCCCAGCTATGCCGTGCCGGGTGTGCGCTAACTGTAGACGCCCGGGGCATTTAGCAAGAGACTGTAGAATAGCGCCGAATATGGTCGCACCAGTCAACGCGGTTAACCCCGCTGGGAACGCCAGGGGCTGTTATGAGTGTGGAAGCCCTGATCACTACGGAAACATGTGCCCCAAATTGAATCGGGCACCGGGCCAACAAGGGAACAACCAGCATCAGACAATGGCCATAGCTGGAAATCAAGGCCCGAGAAATCAAGGGAATACGGCTCGAGGACACGCTTTTGTCATTGGAGCCAATGATGCCCGTCAAGACCCAAATGTTGTCACGGGTACGCACTTACTCAATAATCACTTTGCATCTATATTGTTTGATACTGGGGCAGACAATAGCTTTATATCTTATGAGTTTGCGCAATTGCTTGATTTGAGTCCTAGTAGGCTAGAAACTAGCTACTCTGTAGAAATGGCCAATGGTATGGTTGTTCAGGCCGACGAGATTATTAGAAAGTGCTCATGATATTAGAGGACCATGCCTTCGATATAGACTTGATACCCATTGAGTTAGGAAGTTTCGACGTGATTGTGGGAATGGATTGGTTGTCGAAACACGGAGCTGAGATTGTCTGTCGGGACAAAGTAGTACGAATCCCCATGCCAGACGGGGAGGTACTCAGAATTCAAGGAGAAAGACCGGGGAGAAACTTAAAGCTTATTTCCTGCATGAAAGCACCCCGGAGTTTACGAAAATAGTGCTACGCTTTCCTGGCTCATGTGGTAGAAAAGAAGGAAGGAGAGCAGAAATTGGTAGATATCCCTATGGTACGGGATTACTCAAGATGTATTTCCTGATGACTTGCCTGGGTTGCCTCCTCCACGACAGGTGGAATTTCGTATTGAGTTGATTCCTGGAGCTACACTGGTAGCAAAGACACCGTATCGGTTGGCACCATCTGAAATGCAAGAGTTATCTAGCCAGTTACAGGAACTACTGGAGAAGGGTTTTATTCGGCCGAGTCACTCGCCTTGGGGAGCACTGGTGTTATTTGTCAAGAAGAGGATGGGTCGTCCCGTATGTGCATCGACTACCGTGAATTGAACAAATTAACTGTGAAGAATCGGTATCCTCCCCCAGGATCGACGACATGTTTGATCAGTTACAAGGAGCTTCGTATTTTTCCAAGATCGACCTTCGATCTGGATATCATCAACTAAGGGTTTTCGAAGAGGACGTACCGAGACAGCATTTAGAACTCGTTATGGGCACTATGAGTTCTTGGTCATGCCGTTCGGATTGACTAACGCACCAGCTATGTTTATGGACCTAATGGATCGGGTGTGCAAACCTTACTTGGATAAGTTTGTGATTGTATTCATAGACGACATACTTATCTACTCTCGATCGAAAAGAGTCATGAAGAACACCTCCGGGAAATACTGGAACGTTAAGGGAAGAGAAACTTTTCGCCAAGTACTCGAAGTGTGAATTCTGGCTGCGAGAGGTGAAGTTTTTGGTCATGTGGTTAACAAGGACGGGATTCATGTAGATCCCGGCAAGATCGTACGAATGAATGTTGATTCGTGTGTATGGAGGTTAAGTCATGCGATTGAGTGTGTGTGGTACGACTGAATGCCAGTCGTACGAATGAAGGTTCAATCGCACCAATGAAGCTGATTTGTATGATTGAAGGTTGATTCGTACGAATAGAGTGTTGAGTCGAGCGTCTGGTCCTGTTGTGTGACTGATGATGTTGAGTGTGAATTTCCTCTTGAACGTCTGATGATGATAAGGTAACATCAGTAAAAGTGTCATTGCTTGACCATAAAGATTAAAGTCAACGCTATCAACATGCACATACTATTTCAATTGAAATCAACCTAACATTCTACAATTATCGACAACCATTTGGAACTACAAACACTTAACAAGTGCTATCTTTCAAAACAATGAGATCATTACACAGATGTCATAAGCAATGACGACTACTCTTAGTACTTGGATCTACATAAGATCTGATGCGTGTGTCCGCTTGTGTGTGTGCTACCCACGACCGAACCGATACAACCCGAACCGACCAAACATTACTATATGCTTTATACACGTCATTAATGCTTAACAATAACTGTCAATAGGTGTTTGACTGTTCATTGCATTCAACTGTTGGGAATCTTGATCATTCATACTTACCACTTAACATATGAGTTTCGTGGCCCCTTTTTATGCTTATACTACTTTACAAACATTTACAAACATGGGGGAAAAGTATGCTCGCCCGTTTTCTATGCTGTACAACATACATACAATTTACATACTTGGAATCAACGTGCTACTGTTTGGTGGGCACTTATCTGATACATGCTTGAGCCTGCTTTGTGGTTCTTTCTTACAACCATTTAATTCCAGTGTAGGAACCGACGGATAGGTATTGGTAGTACTACTGGGTTGACACCCCCACCCTCGTGTTGGTATACTAGTTAGTACCAACAAAAGCCAAGAACGGGCCTTGGGTGAATATACTCTGACAAGATTCTTTATGTACGTCGTTAGGTTTGGTTGTAA
>CM046443.1:64322321-64399821 GCA_025506515.1 Flaveria trinervia
GCTGCTTCAATTCAAAAGCAGAAAGTTTGGAACCTTTGTCCTCTTCCTTCTTGGAAGACTACCATTGGAACCAAATGGGTGTTTAGGAACTAGAAAGATGATAGAGGCATCATCATCAAGAACAAAGCTAGACTGGTTGTTCAAGGATACACACAAGAAGAAGGGATTGACTAACTGATGTCTTTGCTCCAGTGGCAAGATTAGAAGCTGTTAGGATATTCCTGGCAGTTGCTGCATCCAAGAACTTCAATGTCTTTCAACTTGATGTGAAGTGTGCCTTTTTGTATGGAGTGATAGATGAAGAGGTTTATGTCAAACAACCACCTGGTTTTGTAGATCCTGATCATCCTGATTATGTCTGCAAGCTTGACAAAGCTCTCTATGGGATGCATCAGGCACCCAGGAAGTGGTATGAGACACTGTCTGAGTATCTCTGTAAACATGGATACAGGAGGGGTACTATAGATGGAACTCTCTTCATCAAAGGACAAGGAAAAGACATATTGCTGGTTCAAGTATATGTGGATGACATCATCTTTGGTTCAACTAATCCAAAGCTCTGCAAAGACTTTAAGAAGCTAATAAAAGACATATTTGAAATGAGTGCCATGGGGGAACTCAATTTCTTTCTGGGAATTCAAGTGAAGCAAGTTGAAGATGGCATCTTCATAAGTCAGTCAAAGTATGTTCAGAACATACTCAAGAGGTTTAATATGACTGACTGTAAGATGGCTAAGACACCCATAGCTAGAAACCACTCTCTTGGTCCTGATCTTGAGGGGGAGTGTGTAGATGAGCATTTATACAGGGCTATGATTGGGTCTCTTATGTATCTTACTGCTAGCAGGCCTGATATCATGTTTGCAACATGTATTTGTGCAAGATATCAAGCCAAACCTAAGATGTCTCACCTTATCACTATCAAGAGGATTCTAAGATACCTCAAAGGTGCATCAACACTTGGCCTATGGTATCCCAAGAATTCTGACTTCAATCTGTATGCCTATACAGATAGTGATTATGGTGGTTGCAACATGACTGCAAAGTCTACATCTGGGGGATGTCAATTTCTTGGTGGAAGGGTTGTCTCATGGCAATGCAAGAAACAATCATGTGTCTCTGCATCAACTGCTGAAGCTGAATACATTGCTGCTGCAAGCTGCTGTGCTCAAGTGCTTTGGATTCAAAATCAGATGCTGGACTATGGGTTAAACTTCAAGGAGACTCCCATTCACATAGACAACAACAGTGCTATCTCAATCATAGAGAACCCTATGCAACACTCAAGGACAAAGCACATCAATATCAGGTATCATTTAATAAGAGATAACTATGAAAAGGGATTAATTAAACTAGTCAAGGTTCACACAGATGAACAATATGCTGATCTGTTTACAAAGGCTTTTGATGAACAGAGATTTAAATATCTTATATCAGCTATTGGGATGATCAACCTTGAGTAGATCTTTGTTAAAACTAATTCTTATTATTTCTTTAAAATTTATGTGTGTCCTAAGTTGTCTAGTTCATCACTTTCATAAGCTCATGTTTTCTTTGGATGAAAAATTTCTTTTTAAAAACTTTCCTTAGATTTTTGAAAATTTCTAATACTTCGGAAGTTATGTTTTAACTTCGAAGAAAATCATGCCTTCAAAATAAATAACTGTCTAAGAAATTTACCTTCGGAAGAGTTTTCAAATTTATCTTCCGAAGTTTAAATACTTGTCTCAGACACTTACTCATTTTCAAGGACCATTTACTTCCGAAGCAAAATTAACTCTCGGAAGCTTTGTTAGTTTATACACAAAGCACTCAAGTTTTAATTTTTCTTCCGAAGCAAAATTTTCAAACCTCTCAAGAAATTCTTCCAAAGTCATTTTAGTTTCGAAAGCTTTTTAATTAAAACGTCCGAAGATAATTAACCTTCGGAAGCTTTTTGTTTTCCAAGAAAACTACTTTTTGAGCAAAAAGTAAACTACTTTTTCAGAGGTGGGACCGACATCCGAATTTCAAACTTTATCCTCTTTCATTAAACTTCATCTGAAATCATTCTCACATATAAACCCAATGGTTTCCCCCCTCTTCCTATCATCTGTTCTTCCTCTAAACCTAAAACCCCAAATTTCTCTCTGAAGTTTTTTCTTTCTTCTTTCTTCGTCCTTAAGCTACTTCAAAATGGCCAACCTGCTCACAGAAATGATCCCAACTTTACCATGTAGCTACACAGACAACACAATCTAGTTGCTCTGTTACGCTCTGAGAAAGATCCTCATTTCTTAGAGGTTTTCCGTTTCTTATCTCTATCCAACTACTTCACCTCCCTAACCATTGATCCTCCTTTCTATGAGGATCAGTTGCTTGAATTCTAGAAGACCTGCCAAGAGGTCATTATGGATGGGGAGAAGGCACTGTCTGCCACAATGCAGGGGAGAACAATCTTCATCACTCCGGCCATCATCAACCGACATCTTCAGCTGGATGATGAAGAAGGTGAGGTGTTCTTCCCAAAGGAATTTGTTATCATTCCTTTGAGCAGATGTGGTATGAGGGACATTTCTCTGTAAAAACCTTCAGGAAAGGGAAGGTCTCATCCCAATGGAGATTCCTGCTCCATGTGGTCATCCACAACTTATCAAACAAGCATGGTGGATGGGACCAAATTCCTAAAGATCTCTCCTTCATAGTCCATGGATGGTTCAAGGGGTCAAGTTCAGGTACTCTCAGTTTATTTATACAAATTTACTTTCAAATTTAGACTCCTTAGAATATGACATGTTTTCTAGATATGTCCAGTACATTCTTAACTATGAACTGGGCTCACAGTTAAGGGAAACTTGTAACATTCTTAAATTGGGACAGATGAAGCTCGCATCTTAAAATACGGAGAAAGTCTACTGTTGGATTCTCTGGGGTAGAAACAGCCCTAGTCCCAAAAATGTTAGAGCTCATTGCTCAAGGTGACAACCTAGCAGCGCAAGCTAGTGTTGAACCCACCTGCTACTTCCCAACCACCCACACAGCCTCAAATCTCCATCACCTACCAAAGAAAATCCAAACGAACCCCTGCTCAGACTATTTAGTATGTGGAGGCCCCATATACTCACCCATACAGGAAGAAGTGGACACTGGAGCTCCCACTTCTCCTGAGGAGCAGACCACTCCCATCTCTTCAAAAATCAGTGCTGAGGTTCCTCATGCTCAGCCAGATGAGCTCATTAGCCCTACTGCCTTAAGCCATCAATTTGAGTCTCAACACTCAAGTGATCAACCTTTAGGGGACAGTTACCAACCCCAGCCTATAGATCTAAACCAACCCATTCCCAACCTTGAGTTCTATACTGATGAAGATATAGGTTTCAGTGAGTATAATGAATCTCTCTTCTTTCCCTCTACTCAAAGAGAGATGAGTACTCTTGAGTCTCCTACATCTATCCCATATCAGTCACCTACAACTGAGGTGGACACTCCTGAACCTGTTCAGGATTTCCATATGGAAGAGGCTCTCACTTTTGAAAGTGATTACATCATTAAGACCTCAACCATGGCAACTCAGCCCACTGACATCTCAACTGAGACTGCCAGTGAGCAGAGGAAATCCAGTAGCCAAGACTTAGAACTGGTCATGAGAGAAAGGACTCTGGTCCAATCTTCTCCACCCCCAGTGATTCTTCTGATGAAGATGAGGGGAATCTGAGACTAAAAGTGAAAAAACTGTCTAAAACATGCACTTACCTAGTCTCAAAGGTCAGTTACCTTGAATCTCAGGTGACTACCTTACAAAACAGGATCAATGATCAACAACTTGAGATTTCATATCTTAAGGAAAAACTAGCTAGGAGACCCTTAAGGAGAGCTCAACCAGGAACACAAGAACCTGTGGATGTGATTGACCTATCCTCCAGCTCACCTGTGCAAGTGGGTGATGCTACCAAAAAGGGGAGAAAGTCATTACAAGCCACAGAACCTGGGAGTTCCTCTGAGAGAATGGAAATTGAGGACTCACCATCCTCACTTGCAACTATGCATTCTCAGCAACCTCCTCTAGTTCATATTGATGTGGACTACACAGACTCCTTCATACAGAATCTGTTTGAGGATGGGATACCAAGGGCCATGTCACCTTCACCATCCTTCAATCACATCATTGGGTGGAGGTATGACAACAACAGGAAGGCCCTCATCATCATAAGAGTTCAAGGACAGCAAGAAGTCTTTAATTTTCAGAACTTGGACTACTATGAAGGTCTGGATCTAGTCAACATGCCACTTGTCAACCAAGCCAATCAAGACAAGCTAACACTGGCTAAAAGAATCCAAGACAGGATCATCGCAGAGTTCAGCCTAAGAAGAAACTAAGGCAATCAGGCAAGAATCCAAGACAGGATCATTGCAGAGTTCAGCCTAAGAAGAGACTAAGGCAATCAGGCAATGTCATCGATCAACTGGATGTTGAGGCAGACCCTAAGATTAGCTTCATAGGGGAAACCTTGACTGAAGGCCCAGTGACAGAACCTGAGAGCCTTGTCTCATCATCTCCGACTGCTACAGAGATCCATATTCCTTCTGAGACACCTGCTGGTGGAGGTGCTTCTTAACCTCTCTCTGGCCTGAGCTCAGATGCTGCAACGAGCAATGACGGCCAAAGCTCTCTCCACCCTTAGTCACAAAGGTCTGAGAGTGACAAAGGAAAAGAAAGACGACATCTAAGGAGATTGAGGAGGAGGAGAGAGAGAGGAAAAGGAGGCTAAGGGGAGAAAGTTCCTCTACTGAGTCTACAAGACTCATGGAGTCTGTAGTCAGGGCTGGCCCAGACCAGATACTCCGTAATGATGAGTTAAGGGCAGTCAGGATCAACTATCTACAGACTAGGAACTATGACATAGATAGTGTCATTTCTATCCCCTTGGATGAATTAAATGAGCTGGTTGATCTGGAAAGGTCAAGAGAGAAGAAGGAGGCAGAAGATGCAGAACTCCTAGTACAAGTCAAAGAGAGAGAAGAAGAAAAGACTGTACAAAGGTATGCCTACCCTCTCACCAGTTCAAGAAAGTCCTGAACAAGAGGATGTGGTTCAACAAGAACCTCAGGTAGATAAGGAAGAAGACAGAATCAAGATGATTAACTACATGAGTGCCACAGGTCTCTATCAGGCAGATGCACTCCTTCCCCTACCTTATGACTATATTGAGTTTGAGTATTTAAAACACTTGAGCTTGAGTTAGTCAAGGAAAGAAAAACAACAAAGAAGAAGCTGAGGAAAAGCTGCAAAGTCAAGAGCCATCATCCAAAAGAGCATGAAGAAGTCTGCTGATAGGCAGAGGATGATGAGCTTCTTAAAGCTGTATGGATTCTCCGGAAGGAGACTTGGACCCATGTCTCTATCCACTAGGGATGAGCATATCAGGGTAATCAAGCAGAAGATTAAGAGTGGAGAGCTCACTGACTTACACTCCACTCCAAGTCGGCCCCACCTGAAGTGGAGGTTAAGGTTGAACAAACAGACACAACACAAGCCTGACCTCCTGCTAGTGCTTAGCAAGCTTCATTCTGATCCACAGCAGGGTCAACCTCCCACTCCATTTGAACCTGAGAGAGAGGAAGTCCCAACTGAGAAAGACAGTGAAGATCAATCTGGTGCTGCAAGCCAATCTTCTCAGTTAAAATTTGGAAAGAGAAAGAAGAGGATGGCTTCCAAACCAAAGTCTAAGAAGAAGAAGAAGCCTGCATCCCCTTCTGAACCTCAGGTTGAATCAGAACAGCCTGAGGATGTGCAGCCAGAGGATGCTCAATCAACTCCAACTTCAGTAGCTCCTCTAGCATCAGGAAGACCCATCTTGTCTTGGACATACACCACAAATCCAGAAAGGTGGCATGTTATTAGAGATCAAGGCATTGAAGACATTTATACATGGAAAGATATGTTTTAGCTGCCTTTGCATGACCTCTTTGACATGAGAAGACACTTTGACAGCCTGAAGGATCCTGATCATCTTATGAAGAAAGGAATGGTGATCATCCTAATAAGGACTGTTAATATCTGAAGTTTTCTAAGTGTTTTGGTAGCATCAGCCTAGGGGGAGTTTGTAGAGATTAATGAAGAGGCTGATGCAACTTAAACATCTTTAGTCTTTCCTGCATGTTGCACAAGTGCATTGAAGTAGAATGCTTTGGAAGTTTCACATGTGCAACAGAAATACTCTAAGTGTGAAATCTTCCGAAGCCAAGACCAACATCTTCCGAAGCCAAGATGAAGTCTTCCGAAGCCTCAGAGACAAAGTCTTCCGAAGCTTCAAGTTCATGAAGACAATATCATCCGAAGACTTTTAGTAACATGCTTTAGCTGATGTACTGTTCCATAAAGCTGGACACCTTTCCTTGCAACTCTACAAGTCACCAACTAACATGGTTTGGTGAAAAGGTCCATGCTTTTGGTAACTGTACATTGAGGTCTTGAGTCTGTAACTTTCTACTTTATGTACTTTATCCTTTTTGTAATAGATAAGGATGTGAGCTATGGCATGTCATAGTCACAAGTCAAAAGGCAATCTGCCTTTTGACTCTACAATTGATTTTGTGTGTGTCTAGTCAATTGTATCCAGCTGGCTTTCAAAGTATAACCGGCTGTAAGATGTTGTATAAGTATCTCATGTTCTTGTATCTTTCAAATATGCTTTGTAACACTTGTAATAGAACATAGAGAAGGCAATATACTGCATTCTTGGAAACCAAATATTTGTGTTCTTTGTGTTCTGTCTCTTATATTACTTGTGTTCTTAATGTCACTACTTGGTTAATCCAGTTTACTATTTGATCTAAGTTTAGTTTATCTCCTCTTTATGTTGTTGTGTTGTAACATATACCCTTCGACGATCCTGCATACATACATACATACATACATACATACATCATACATAATACATACATCCATACATACATACATACTACATACATACATACTACATACATACATACATACATACATACATACATACATACATACATACATACATACATACATACATACTACATACATACATACATACTACATACATACATACATACATACATACATACATACATACATACATACATACATACAACAAACATACAAACATACATACATCATACATAAATACCTACATACAACATACATACATACATACATACATACATAATACATACATACATACATACATACATACATACATACATACATACTACATACATACATACATACATCATACGACATACATACATACATACATACATACATACATACATACAACTACATACATACATACATACATACATACATACTACATACATACATACATACATACATACATACATACATACATACATACATACATACATACAACATACATACATACATACATACATACATACATACATACATACAAACATACATACATAAATACATACATACATACATACATACATACATCAACATACATACATACATACATACATACATACATACATACATACATACATACATACATACATACATACATACATACATACGTACATACGTACGTACGTACGTACGTACGTACGTACGTACCTGCGCACGTACGTACCTGCGCACGTACGTACCTGCGCACGTACGTACCTGCGCACGTACGTACCTGCGCACGTACGTGCCTGCGCGCGTACGTGCCTGCGCGCGTACGTGCCTGCGCGCGTACGTGCCTGCGCGCGTACGTGCCTGCGCGCGTACGTGCCGGCGCGCGTACGTGCCTGCGCGCCGTACTACGTGCCTGCGCGCGTACGTGCCTGCGCGCGTACGTCCTGCCGCGTACGTGCCTGCCGCGCGTACGTGCTGCGCTGCCTGCGCGCGTACGTGCCTGCGCGCGTACGTGCCTGCGCGCGTACGTGCCTGCGCGCGTACGTGCCTGCGCGCGTACGTGCCTGCGCGCGTACGTGCCTGCGCGCGTACGTGCCTGCGCGCGTACTTGCCTGCGCTCTACGTGCCTGCGCGCGTACGTGCCTCTGCTCGCGTACGTGCCAGCGCGCGTTACGTGCCAGCGCGCGTACGTGCCACGCGCGTACGTGCCAGCGCGCGTACGTGCCAGCGCGCGTACGTGCCAGCGCGCGTACGTGCCAGCGCGCGTACTGTGCCAGCGCGCGTACGTGCCATCGCGCGTACGTGCCTGCGCGCGTACGTGCCTGCGCGCGTACGTGCCTGCGCGCGTACGTGCCTGCGCGCGTACGTGCCTGCGCGCGCGTACGTGCCTCGCGCGTACGTGCCTGCGCGCGTACGTTCCTGCGCGCGTACGTGCCTGCGCGCGTACGTGCCTGCGGCGCGTACGTGCCTGCGCGCGTACGTGCCTGCGCGCGTACGTGCCTGCGCGCGTACGTGCCTGCGGCGCGTACGTGCCTGCGCGCGTACGTGCCTGCGCGCGTACTGCCTGCGCGCGTACGTACCTGCGTACGTACGTAGACATACGTACGTACCTGCGTACGTACGTAGACATACGTACGTATACATACATACGTACATACATACGTACATACATACATACATCCATACATACATACATACATACATACCTACCTACCTACGTACGTACCTACATACATACATACATACATACATACATACATACATACATACGTACATATGTACATACATACATACATACATACATACATACATACATACATACGTATTCATACATACATACATACATACATACATACATACATACATACATACAACATACATACATACATACATCCATACATACATACATACAACATACATACACAACATACATACACACATACATACACACATACATACACACATACACACATACACACACACAACACACACACACACATACACACACATACATACACACATACATACACACATACATACATACATCATACATACATACATACATACATACATACATACAACATACATACATACATACATAACATACATACATACATACATACATACGTATTCATACATACATACATACATACATACATACATACATACATACATACAACATACATACATACATACATACATACATACATACATACATACATACATACATACATACATACATACATACATACATACATACATACATACATACATACATCATACATACATACATACATTACATACATACATACTACATACATACATACATACATACATACGTACATATGTACATACATACATACATACATACATACATACATTATACCACCCAGTTATTTTTAGAAGACAAGAAATAAAGAATAAAAGAAAGAAAGGCAATTAAGTCCAAGTGGAGGGACTAAAAGTGTAAAAAGGACAAAAATCTTTGAAAAGTTGGTGTAATGGTGGGCATGGCCGCCCACCCTCTTTTCACATCACTCTCATTCATTCGACTTTAGAGAGAGAAAGACAAGAGGAGAGCAGAAACTCTTGACTTGTGGAAGAAGAAGAAGAAGTGAACGAATTCAAGGTAAGAATTCGAGGTTTTTATGTTTTTAATGTCGGGTTTTATCCCGGTTATGTGCTTGTATGCTTATGGGTTGTGTTTGTGCTCGGGTGTATGTGTTTTTGGATGTTGTTTCTAGGTGTTTTGAACTCTTTGCAAGCGGGTTAAAAGGAAGAACACCCAAGTCACACCAGGTGAGTTCTAGACCCCGGTTTTTACATGTTTTAAACTATCTTTTTGGCTGGAAACGCATTAAAGTGATTTTACAAAGTTTATGTGTGAATACCCGTATGTATTGTGTATGTTGGATGTTGGTTCTTGGATGTTTGTAGGTTATTCATGTTTAGAATAGCCACATTATGCTTAGAACCAATGGGTTTGATGATTAGGATTGAAAATATCCTAGAAACATGTTTTACAGAATGCTCATGCGCCTAGATAAGTGTTCATACATCTGAAATTGCCTTAGAAAGAATTAAGTGTAAGTCATGCGCCTAAACAGTAGCTCATGCACCTAAAATTTGCCTTAGAAAAGTCTAAGTTTAGCCCATGCGCCTGAACAATGGCCCATGCGCCTAGAAATGATAGTCGGATGACTAAGTGTAGGGCCATGCACCTGCATAGTGCCCATGCGCCCAAGTGGCTCATGCACCTAAGTATTCATGCGTCTGAATAGTACCCATGCACCCAGAAACTGGGCTGGATTTGACTAAGTGTTTCTCCATGCGCTTGCATAGTGCTCATGCGCCCGAAAGTGGCCCATGCGCCTAAGTGTTCCCCATGCGCCTGAATAGTGTCCATGCGCCTACATAGTGCCCATGCGCCTAGGACATAGAATATTTTTCTGATTTTTGGGGAAAATGTATAAGTAGGCTTTGACTTGAGAAATTCCCAAGGGACTATAAAGGTTGACTTTTGGGGTCATAGACAGTATGATGGGCATGTTATGATGATGATGATGATGATGTTGCATGACTAGCATGGTGTATGTGATGTATGTATGATGCCCTGTGTGATGATGTATGAATGGTATAATATGATATGTTCCTTATGATGATGAATGTTTATCTTTCCATGGCTTTACGTGTTATGTTAATGAATGAACCGAAAGTATTATGTAACATAAAGTGAAAGATAATGAAAGAGGAACATGATGAATGAATGCATGCATTAACAAATGAATGAACGTAAAAAGTCTTGCAAGCAAACGTATGGAGGTCCACACCCAATGAAGGGTGTTAGCTCAACTGTGTGCGGGTTAGCTACCCCGGAAGGATGCACACTGGTGTCCATCCTTGTGATTGACCATATGTATGGGATCCTTTCCGCTTACCCCAGGTACTGGTGTCAGCTTCGTGCATAATGTTCGGGTCTATGAAAGACCTCAGGCCCAGTAACCAGCTTCGTGCATAATGTTCGAGGTATAGCATATGACATTGATCCGGAATGAAAAGAAAAGATGTATGGTGAATGTACTTGCCCTAGGTACTGGAGTCATCTTCGTGCACAATGTTCGGGGTCTATGAAAGACCTCAGGCCCAATAACTAGCTTCGTGCACAATGTTCGGGGTAATGTACATGTCCAAAGATGTAATGAATGAATGAAGGTTAATGAACGTAATGGAAGATAATAATGATATTATTTGTATGTACGTATGATGTATGATCACGAATGAGTGAAATGTATAGTATGGACTCTGAAAGGAAATAAATAATGATTTTATGTATGTTTTATTATAAACTAGAACTCACTCAGCAACACTGACTTTTATACGTTTTCAGTTGGCAGGTAAACGTTGCTGAGGATGGCACGAGGCGGCTACTCAGCTTTTTTTGGATGGCATCCATTTAATTAAGGCTTTTTTGATGTAATACAACAATGTAATTTTGTAACCGACAAACGATGCATTATTTTGCAAAAGTTTTTATGATGAAATGAAATGCCATTCGTTTTATGTTTCCGCTGCAATGTTTTGATAAATAAATGCAAAGTATATGTTTTATGTGCGATGAATCACTAGCTGTAAGCGTCCCGGGAACGGGGCCTTACAAGTTGGTATCAGAGCCAAAGTTTAAGTGAAATGGGTAAATTTTCAATAAACCTTAACTTAAACTGAGAATGGGATGGAATGGGAATGTGATGCCAATCTGAGTAGTTGCGTGCCATCATGTATTTTCGTAAAGATAACTGGTTTTATGTGCACATGGTATGCGGTTATGTGTTGTATGTAGATTTAAATACTGATGTAGTCAGGACAGGTAATGCTTGGGGTATGAAGAGTAAAGTAAATGGCTAATCAAAACTGGCCACTGTAATTAGGGACTTACTATACTTGCCATAAACTAAGCCTTTTCTTTGAATGACCGTATTAGTGTTTGAATCTTTCAGTGTGAGTTAGAGAATGGCTGGTGGTAGAGCATCTAAAGTTTCACGTGGTGGTGGACATGGTGCTGAACCACGGGTTACGAGGGGAAGGCCTAGGGCCAAAAAGGTGGTTCATGAAGAACTAGAAACCCCTCATCCGGAGGGCGGATATGAGAGTGCTAACCTAAGAGCCTCAGTGAAGGAGGCGGTTGTGGAAGAAGTGCACCAAGTCATGCAGACGATCCTACCGTTTGTGGTGACCGAAGTAATAAAGGCAGTTAGAGGGGAGAGAGAAAGGAAGGAGTGGACCTACGGGCGAAAGAAGACAACCCGAGACTGAGACGGTTCCATCCGATGATGAGGAAGAGGAAGAAGAGCCTGCGCCGGAGGCGACCCGAGGCTGCCACTACGGGGTGTTTATGAGATGCAAACCCCCTACTTTCGATGGAAACGACACTGCCGCTGCTGCTCACCGGTGAGTGAGGGAAATGGAGGCGGTACTTGATATCAGCGAGTGCCGAGAAGACCAGAAGGTTAAGTTCGCTACCCACTCATTCGTAGACTCAGCTCTGTGCTGGTGGACAATATAGTCCAAGCCGAGGGTAGTCGGGCGATCGGGAGAATGAGATGGTCGGAGTTGAAGAAGTTGGTGATCGAGGAGTTTTGTCCTCACCAGGAAATGGACAAGGTCGAGAGAGAGTTTTCTGCAACTGGAGGCAGGAACTATGACACACCAAGAGTACACCACAAAGTTCAATGAAATGGCACGACTGGTGCCCGATCAGGTGATGCCACTGTCACAAAAGATTAAGAGATATATCCAGGGACTGCCGGCGGATATCCGTAGGCATATGATCACCGCCCGGCCAAGCACTTTTAGGTCGGTGGTTGATTTGGCTGGTAGACTATATGATGAGCGTGAGGTGGTAGTGGCTGAGGAGAAGAAGACGAGTAGGGATGGGAGAAACTGGAATGGAAAACGGTTTGGACGTGGTAAAGCCACTCCAAACAATAAGGTGGCGAGGGTAGGTGACCGACGTGTGGTCACAGCTGGTGCTGGGTTGGAGAAGTGTGGCAAGTGCCGGAAGGAGCATGGTGGCGAGTGTAGATGGGGGTCGAATGTCTGTTTCAAGTGTGGGAAGCCTGGCCATATGGCTAGAGATTGTGGAGGCATGAAGTGTTTCAACTACGGGGGAAGTGGTCACATGAGCAGGAGTGTAAGAAGCCAGGGCCGAGGGTTCCGGGGTGAAGAAGGCTGGAGGAGAAGGACTGAAGGCAAGCGCCCGAGCTTTCACGATGACTCGGGAGGAGGCTAGGACAGATCTCGACGTGGTGTCAGGTATGTTTCTAGTAAACCAAACTCTTGCATTTGTGTTGTTTGATTCTGGTGCTAGTAGGAGTTTCATTTCTACTGCCTTTGGTGCTAAGTTTCCCAATAAGAGTAGATGTATTGGTGAGCCATTCAATGTAGAAACTGCTATTGGTAATTCCACTAGAATTACTGATGTGATAAAGGACTATGACATAGAACTAGAAGGCCATAGGTTTGCTGCTAGGTTACATGTGATACCCCTAGGTGGATTTGATGTAGTACTAGGGATGGACTGGTTAGCAACCTATGAAGCAAATATTGTGTGTCGCAAGAAGATGATCTGATTGACAGTACCTGACGGGGATAAGGTGACGATTTATGGCGATCGAGTCGCGATGATCCCAAAAGTGATTTCGATGGCACTGGCGGGGAAGTGCATGAGGCGTGGATGTAGTGCCTACTTGGCCTACGTAAAGGACGTGGATGCGCCAACACCACAACTATCGATGTACCAGTTGTGTGTGACTTTCCGGACGTATTCCCGGAAGACTTACCCGGTGTGCCACCAGATCGCGAGGTTGAGTTCCAAATTGACTTGATACCCGGTGCTCAACCCGTTGCCAAGGCACCGTACCGGTTGGCTCCGACTGAGATGAAAGAGTTAATGGAGCAGTTGCAAGAACTGCTGGATAAGTGGTTCATTAGACTGAGTATCTCTCCATGGGGTGCTTCGGTATTATTGTGAAGAAGAAAGATGGTAGTATGAGGATGTGTATTGACTACCGAGAGTTGAACAAGTTGACGGTGAAAAACCGATACCCCCTACCAAGAATAGACGATCTGTTTGATCAGCAACAAGGTGCCAGTTGGTTTTCAAGGATAGATCTTCGATCTGGTTACCATCAACTGAAAGTGAAGGAGCAGGACATCCTAAAACAGCTTTTCGCATGCGCTATGGTCATTATGAGTTCCTCGTTATGTCGTTTGGTTTGACCAATGCACCAGCTGCTTTTATGGATCTGATGAATCGAGTGTGTCGGCCAATGTTAGATAAATCAATGATTGTGTTTATTGATGATATCCTGATTTATTCAAAGAACAAGGAGGAGCATACCGATCATATTCGGGAGGTGTTAGAGACCTTAAGAAGGGAGAACTTGTATGCCAAATTCTCCAAGTGCGTGTTTTGGTTACGTGAAGTATAGTTCTTGGGTCATGTGGTGAATCCTGACGGGATTATGGTGGACCCGTTAAGGTAGAGGCAGTGATGCAATGGAAGTCTCCAAAGACGCCATCCGAGATTCGTAGTTTCTTGGGTTTGGCGGGCTACTATAGAATATTTATCCAAGACTTCTCTAAGATTGCTTCTCCACTGACTAAGTTGACCCGGAAGGATGTAAAGTTTGTATGGGGTCAGGCTCAGGAGAAGGCATTCGAAGAATTGAAGGCGAGGTTGACTCAAGCTCCTGTCTTGTCGTTACCTGGATGGAAGCGAAGATTTGGTGGTGTATTCAGACGCTTCTTACTCGGGGGTTGGGGTGTGTATTAATGCAAATAGGAAAAGTTATAGCCTACGCGTCCCGACAACTGAAGGTTCATGAGGTCAACTACCCTACTCATGACTTGGAACTAGCGGCCGTGGTCTTTGCACTAAAGATTTGGAGGCATTATCTATATGGAACGAAGTGCACCATCGTCACCAACCACAAGAGCTTATAGTACTTCTTTGAGCAGAAGGACTTGAATGTGAGGCAGAGACGATGGTTGGTGTTGCACCCTGAAAGGATCATACATGCTAACTCAATGGGTGAATTGATGATTGTTCAGCTGGAATCCCACAAGTCCAAGATGAAATGCGGATGAAGATCTGCCAAGAAAATAACAAGAGTTATCTTCCGCATTAGTTAATGCGGAAGACAAAACTCTGATGCGGACAAGTGTTTACTCTTCTGCATTGACTAATGCGGAAGACATAATACTTATGCTGTAGAACAAGTTACTTTTCCGCATTGACTAATGCGGAAGAACAACAGAAGATGCGGACAAGACTTTGATCATCCGCATTGACAAATGCGGATGACCAACCAAATGCGCACAAGTATTTGTTCATCCGCATTAACCAATGCGGATGACCAACTTACTAATGCTGATGATCAAGTGGAAATGCTGATCAAGATTAACTCATTCGCATTTGTCAATGCGGATGAACAAGCAAAAATGCGGATCAAGACTTAGACTAGTTTCTGATCTAATATGTTAGGGTAGTTTAGTCATTTTGTAAAGGCATCTTGTCTGCCTATAAATAGAATAGTTAACCTCATACTGAGGGGACGGTTGATAGATAGAGAATTTTTGTTGTAATTATTCTCTGTAACTTATCAACTTTCATATATCACTACAAACAACATTTATGAGTAATTTTCTTGCTTGAATGTTCTTTGATTGTTTGTTTCCGCCACTCAATCATTGACTTGATTATCATATTCGATTCTCAGTAAGAATATCACTCTTACATAATCCCAGTCAATTGGTATCAGAGCTTTGGCTCTCGATTCTCTTTCAGATCTACGCACAGGCTGAATAGAACTCGATTGATTTGATAATCAAGTTGCTAGTAGTAGATATTATCATCTCTACTTAGCAACAGCAAAGATACTCCTGACAAACAGCAAGAATACTCATTCTGAACCTCAACAGAACTGCTTGAACAAGTTCGACTCGTCAATCATAATCAATCTTAAAATCAACTAAATCTATACTTACACAAATCAACATGGATTCTAACAGTTACTCTGAATTAGGTCATACACCTAAACCTCCCATGCTTAAACACAAATATGAGTTTAAACAATGGAGAATATGGTTTAGAAATTATATCATAGGTGTAGATCCTGACTTTATCAACAGCTCAAGCTGCACTGTACAAGACTGATAGAATACCAATTGAAGACTTAACTCTGGATGAAGATGACTATAAGAAAATCAAAATTGATCTTAAAGCATACTCTATTTTGACTCAAGCACTCAAAATGGATGTACTGAACAGATTGGAAAAATATGGAACTGCTAAAGCTGTTTGGGATGCTCTCAAAATTATGTGTGAAGGTAGCAGTGAAGTTGCTGAAATTAACAAAGACAAGCTGGTCAATCAGTATGAAATTTTCCATCACACCAAAGGAGAATCCATATCAAAACAACTACATAGATTTGAATAGTTGGTCAATGACTTGAAATTATGGGTGTTTCATACAACATTAAAGAACTCAACAAGAAAATGCTTCACAGTCTACCTAAAAGCTGGAAGCAAACTGTCACAATGCTGAAAAATACTCTTGATCTTGAGAGAACCACTCTAGACATTATGATAGCCAAGATTGAAGCTTTGGAACTTGATGAATGAAGCAGAAATTTGAGTGGGCCAAGAGTGATTGAAGCCTACAAATTCCCTTCAGAATCACATTATGTTGAAAATGCTTTCATCACAGAGGAAGATGACTTCATCTCAACAAGAGATCAAATGAACAATACTGGGTCATTGCATCTCCACCATTCAATCACCATTCAACTTCAGCTCAAGCTCCAAAAGTCTCCACTGCACCTCCAATCTCTCCAGAAGACTTAAAATCAGAAGAGCAAAAGGCAACTTACAATGCCTTTGTTGCAAGTTTTGAAGCATATCTTGGCGAAGACTCAATTCTGCCCATCTAATATAGGAAGATTTAGAAGAATTAGATCCTGATGATGTTGAGGAGATGGATCTACAGTGGCAAATGGCAATGATTGCCATGAGAGCAAAGAAATTCTTCAGAAAAGGAAGAAAGTTGAGCCAAAATGAGAACACAAAACTTGGATATGACAAATCCAAGGTAAAATGCTTCAACTGTGGCATGACTGGCCATTTCTCAAGAGAGTGCAATGCTCCTAAAAGAAACAACCATTCAAGGAACTCTCCTGGTCAATCATCATCACAACCCAATTCAAGCTATCACTCAACAATCAACAATAGTAGTACCATCATTCTCATCATCAACAAACATACCAGAATCAACCACAGCTGACAAACAAGCCCATGCAAGCAGTCAGCCTTCTGCCAGTGCCCTTGTGATCAAACAAGATGGGATATGTGACTAGAGTGTGTATGCTGAGGAAGTCAAGCCTCAATTCCAGAATCATGCTTTTATGGCTCACATCAATGATGGACCATCTGTAATGCCTACTGAGGTAAAAACTAACCTGTGTAGTGAGAAATGCATAAATGAATTACAAGAGTATAGAGAACACAATCATAAACTGGCAGATAAAATTAAAGAAGAAAAGGTGAAGTCAGAATGATGAAGAGAGAACTAAAAAGTTTTGAAATCAAAATCAAATCTCTTATTCTGACATAGAAAAATTGCATGGTGAGAATACAATCTTGCAGCTGAAAATGAGCTACTTACTGAAAAGTTAGCTCAAGCTAAAGCTCAAAAATCTATGACTGAAGTGAAACTTGAAAAGTTTTAAATGTCTTCAGTCAAGCTGCAAGAAATGCTGGATTCACAAAAGGATCCAAAGGACATGTCAGGGATTGGGTACAATTCATGTCCTCCACCATACAATGACAATTACACTGTCATGCCTGACTCTGTATCACTCTCTGAATCAATCAAACCTAAAACTGTGGAACCTAAATCAGTAGTGAAACAAGTGACAAGTCCTCAAACAAACCTGATGTTTATTTTGAAACTAATAAGGATAAAATCAAGTTAGGACACCCAATCAAAATCAAAGAGTGCTCAGACAGACAGTGAATGTCATGAAACCATTAAGCCCTGTAAAAGCAATTGTTCCTTTTATAAAATTCATACCATCTGTTTTACAAGGCAAAAAGAAATATGTCAAAACAATGAAACCTACTATTGAAAGTAGTTCTGATAATGAGATTGTATCTCTACAAAATTCAAGCAAATCAGAAAAGGTTTCACTGAAAAAGAAACCAACTGTAAAACTGAGTTCAACACATAAAACTTCATCAGACCCTCAGTCATCAAATTAAGGCAGGGAGTTGGGTTTGATATCTGTAACAAAGAACATGTTGAGCAGTTTGAGAAAGAGGTGAGAAGTAGGTTGAAGAAACAGAAACAGCCCAGACATCTGAACAAAGTGGTGTTATGAAACGATTTACTAAAAGGGCTGATTCTGATTCATCACCTAAAGAAAAGAAAGTGACTCATCAAAAGAAAGTATCAGTTGAGTCACACAAAGAAAAATCTGATTCGAGAAACAAACAAATGAATTGTGATATTTGTGACATGTTCAATCACAAGACAGATAAATGCTTCTTCAATCAATATTGTTCTATCTGTGATATGAACAATCGCTCCACCAAAAATTGCTATTTCAACAAGTATTGTTCAATCTGTGACATGAACAATCACAATACATCTGATTGTTACTTCAATCAGAAGGGGTTGAGAATTCCACAACACAAGCCTATCTCAAAAACATCTACTGTGATGCATTCTGTCAAACCTCATCTTCATGATACTCAATCTAGGACACCTAGATCAACAAATGATAGAAATAACTCAAAGGATTTAAGGAAGGTCAAAGAAATCATCTCACAATGAAACACAAACTTGACCTTCCTAAGCAAAAACCAACTTTTGATAATGAAACTCGGGCTAAACTTTTACAAAGAATAGAGACCAACGATTTCATTATTCATCTGAATCCTCAGTAGATGTTGATGAGATGACTCAACCAATTCATTACCAAAAATCTCCCAAATCACCTCCATCTAAATTACCATTCAGAGGGAAATACCAGGAGGTGACTATCATGAATAGGAACGGGAAACCCAAGACCATCATGGCTTGGGTTCCTTATTCTAATTAGTTCTTTTTGTTTGTAGGTTCATCCACACAGGTCTAATAGCCTATGGTATGTAGACAGTGGATGCTCCCGACACATGACTGGAGATCATTCCCTCCTTCATGATTTCAAGTATATACAAGGAACTACTGTGGCATTCAGTGGAGATTCAGAAGGTGGTAGGATTACAGGAGAGGGCTTATAGAGTGTTCAATCCTAGACTGAACATTATCGATGAATCCACAAATGTTCAATTCAAGGAACATTCGTTCCCAAATCTACAAATGGTCCTGAATGGTTGTTTGATATTGACACTTTTACTAAATCATTTGACCAATTTCACTTGTCTGATGTAGGAATATACATTCAGGTGATACTTCATCAACTGTAGAAAGAAGAGAAAATTATCCATTGATTCCACCTACATCTGATGAACATATGAATGAAGATGTTCCTCTTCAAGCTGATCCATCAGACACTTGTCACAAAACCTTAGTGTTTCTTCTGAAGAAGGTCCCAGCCTGGTACCATCTCACTCAGATGACTTGTCACATGAGATCAGAAATCACAAACAGGCTTCTCATCCAGAAGAAACTTAAGGTATTTCAAATGATGCAAGCAACCTCAGTGCTGTTGAAGATGTAGCAGTTATTGAAACGGGAAGTTGACAATCTTCATAATTCAATAACAATACAAGATGATTGTGCCTCTAACCATAATAAACTGAATGTCTCCAATCTTGATGTAACTATTGCTGGTGACACCATTCCAACCACAAGAATACATAAGAATCATCCAGTTGAAACCATTATTGGTGATCTTAATGAGAGGGTGACAAGAAGCAAGTCCAGTATTGCAAACATCTGTTTGTTCTCCTGCTTTCTATGTCAAACAATACCCAAAACATCAAAGAGGGCTTCAAGACAATAGTTGGATTGAAGCAATGCAGGAAGAATTGCTTCAATTCAAGAAACAAGAAGTATGGCAGCCGGTAGATCTTCCGGAAGGACAATACCCTATCGGTACCAGATGCCTGTACAGGAACAAGACTGATGATAGAGGGATAGTCATCAAAAATAAAGCAAGACTAGTGGCACAAGGATACACTCAGGAAGAAGGAATTGACTATGACGAAGTGTTTGCTCCTGTTGCCAGACTAGAAGCAATCAGAATCTTTCTTGCATATTCTGCGTCCATGAAATTTACTATTTATCAAATGGATGTAAAGTGTGCATTCTTGTATGGAAAGATTGCTGAAGAAGTCTATGTAAGTCAACCACCTGGCTTTGAAGATCCAGATTTCCCTCATAGAGTGTACAAGCTTGACAAAGCTCTATATGGTCTTCATCAAGCTCCAAGAAAGTGGTATGAGACTCTATCATCCTTTCTTCTTGAACATGGCTATAAAAGAGGAAAGATTGATCAGGCTCTCTTCAGAAGAATAAGAGGAAAAGACATGATGTTAGTCCAGATCTACGTGGATGACATTATATTTGGCTCGACAAACAAGCAACTCTGCAAAGAATTTGAAGATCTTATGCATTCAAAGTTCCAAATGAGTGCTATGGGGGAACTCACATTCTTTCTAGGGGTGCAAGTCCAGCAAACAGCAGATGGAATCTTCATCAATCAATCAAAATATGTAGAAACCATGCTGAAGAAATTCCACTTTGCTGACTGTCAGTCTATCCGAACTCCTGTAGATACTAAAGTGAAGATTGGACCTGACCCTGAAGGAAAATCAGTGGATCAACTCACTATCGATCATGATAGGTTCACTTTATGATCTAACAGCCATAGGCCTGACATTATGTTTGGTGTTTGTGTGGGTGCTAGATATCAAGCTGATCCAAAACAATCACATGTGAACGCATCAGAGGATATTCAGATATCGAAGGCAACCCGCTCTCGGATTTTGTATCCAAAGGAAGAGATTTAATCTCTATTCCTACCAGGCATTGATTATGGAGGATGCAACTTCAACAGAAGTCCAGTTCTGGCGGTTTCATTTCTTGGTCCCAGACTAGTATCCTGACAATGCAAGAAGTAGACAAATGTGCTCTGTCCCACCACAGAAGTGAGTATATTGCTGCTTCTCATGTTGCTCTCAGTCTCTAGAACTCAAAACCAGATCTTGATTATGGTTTTAAAAAAAAACTTTGTTGCATAACCAATTTCTATGACAACAACAGCTGCTGTCTTTATCACTAATAATCTAGTTCCGCACCTCAAAAACAAAACATATGAAATTAGATATCATTTTTTAGACACTGTGCGAAAAAGGTTGAAAAAATTAAATTGATGTCAAGTACAATAGAAATCAATAGCTGATTTGTTTACCAAGGCATTTGAACCTAGTAGGTTTAAATTTCTGGTTCAGTCAATTGGCATGTTAGGATCTCAGCCCTTGGTTTAATCGATTGAACAGATATAGCAGCGGAATAGCTCAGAATTAGACAAATTCAACAAGAACAATTGATATAAAACGATAAAAGAATTTTGTTATAGAGAGAGAAATATCCGACAAAAGGAATATTGCATTAAGATTGTCGGCCTCAAAGGCACGATTACAGGTGAGTCATCTTTCCTTATAAAGGAAAGAATGACGTAGGCTGATGTCACCTGAAAGTGACATGTAACCGTTTTATAACTACTGATGTTTAACAACTACTGAAGATGTCAACAACTGACATCTTCTTACAAATGTTCCTAAGTGTTAAACATCTTATTTACAACTACTGAAAAACATAAAACTACTGAAACTACAACAACTGAAGAACAACCTCTTCAGTTGTTTACAAGTACTGAAAAAAAATAAACAACTACTGAAAGGAAAAGAAAACTACTGAAGAAGAAAAACCATCACAACAACTGAAGAAGCCCTCTTCAGCTGTTGTCATCAGCTGTTAACATCAGCTGATGTCTTCAGTA
Source organism: Flaveria trinervia (assembly GCA_025506515.1). NCBI lineage: Eukaryota > Viridiplantae > Streptophyta > Magnoliopsida > Asterales > Asteraceae > Flaveria > Flaveria trinervia. The sequence continues at coordinate 64,344,256 of CM046443.1, forward strand.
CTTGAACATCAGACTTTGTCTTTCAGCTGTTGATCTTCAGTCTTTGTCTTCAGTACTTGTTGAAGTCTTCAGACTTTAGATCTTCAGCTGTTGTCTCAGTCTTTGTCTTCAGTACTTCACGTACTTCAGCAGTTGTATTCTTCAGACTTTGTAGAACAGCTGATCAGGTCTTCTTCAGCTGTTGTGATGTCTTGTGGGACTTAGAGGTTTCTCTGATCAGGCTCATTGGTTCTTTTGGTCCAACAAACTCCCCCTGAACCAATGCAGCCAAAACCTCTAAGTTATTGACGAGTCCCACTTATTTTGGCAGATAGATTGGTCTCTTTATCCTCTTGATCAGATGAGAAGTGACCCTTTTTCAGCACCGGCCTGGGAAGAAGTCTCTGATGATCTGTTTGGCATGATATGGTTGGGAGCTCTGTATTGGGGACTTGGACACCGAGCTGTTGCCCCAACCATGAGATCTACTTCCCGTGTATCAGCCTATATGATTCCCTGGTGTAAGCCCTTAAAACATGATTTGCTCATCCATTGTCAGCACCTCGGGCACACCATCAAATAATCCTTCTCGGCCATACACTTCAGATATGTACTTGGCCTGTTTTCCATTCTTGAGCTCAACCGTGGTTATTTGTCTATAAGCAAACTCATCTGGATGAGTTCCTTCTAAGAGCAGGTTGAGCTCTTCTTGTTTGAAGTTTTCAAGTCGTTTGTAAACCAATCCCTTCTTTATAATTTTGTTCTCTAACATCTTTTGAGGTGGTTGTTTGGCTTCATAGGCTTTCTTGAACTCTTCAACAATTTCCCAAGGGGACACTACAAGCACCACAGTGATGTCTTCGTCGACAACTCTCTTCACTTGGCCCTTGTATCTTGAAGGAATTTCTTTCTTGACAATCCGGTGTGCCACCCTAGGATCAGGCCATATCCTTACTCTTTCCCTTTGGTATTGAAAGGTATTAGCAAGGGTGTACAATCTTAATACTTCTTTCTTCATGCTGATCATTGAAGAGGATGTAGCATATGCTTTGTCAATGCTTTTCAGCATTTCCTCATCATGTTTTTGCATCTGTTCCTCTTCAATCTTTATCATTACATCATGCATTTGAGAAGCAGGAGTGATGGACATTGGTTTAGCCTTAGGCAAAGTAATGACTGCAGAGAGTGGCAGTCTGTCTTCATCCTCCTCTTCATCTTCATCAGGCCTCAGTACCTTTCTTTTCTTTTGGCTAGGTACATCACTGGCAATGGGTTTAGGGTAAAGGATTTGGTTTTGTGGGTTGGATGGTTGGTTTAGAGGGTAAAGGAGTTTTTTTGGGTTGTGGAGATAGTGATTTTGAGGATTGAGGCTTTTCAGACTGTTTTAGCATTTTGGCTGTAAGGGAGGCTTTGGTAAATTTTGTCAGTTCTTTTCGATTCCCAACCCCAGCTTCATTCAATACCTCAATCACTAAACCTTTGGAGTATTCTTCAGACGAACAAATCTTGGTGGTTATTGCCAAGATGTTGTCCCTGGTCCAGGCCCTTATTTCCATTAGAGATCTTCCCAAGTATTTAGCTATAAATCTGATCATTATCTCCAGCCTTTCTCTTTCTAAGGCATCATAGCTAGCCCATCTTGAATTGATCTCCTCTGTTTCCATCCTTCTGATCTCGGAGTCTAGTTGTTTGATGTCAAAACCCTGCCTATACAACTGCTCAATGATTTTATCCATTGAACGGTTATGGTTGGCGTCAGCTTCTTTCACCATATCCTTCAGCTCCTTCTCCTTCTCAGACTCTCCTTTTCTCTTTTGATATGTGACATGAAAGTCTTTTTGACTTTCATTCACTTCAGCTCCCTTCACACTCTCCTTCTCCTTCTCATTTACAACCTCAGATTCTTTCGCCTTCTCCCCATCTATCCTCTTCCTTTTTCCTTTAACTAACTGACTCTCCCCCTTTTTGGTTGCATTGGGTGCAAGGGTTTGAGCAGTAGAAAGGGATTTAGTCACCAACTCCTCCACCAAGGGTTGTATTATTGTAGGAAGCCTCTCATCAATGGCTTTGATCACTATATCTGTGATCATGGGAGTGATGAGAGGTAGGGATTTTTGAAGGGTAGCAACTGATTGATCAGGATGGTTCTGTTCCTGAGAATCAGTGCCGAAAGCAGAGGCTGGTGGCTTGGAAGTATATACTGGCTCAGTGTGTAGGGGACCTTCAGAAGAAGGTGCCATCTGTGGGTGTATTGTGGTGGCAGATGGACTTGCATCCTGAGACATCTTGGCCAGCAGCTCTTTGAGTCTGCTAACCTCATCCTCTAGAATGGTGTTTTGAGCAACTACACATCATAAGAAGCTCAGGTCATCATCAGTTGATACTGAATCACCTGACCTCCTGACAGTCAGAATGAACATGCCTTGAGTGTAGATCAATTATAGCATGTGCCCCTTGTTCTCGGTTCTGGGGACTTCCAGCCTCAGGACTATGTCCTTCATCAGCTGTTGCCACTGGTGAGGACTTAGAGATGTTACCAACTGCATCCTGGTCATTTGCTGAGTCAGAGGCAGTGGCAGCCTCACCAGAAGTTCGCACCTCCTTATCTACACTAGAAGATGGAACATGATAACCCCTGTGCTGTGGGTTGACAGAAGCATTGTGATCCTCCCCCTCAGGTGTTGAGGTTATCCCAGTAGTAATTGGTGTCTGGGTGGGGGGTGAGGAATGCAACTGCGTCAGCACTTTTGCAACAATGATAGTAGGGCTTTGAGGGGCGGTTGCATCAGGAGAGGGTGTGGAAGCAGTGTGCACCCGGGACAGTGGTGCTCTTCAATGGTAATCCCCTCAAGTGAGGAGGATCCCAGCATTGTGGCTTCCCTTTGAGTGGTTGCTTCAGGTTCCTTTTGAGAGGAAACCTGAGCGGCTTCAGTTGGTGGAGTCACAGTCTCTACTGGGGGGTTATTTCCAGCAGAGATAACCTGCGTTGGTGCAGCAGGAGCATCCACAGGGGACTCAATTCCCTGAGTAGCTTTCTTAGGCTTCTTCTTTGTGGGTTTGGAGGGGACTTTGGATGTGGAGGTGGAGGCTGTGGGTTCCAGCTGCGTGGGTTTTCGCAGCTTGGCAGCCTGTTTGAGAGTTTGGTCAGTGTTGTGTCGGGAGTATACCCCGGCAATACAGCCAAAGCAGGGACTCCCAGACCAACTAGTCCCTCAGCAGAAAGCTGATTCTCTATTATGGCCATTATAAACCGAGGATATAGTATCCAACGGTTAGAAAGTGGTTTGTGGCCATATCCTTGAGTTCAAGAAAAATTATTTCAGAAAAGTTTAGTGGTTCTTGTTCAAGGATAGAGAACAATACCTGTTGCCATCTGGAAGACAGTTGATCCCAAGAGGAAGTCTTCGGAGCCAGGCAAACATTTACCATATGAAATAATAATCGTTCAGCATCTGGAAAATGTTTCTTCAGGATTGTTGAAGCACTAAGATCACCCTGATATCCATGTTGTCCAAAGGAAAGATCAAGTTGGCGCTTAGGATATCCAGGGTAGGCAGCATCATCTAACAGTAATATTTGGCGGATGGTAGCAGTAGAGATGACCACCTTATGCGAGTTGATAGATGAATGGATAGATTCTCCATTAACGGTCGCATTCATCCAGAACTGACGTAGCGAATCGGCATAAATGATTGGATTTAAAAGGAAAGCCGTTTTTAGTGGGGATTGGACCATAAGATCTATAGCATTTTCAAATTTGGTCCAGAAGGGCGATTTTGTGAGGTACGCGACACAGTTGTGTCGAGGTTTGAGTTGCATGGTCGCCATTAATGAAGGTGAAAGGTTTTCAGAGCTTTTGAAAAGTTAGGTCGTGAAAGAATGAAAAACTCTGAAAGAGGGATCAGGTATATATAGGGTACGGTTATGAAACGACTGAAGGTTTTGGTGTTAGTCATCAGTATTTGAAGCTACTGATGACGTGGTATTAACTTTCAGACGTTTGAAACGACTGATGGTATTGGTGTGGTCAGCAGTTATAAAACAACTGAAGACATGGTGTTTACTATCAGACGTTGAAACAACTGAAGTCTCTGATTTAGGCATCAGTAGTTTTAAAAACTACTGAAGACAAGTGGACTTCAGATGTTGAAACAACTGAGGACTTGGTATTAGTCATCAGTAGTTGTGAAACTACTGAAGACCGTGGTTTTGCCATCAGTTGTTGTAAACAACTGAAGACTTGGTGTTAGTCATCAGTAGTTGTGTGAACTACTGAAGACATGGTATTGCTTCAGTTGTTTATAAAGAAACAGCAGTTTGTGAACTACTGAAGAGAGAGTACTCATCAGTAGTTGTCGTCAATTCATAGCCTTTCAGCTGTTTCATACTGTCCTCAACACTTACTCATCAGCTTTTAGCTGTTTTCAGTTGTTTCATAGGACCAGTACTTATCTGTTTCTACTGATTTCAGTAGTTGTAACTACATCAGTAGTGTAGAACAGAAAGTACAGTACTTAAAGCATTTAGCCTTCAGTAGTTATAAAAACTACTGAGGGTAAAATAACTCATCAGTACTTATATGTGACATGGTTACCAATGATCATCAGTAATTACTGAGATCATCAGTAGTTGTCACTTATTCTAGTTGCAGCATACCAAGCCTTAACACCAGGTTGTGGAAAGTTGAACTATCCAAAGGCTTAGTAAAAATGTCTGCAAGCTCATCAGCACTAGGCACAAACATAGGATTAATTAGACCCTTTTCAAAACAATCTCTTATAAAATGATGTCTAATTTCTATATGTTTGGTCCTAGAGTGCTGGACAGGATTTTTGACAATGCAAAGAGCTGAAGCACTATCCATTAATAATGGAGTCTTAGTCTCTGTAATGCCATAATCCAAAAGTTGATTCTGAAGCCAGAGTATTGGGATGTACAACTTGCAGCAGCAATGTACTCGGCTTCAGCAGTGGATGTAGCAACAGATGTTTGTTTCTTACTCTGCCAAGAAATCAAACAGTTGCCTAGGAATTGGCATCCACCAGAAGTTGATTTCCTGGTCAACTTACATCCTGCATAGTCACTATCAGAGAAAGCAACTAATTTGCAAGAATGTCCAGTGGAATACCATAAGCCTAGAGATTGTGTGCCTTGCAGATATCTAAAGATCCTCTTGACTGCAATCAGATGAGACTCCTTAGGTGCAGCCTGAAATCTAGCACAAACACATGTAGCAAACATAATATCTGGTCTAGAAGCTGTTAAATACATCAAGGAACCAATCATACATCTGTAAAGGGTTTCATCAACACCTTTACCTTTCTGATCAACATCCAATTGTGTGGTGTTGCACATGGGAGTAGAACAGGATTTACAGTTTTGTAAATCAAACTTATTCAAAAGATCTTTTGTGTATTTAGACTGATGAATGAAAATTCCATCAGCTTTTTGTTTGATTTGCAAACCTAGAAAGAACTGTAATTCTCCCATTGCACTCATTTCAAACTTCTGTTGCATTAAGGTTGGAAATCCTCACACAATTGGGATCAGAGGATGCAAATATAATATCATCAACATAAATTTGAACAAGTAGCTTATGCTGATCCACCTTCTTAATAAATAAAGTTTTATCTATGGAGCCTCTAGTGAAATTATTCTGTAGAAGAAAGTTTGATAAGGTCTCATACCAAGCTCTAGGTGCTTGTTTCAACCCATAAAGAGCTTTATCAAGCTTATATACCCATTCTGGGTGCTTATTATCCTCAAAGCCTGGTGGTTGACACACATAAACTTCTTCTTTTATTGTACCATATAGAAAAGCACTTTTGACATCCATTTGGAAAACTTTAAGATTGTGGAGTGCAGCATAGGCTAAAAACAATCTAATTGCCTCCAGTCTGGCTACAGGGGCAAAGGTTTCATCATAATCAATACCTTCTTCTTGTGCAAACCCCTGCACAACCAGTCTGGCCTTGTTCTTAACAATTAGCCCATTTTCATCAGTTTTATTCCTAAACACCCATTTAGTGCCTATTGCACACTTACCTGGGGGTAGAGGAACAAGCTCCCACACTTGCTGTTTCTTGAACTGAAGAAGCTCAAGCTGCATGGCTTCAACCCATCCATTGTCCTCAAAGCAACATGATAGTTCTTCGGCTCTAGCTGACTGATGAAGAGAGCATAGAAGCAAAATTGGACAACTGGCTTCTGGTTGAGACACCAGCATTGATATCACCAAGGATTTGAGATATTGGGTGATTTTTCAGCTCTTGGTAAACAATCAAATCTGTGCAAGTGTTTGTAGGGTCTTCAGCAGCAGCAGATGTTGATGCAGATTCTTGAAACCATGAAGATGGTGCAACTCAAATGAAGTTGAGGATGCAGAAATCTCATCAGCATTTGTTGTGGATGGTGCGGCTGGAGCTACAGGAGCATCAGGTTTAGAGGACTCAGGCAGTTGATCACTAAACCTGAAGAGGTGATTACTACTATCATCATCATCTTCAGTAGTAACACCAGGTGGTGAACTGTTGACAGGAGCAACAGCAGGAGATTGATAAGGAACATATTGCAGTATGTCCAAATCAAAGAGCTCCACAGGGCTTTGTGGAATCTTGTCCTTTGGAGATTCATTGAACTTGACATGTAAAGTCTCTTCAACCATCTTTGTTCTGCAGTTGAAGACTCTGTATGCCTTGCAAGTTGATGAATAACCAACAAAGTACCCTGCATCCACCTTAGGATCAAATTTCTGGAGCTGATCCTTTGTGTTGAGAATGAAACAGGGACACCCAAATGCTCTAAAAATGAAATGAGAGGGGCCAAATGATGTAGAACTTCATATGGAGTCTTCATCAACCTCTGATTTATTAGCACTCTATTCTGCACATAGCATGCTGTGTTGACAGCTTCAGCCCAAAAGGTCAATGGCAGTCCAGAATCAGCCAACATAGACCTTGCAGCTTCAATGAGGGTCCTGTTCTTTCTCTCCACACTCCATTCTGTTCAGGAGTTCTTGGAATACTAAACTGTCTCTTTATTCCCTTGGAAAGGTAGAATTCATCAAGTGTATTGTTCCTGAATTCTGTTCCATTATCACTTCTAATACACTTGACTGAGAGGGAATACTGCTTCTCAGCATACAACACAAAGTTTATGATCTTCTGTGCAGCTTCATCCTTTGAATGTAGAAAGAAAGTCCATACAAATCTGGAGTAATCATCCACAATTACCAGACAGTATTTTTTTTCTGTGCCATGCTCATCACTCTCACAGGACCAAAGAGATCCATGTGAAGAAGTTGTAAGCAGGCAGTGGACTTTGGTTCTTCAATAGGTGGAAATGAAACCTTGTGCTGTTTTCCTTTCAAACAAGCAGTGCAGTTGTTTTCACACTTGAACTCCTTCATAGGCATTCCCCTTACTAAACTATGGTGTATCAGCTGATTCATGTTCTTGAAATTAACATGTCCCAGCCTTCTATGCCATAGATTAGATTCTTGAGGAGAGGCCTTGGAAAATAGGCAAGGATGGCCTTTGAGATCATTTTCTTGGAAAGATCTAAGGCATACACTCTTCCTGTCCTGTTGGCCTTCAGGAGAGTGTGAGCATCCAATACCTTGTCAATCAAACTCAGAACTTTGGATGACAGAATCCTGCAGTTCTGGCTTGTGAAAAGGGCAACATGGCCTTTGTCACACAATTGACTGACACTCAAAAGATTATACTTGAGATTTTCCACATGGTTGACATCATCAAACTTTATTTCCCCATTGGAAACAAAGCCCTTCCCGATGATGTAACCTCTTGCATCATTGCCAAAGAAACAAATCCCTTCCTTCCTGGAGAGTAGTCATTAAGAAGTGAGTTGTTCCCAGTCATATGCATAGATCCCCCACTGTCTACATACCAGATGCTACTTTGGCATGTTGAAGAAACCTGCATAAATAAACAATCAGTTAGTTTTGGAGACCCAAACCTTTTTGTTTTGGGCCTGGTCTCATCAACAGATGGTAAACTAACAGTTTATTGGACACAATAGCTTGAGGTGAAGGAGATGGTGTAGAAGAGGAATCCTTCGGCTTGGATCTCCTTTTCTGGGGTTTCAACACAGGGCCATCAAGTTGGTTAACTCTTCCCAACAGATGTTGAACCATCATTACCAGCTGTGTCTGATTCTGGGAGAGAGCTTTCAGCTCTTCAGACACATTGGTATTGGTGTTTGATGATGAGTTCTTGTGTTGCACCATCTTCTTTTGAGCAACCTCAGCTATTGCCTGTTGCACTCCTTCCTTTTTAGATTTCTTTTTGGTCATAGGAGTAACAGGATTTGATGCTGCTGGTACAAACTTGGACTCAAACTCAGTTTTCATTTTAGCCAAGTTTTCTTTAATTTTCTCTTTTTTGTTTGAGTTTGGATCCCTTTTTGTACCAACAATCATCTGTGAGATGATTGAATAGACCACATATTTCACATGGTTTCTTCTTCATCTTCTGTTGATCATCAACTAAAGAAGATGAAACTACTGAAGACTTGCTCTTCAGCAGTTTAGAAGCACTTTTTGCCTTCTTGTCAACTTCCTTAGTAGGCTTCAAATCCTTCCTACTGACAGTTTTCTTCTCTTCAGTGCTGTCAGTCATTAGGATTTGAACTCCAGATGTTATCCCCTGCTCTCCAGTACCCTCAGTACTTCTAGGGATAACACTTGGGTTGATCAACTCATTGATCATGTGAGTGTCAGCAGTTGAACCATCAATATCAGCTGATAGGTTCACAGAGGGATTACTACTGACTTCAACTACTGATGGTGCTTTATCAAGTAGTGAATCACATGATGAGGTGGATTGGTCATTACTTTCTCCATCAGATTCCGCTCCTGCTCTTGAAGCAAAAACTGTAGGAGGAGCAGTGTGATATAACCAATTCCAAACTTCACATTGGAAGCTGTTTGCTTACTAAGAAGCATTTCAAAGCCCTTGCAAGATTGTACCCATCGATCACACTCTACCTGGGTGACAGCAAGAGTATCTTTGAGGTCTTTGTACTTCTCTAAGAGTACATCCTCCCTAGCCTTATCATCAGAAATTTGGCATTTTAATTTGTAAATCTCATCAGTTTTCTCTTTTAGCACAGACTCAAACTCAGCTTTATTTTTGGAAATTGTTTGTTCTAGCTCTACATTTTTATTGATTAAAGCCACATTTGCTTCTCTAATAGAGGCAAATGCTGCTATGCAAGTTTCAGAACATAATTTGGCCTTAGCCTCAGAGGATACCTGTGATACCTGTGTTGAAGAGGTATTGAGGATGATCCATCAGAGGATTCCAAAGCCATGAGAGCTAGATTTCCAAAAGGATGCTCACCACCATGTTGACCAGCACCTGAGAACAGTTGTTCATTACCAGACACATCATCTGGTAAACTGCTCCAGTCAACAACTCCTGGTGTGAAGAAGCTGTGTTGTTGAAGTTGATTAGGTTGATGAGATTGGGATGGTTGAGGCTCAGGGAGTGCATGTGGTTGCTGAGCAGTGGGTGCTTGAACCTGGCCTGGTTGTGGCATGTAATAGCAGGGGTATGGATATGGCATTGGCCCCTGTGGAACAAAATATGCAGGAGATTGTGGTTGATGATGATAACCAGAATTGACAGGTTGTTGCCCTCTGTTTTGTTGACTATTGCCAGGGAAAGTCACAAAGGTGCAGGAGAGTTAGATCCAGATGATCTACATTCTCTTGCAAAGTGCCCAAGCCTGTGGCATTTATGGCACTTCAACTTACTCTTGTCAAAACCAACTTTGGTTTTGCCAGAGAGTCCTGGGAATTTCCTTCCAGTTCTTTTGTAGAACTTCTGAGATCTGATATTTATCAAGGCCATTTGGCTCAAAATATCCATCTCTTCTAAGTCATCATCAGCAATCCCCTTGAGATCATCCATGATGAAACATAGATTGTCACTATTACTACCAGCAGAATAACTATCAACACTCACAAAGGCAGGCTCAGAAGTGTTTGTAGAGAAATCAATATGCTCATCATACTGGCTTTCAGATGACGCATATTCTGACTCTTGATGTCCAATCAGGGCAGTGTTCCCTTGGACAAAATCCTCAGTGAGCTTGCCAGATGAAACCAATTTCCTTTTCTGCTCTATCTCTCTCTCGAATGTAAGCAGTTTCCCATGAAGTTGGGTGAGAGATAGGCGATCAACATCAGCATTTGAGCGTAGAACAATGGTATATGTGTTCCATCTCTCAGGCAGTGATCTTAAGAATCTATGGTTCATCTGACTCCTGGTATATTCATGTTTAACCATTTTCAATTCAGAGATTAAACATGAAAACCGCTCAAATTGTTGAGTCAGAGTCTCACCCTTTCTATGAGAGAAAGTCTCATATTGTTGGGCGAGGATTTCCCTGTTGTTTGCTAAAACCTCATCAGTACCACCAAATTGTTCTTTGATGGCATTCCAGAGGTCATGAGCAGACTCACAATGCAGAAGCCCAGAGTAAATCTCATTAGGAATAGCCATAGCCAAAATTCCATGGGCTTTTGCATCGATTTCAAACAACTTCTTGTCCTCATCGGAGTATTGCTCCTTCTTCTTTGGAACCAACTGGTTTGTTTCCGGATCATTCACCATTGGCTTATGTGGTCCATGTACCACAGATGTCCAACAACCTGAGCTATTGACAGACAGGTGATGGAGCAATCTTCTCTGCCAAATGTTATACTCATTCCTCACCAAGATCGGAGGCTTGGTAGAGGATCCAGTATTGAAAGGATCATTCGAAGAAGTAGTCATTGTGGAAAATCAGACAGATTCAAGTAAAATCACAATAAATTTAGCTCAAAACCACACAGAACCTCAAATAAAACGGCCAGAAGCGATACACTCTCAATCTCTATAACAGATCCTTGCGAATTTGCTAATTCGATTAAACTTAGAGCGATTGAACAGTTTCAATGATCAATTGTTCGATCAATGATTAACCTGCTCTGATACCATTTGTTAGGATCTCAGCCCTTGGTTTAATCGATTGAACAGATATAGCAGCGGAATAGCTCAGAATTAGACAAATTCAAACAAGAACAATTGATAAAACGATAAAAGAATTTTGTTATAGAGAGAGAAATATCCGACAAAAGGAATATTGCATTAAGATTGTCGGCCTCAAAGGCACGATTACAGGTGAGTCATCTTTCCTTATAAGGAAAGAATGACGTAGGCTGATGTCACCTGAAAGTGACATGTAACCGTTTTATAACTACTGATGTTTAACACTACTGAAGATGTCAACAACTGACATCTTCTTACAAATGTTCCTAAGTGTTAAACATCTTATTTACAACTACTGAAAAACATAAAACTACTGAAACTACAACAACTGAAGAACAACCTCTTCAGTTGTTTACAAGTACTGAAAAGAAAACTAAACAAACTACTGAAGGAAAAGAAAACTACTGAAGAAGAAAAACCATCACAACAACTGAAGAAGCCCTCTTCAGCTGTTGTCATCAGCTGTTAACATCAGCTGATGTCTTCAGTACTTGAACATCAGACTTTGTCTTTCAGCTGTTGATCTTCAGTCTTTGTCTTCAGTACTTGTTGAAGTCTTCAGACTTTATCTTCAGCTGTTGTCTCAGTCTTTGTCTTCAGTACTTCAGACGTACTTCAGCAGTTGTATTCTTCAGACTTTGTAGAACAGCTGATCAGGTCTTCTTCAGCTGTTGTGATGTCTTGTGGGACTTAGAGGTTTCTCTGATCAGGCTCATTGGTTCTTTTGGTCCAACATGGCAAGATTAACCTTGAGTAAAAACTATGAAACACATCAAAAACAATTTAAAACATCAGAAAACCTAAAGAGAAATCAAGTTTTATGAAGAAAAAAATTCTTGGGAAATGATATAATTACAGTCGTTATATCATTCACTGTGCTAATTTCAAAATGAAAAGATGAAAAGACTTACCAGATATGTTGGTAGGCTCAACTTGGAAGAAAAGATACATGTAGTGATGAATTAAATACATATCAATGTGAAACACTCATCACAAAGTACAGGTATGTATTGGCTTATCTGAATGCATGTGTGGTGTAGTAGCTAAAACACACAGTATTGATACTTTATGAATCTCTTTCACCAATCATGTTTATCTTTGTTTTGCTGAGCAAAGACCTGATGAAACTTGCACATAGTGCAGATGTCATGCTAAAAGATTCCCAATGTGGAACACATCAAAAATTGGATGAATCAACAAAGTAATACATTCCAGTGAATGAACAAAAGATCCTATCATGGATCACCTTCCAAAGTGAAGTGAAAAGAATCCTATTGGATCAACATGAAAAAGGATCAAATTAAAAGACTAATAAGGATCAGTGAAAATGAGATTTCATGACTTAAGTAACCTGGTAAGAAAAGTTGTGACAAAGTTCTACCATGTATTGTATAAGGAGGGTTGATCATTTCATGCTTATGTGTGTGAGATACACATTGAACAATAAATCAACCAAACATGATAAAAGTCATTTGCATCAAAATATCAACCAGGTATGAGCTAAGAGACAAATATACCTTCAATCTTCAAGTTATAATCATGTCCATTTAATCATAAAGGATGCACATGTGTATGTAAGATTGATATGATCCCTACAAAGAGATTTTTTCTTCATTATTAATATTAATCAAAATAATATTCAAAACTTTTAAATCTTTAAAGTTACTCTCCAAATGTGGACATAAACTTTAGGGGGAGTAATTTAAAAGGTTTCAGTAAGTCTATGTTTTTTGTTATTTAACTAAATTTTTGAAAAACAAAACAAAAAGAGTTTTAGTGTTAGTGGTGTTGTTGTAATAAGTTTTACCATATATCTCAACTTATGCAGATTCTTAGAAGCATGATAAGCCCAAGATCTGTCAAAATCGGGAAACTTGTACATACAAGTGAATCCATGCAAGAATTGACAACTTCAATTGCCAACTTCATAAGAAAAATCAATCAAGGACACCTCTTCATAAGATGAATAATCAATTCAATCACATTAACTTTTGATAAATTCAAAAGGTAATGCAGGTAAGTGCATTAGTTAATGAGGGTGAAGGTAACCATGCATATAACTAATGCGGGTACCAATAATTTTTGAAGTGCAACTAATGCGGACAATGATTTTACTCTACCGTATTAGTGTGTGAAGTGAATGTGAAATTTACTCTACCGCATTTGATACAGTCAACAAATGCGTATGAGCAGGTCTCTTTTGCATTTGCTACAGTGCTGTGTTGACTTGTCAACTGCATTTGTAGTTGCACAAATGGACTTTGTTCTATCGCATCTGCTACTGTACAAATATGGATATGGTAAACCAAGCAACTCAACCGCATTTGTTACAATACTGATACAATGTTGTTCTTCCGCATTTACTACAACACAAATGCGGAAAGCCAAAATTTCAAGTTTAACTTCCTCATTTGCAATAGTAAACAAATGCGGATAGAATAAAAATTAAGAAACAAAACTTACGCATTTGTAGTAGTAGACTAATGCGGACAATCAGTCAAAAATTAAGCCTTCCGCATTTGCTACAGTCAACAAATACGGATGAACAAAATTAGACAAATTAAACTTCAGCATTTACTACAGTGTTGACTGTATTTGCTTGTAACTTATAAAATTTCTCAAATTGTATTATTTGACTATTTAAAGGAATTCAAATGGGTCATTTAATACTTTTCAAATTGAGAGAACTATAGTGAGACGAGCGCAAAGCTACAGTACACCACCATCAATCATCATCATCATCATCATCACAAACATTCAAGATTTTGTTGTGTTTCATCTTTAACATTCTTGTCATCGATTTAGAACCACAGTCGTTTCGAAGATAAGGTATAACTTCAACAGATTTTGAAACCAAAACCTAAGTCTCGGACTGTTACCCTAAATCGAACAATGAACCAGAAAATTATTGAAGAACACCAAAATCAAACCCTTAATGTGATGTAATACACATTTTCGATCTCAATAAACATATAAATTGATAGGAATTCAACTGACATTGAAAACCATGATAATCATGTTTACTGCGAAAAACAGAGCAAAGTGAAAAAGAAAATTGTGTAACAAATCAAAGTCACATTAACAAATCAAAGCAAAGTTAAAGTCAAAATTGTTAACTAACACACATGTCTCTTGTGCAGATTACATGGAAAACCTTACTTGGAGCAAGCTCCATAACGTCAGTGGTTATCTAAACCTGATGTGCCTGAAGCCGAAGGTCTTAGAGATATGATAAGATTCTTATCTACCACAAGGGTAGCATATGCCATGACAGTAAGACCAACAATCTACGAGAATCCCATCAGGTCATTCTGGGAATCAGCTGAAGTGGTTGAAGAGGATGGACTGAAAATTCTAAAGTGAACTGACTCTGAGAATCACAGAAGAGTCAGTTAGAAGATATCTGCAATTCAATAATATGCAGATGGTCCTCTTGAATTGGATGATGAGGAAATAACCACATTTTTCTCTGAAATTGGTTATGAAAGGATTTATGAAGCAAAATAGATAGTCAAAGGATTAGTGAATCTGCCTTGGAGATTCCTAATTCATATGTTCCAAAATTGTCTGTCTAAAAGGAAAACAGGATGGAATGACATTCCAGTCCTCACATCTTATGCAATCTGTGCTCTCTGCACCAACAGACGGTTTAACATGTCTGCATATGTATTCAATGGCCTAATCTCCAACATTCAAGAAGGGTTGAGATACAAGTTTCTAATGTACCCCAGATTCATTCAATGTCTAATCAATGAATCATTTCATGACATTGTCAATGAAGGTCCTGTGCTCAACATTCCTCATTATGATGCAAGATCCTATAAGTACATAAAAAAGGACACAAGGAACTTTTACAGTGGTGCCCTTCACCCCTTCTTCCTTGGATGCTTGAACAAATACATCAAGCAGGTCAAGCACAACCACCTCCACAACCAATAGCTCAACCAACTCCACAACCATCCCCAATACCATCACCACAACCATCCCCAATACCACCACCAATGCCATCACCATAACAAATACCCCAACCTTCTACAGAACCATCTCTTCAAACATTACCTCAACCATCATCACTTCCATCACCACAACCAACACCACCAATGACCACTTAACCTACACCTATATCACCACATCATCAATCTCCAATATCACTACACCAATCACCTATTTCTCCTTACCAACCTTTACTATCATCACTTGATCACCCTGCTGAAACAGAAGGATCAACAAGTGCATCCGAATCATCCAAATCATCTTCTGATGAGGAGATCATCATGAGCAAACCAAAGCTATGAAGAACCTTCTGAGGCTGCTCCTTCAGAGGCTATGCTGAATCCAACATCAACATGCCTGATGAAAAAGATGATTAATATCTGAGTTGTTACTCAAAGTGGAAAGGATGGAAAGAACTTTAAACATGAGAGTAGGAATCATCAATGACAGAATCCTGAACTGGATGAGAAAGAATGTGAATTAAAAAACTTAAAGAGAAATATGTAGCTGAACGAAAAGAACAAGACAAAGAGATTGAGAATTTAAAAACTGCACTGAAACACTCAAGAGAAGAAGTGAGTGGACATGTAGATACTCTTGAAATACAAACTATTGCAATGGAGGAACAAGAAAACATTATAGAAGAACAAGCTGATATCATCTCAAAGCTTGAAAAGGAAATTGAGGGCAAGAACAAAAGAATATCCGAGCTTGAAATGATAATCAAAAGAACTGAAGTGAAGGATGATGATGAGATAGAAAAACAAGAAAAGGCTGATGATGATGTCAACCAAGTAATAGATCAGAATGAAGAACAAGTAGATGATGAAGGTCAAACTAAGAAAAACACTGGTTATTCAGACTCTGAAAAAAGTGAATTTGAAGAACTCTTCAGTGCTTTGGATAGTTTTGCATCTGAACAATTCAGCATTGATGATGATTTTTAGGAATTCATAAACAATCAAAGAACTGAGGTAGAGCCTATTGTCTTTATTCCCAAATCACTAGTGCCTTTGGAAAAGGAATTAACTCTGAAAATTGTCCCTGCTATTTCATTAACTGAAGAACAAAAGGAAGAACTCAAAGAAAGATATAAAAAAGAAAGGAAAGAAGAACTGAAACTGAATAGAAAGAAAATGAGAAAAGGAAAATGAAGGATCAAGAGCCAAATACACCTGAACAGGTCCCTGAGCCAAAAGAACGAACTGAAACCTCTAGCCCTCAACTTCAAACTTACTCACGAAAGAGGAAGTATTTGGCTGAAAAAGCTAAAGGTAAGATGAAAGGATCAGGATCTAGTTTGATCAATTAGATTAAGATTTGCAGCAGAATAGAACAAGAATTAAACGAAATTTAAGCAAGAATAATATAAATATTCAATCAAACAGTGACGGTTATAGAGAGAGATAGTTTTCTGCAAAAAGAATATTTTCATTCACGCACAAGCTTTGGCTGCAAAGAAATTAGGTCAACATTCCTTTTATAAAGGAATATGACATCAGCTGATGTCACCTGATAGTGACAGCTAACTGATTTATACAAACAACTGAAAGTAAACAAAACTACTGAAGATGTCCACAACAACTGAGGACACCTTCACAAAAAGCTAAGTACAAGCTAAAATTACAACTACTAAAGTTATAACATCTGAAGTGTAAGAACTTCAGATGTTTTACATAAAATAAACTACTAATACAAACTACTGAAAAGTAAACCATCACAACTACTGAAAAGAACTACTTCAGTTGTTGTGACAACTTCTGAGACTTGGTCTTCAGACTTTGTCTTCAGCAGTTGTCTTCAGACTTTGTCTTCAGCTGTTGTCTTCAGACTTTGTCTTCAGCTGTTGTCTTCAGACTTGTCTTCAGACTTTGTCTTCAGCTGTTGTCTTCAGACTTTGTCTTCAACAGTTGTCTTCAGACTTTGTCTTCAGCAGTTGTCTTCAGACTTTGTCTTCAAACTTTGTCTTCAGCTGTTGTCTTCAGACTTTGTCTTCAGCAGTTGTCTTCAGACTTTATAGACCACTTCGGTTGTTATGATATCTATGGGACTTAAAGGTTTTTCTGATCCGGCTCATTGGTTCTTTTGGTCCAACAAACTTGCCCTGAACCAATGCAGCCAAAACCTTTAAGATTATTGAAGTCCCACTTCTTGGCAGAAACATTTTATGGATCAGCTCAGAAATCACCAAATTAAGCTCAGGCCAGGGAAGAGGTTTCAGAAAGTTTAATTGGCTAAGGATGAATGGGAACTCTATCTTGGGGATTGGACACAGAGCTTACCCCATCCTGAGACCTACTTCCCAATGATGAGTCTGTAAGACTCTCTAACATAGTCCTCAAGGAATACAACTTGTTCTTCCATTGTGAGTTCTTCAGCTTCACTTTCAAAGAAGAACTCATGCCCATAGTACTCTGATAAGTATTTAACATTCTTTCCATTCTTTAGCTCCACAGTAGTTATTTCTCTGTATGCAAACTCATCAGGATGAGTACCTTCAAGTAACAACTGGAGCTCATTTCTTCTTATTTCTTCAAGTTTCTTGTAGATCAACCGTTCTTCACCATTTTGTTTTCTAGTAAAGTTTGTGGAGTCATCTTAAACTTGTAAGCTCTCTTGAAGTCTTCAAGGATTTCCCAGGGTGACACTACAATGGCCAGCATTATCACATCATCTACAGTCTTCTTTACTTTGCCATTGTATCGACTTGGAATATTCTTTTTATGAATTCTGTCACTTACTCTGGGGTCAGGCCAAATTCTCACTCTCTCTTTCTGATATTGAAATGTGAGTCTGAGAGCATACAACCTCTGAGCATGTTTCTTTATAGCTTGTATGGATGAAGACTTAGGAAACTCTTATAACCATCCTTAACAGCTACTCATCATGTTGTTTGTGCTGTTCTTCTTCTTCAAGTTTGACTTTTACCATTTGTCTTTGGATGTCAGGTGTGATTGTTGTTAGTTGACTCCTGGGCTCAGGCATCTTTGTTTTCAGAACAGCAGAGATTGGCAGACTATCATCCTTATCATCTTCTTGTTCTTCTTCCATCCTCAACACCCTTCTCTTCCTCTTGGGTGCATTATTGGTAGTGGTTTGAGTAGGATTCTTGGGTAAAGGAGTTGGTTTTAAGGGTTGTGAAGTTGGTTTTTTTGGTGTGGGAGATTGTTCAGGCTGCTCTAGCATCTTGGTTGTGAGTAAGGCTTTGGATAACTTTGCCATATCAGACCTTTTCCCAGCACCAGCTTCATCAAGAGCTTCTATGATCAATCCTTTGTTGAATACTTCAGAAGAATAGATTCTGGTGGTTATCTCCAAAATACTGTATCTGGACCATTATTTCACTTCAATGATTGATCTTCCCAAATGCTTTGATATGAATCTTATCATAGCTTCCAACCTTTCCCTTTCTTTCTCACTACAACTTGCCCATCTATGCTTAATCTCTTGAATCTCTAGCCTTCTAATTTCAGAGTCAAGTTTGGCTGTGTCAAAACCTTGTATGAAGAGTTGATCATTGATCTTATCCATAGATCTGCTATGTTGCTCATCAGCTTCTTTGATCAGTTCTTCTAACTTTTTCTCATCTTCAGTCTGTCCAGCACTCTTCTTTCTCTTGTATGTGATCATCTCCTTTTCTTTCTTCTATTTTTCTTCTTCCTCTTCAACTCTCTTTCTTTTGTCTACTTTTACTGACTTGGACTCCCCCTTTTTGGTTGCATTGGGTTCAGGGGTTTGAATGTCAGAAAGTCTCTTAGAAACAGCATCATCAACTAAGGTTTGAAAATTTAAAGAAAGCCTCTCATCAATGGCTTGATGCACAATGTTAGTGATGATGGAAGTGATGAGAGGTAAGGAGGATTGAAAGGCAGCAACCATTTGCTCAAAGGGGTTCTGTCCCTGAGAAATGGTGCCTGAATCAGAGGCTGGTGGCACAGTTGTTGGGAGTGGCTCAGTGTTTGGGAGACCTTCAGAAGAAGCTGCCATCTATGGGTGAATTTGGGCAGATGGACTTGATTCTTGTGACAATTTGGCAAGCAGTTCTTGTAGTCTGCATACCTCAGCCTCAAGAATGGTGTTGTGGGCTAGAACATCAAAGAAAAAGCCCAGGTCATCATCAGTCTTTGTTGAATCATCTGACCTCCTGATTAAATCAGAATGAACATGTGCTGAGTGTAGATCAATATTCACATGTGCCCCTATTTCTTGGAACTGGGGACTTCCTGCCACAGGATTATGTCTTTCATTGGCAGTTGCCTCTGGTGAGGTCTTAGAGATGATACCACCTTCATCCTGTTCATGTGCTGAAACAGGAGAAGAGGCAGCCTCACCAGATGTTTGAATCTCCTCCTTTACACAGGGAGATTGAACTCTGTAATCCCTGTGCTGTGGGTTATCAGCCACATTATAATCCTCTTCCTCAACTGTTGAGGTTTTCCCAGTGGTAATAGGTTTCTGGGGAAGGGTAGAGGAATGTAGTTGAGTCAGCACTTGTGCAATAACCATAGTTGGGCTTGTAGGGGTGGCTTTAGTGGGAGATAAGTGGAAGAAGATTGCACCTGGGGTGAATGGTGCTCTTCAATGGAAATCTTCTCAAGTGAGAGAGATTCCAGTAATGTGGTTTCCCCATTTTTGGTTGCATCAGGATCCTATTGAGAGGATACCTGAGCGGTTTCAGCTGGTAGAGTCTTTGAAACTACAGGGGGATTACTACCAGTAGTTTCATCCTGCCTTTGTGTTGTAGGGGCATCATCAGGGGACTCAACTCCCTGAGTAGCCTTTTTGGTTTGTTTGGATTGTGGTTGGAAAGGACTTTGGATCTGGAGGATGAGGCTGTGAGTTCTCGCTGCTTGGGTTTTAGCAGTTTGGCAGCCTCTTTGAGTTGTGGGTCAGAGTTGTGCCTGGAGTATACCTCAGGCAAAACTACCACAACAGGGACTCCAAGGTCAACAGGGCCATGAGATTTTAATTGATTGATGATTATGGCCATAAGAAACCTTGGATATAATATCCATCTATTAGCCACAGGTTTCATTGCCAGATCTTTTAATTCCAAAAATATAACTTTAGAAAAATTTAAGCTTTGGCGTTCAAGGATAGAATACAATACCTGCTGCCACCTGGATGACATTTGATCCCATGAAGAGGATTTGGGGGCAAGGCAGACATTGATCATATGAAAGATTAGGCGTTCAGCATCATGGAAGTGCTTCTTCAGAATAGTGGTAGCACTTAGGTCGCCCTCATACCCATGGTTGATGAATGATAGATCAGTGGTGCTCTTCGGGTATTCAGTGACAAAGGTGGCATCATTCAGATCTAGGGTTTGGCGAATGATAGCAGGAGTGATGACCACCTTCTTCTGGTTTACAAACAACTGGAGAGTGATCGTGACATCATTCTCACCAGTATGGACAGTGACATTTGTCCAGAATTGGCGAAGGGTATCGGGATAGATGGTTGGATTCAGAAGAAAAGCAGTTTGATATGGGGAATCAACCATCAGATCAATGGCAGCATCAAACTTAGTCCAAAAGGCCAATTTTGTGAAGTAGGCAACACAGTTGTGTCGTGGTTTGATTTGCATGGTCGCTATTAATGGAAGATGAAAGTTCGGAAAATGACTTATGAAAAGTTTGAAGTTAGGTTTAGGTATTTATAGGTTATGAAATGGCTGAAAGAAAACAACTAAAAGTTATGGTGTTAGTCATCAGTTGTTAGAAAACGACTGAAGACATGGTTTTAACTTTCAGATGTTGTAAACAACTGAAGACTTGGTGTTAGTCATGAGTAGTTTGAAACTACTGAAGACTTGGTTTTGGCTTCAGTTGTTTTGAAATGAAACAGCAGTTGCTTGAAACAATTGAAGAGTAAAATTTCTCATCAGTTGTTGTCGTCAATTCACAGATCTTAGTTGTTTCATTGACCTTAACACTTACTCAGCAGACTATCTGATTTTCAGATGTTTCATTGGTCATCAGTACTTATCTGTTAGAACAGACATCAGTAGTTGTAACCACATCAGTAGTTGTAACTACATCAGTACTTTTCAACAAATAAAGTACTACAGTACTTTTAAGTAATATAGTCTTCAGTAGTTACGAAAACTTCTGAAGATAAAATAACTTATCAGTACTTATTTTTGATAGCTGTATACTAATGCTCATTAGTACTTGTGAACTGAGATCATCAGTAGTTGTCAAATCATTCTAGCTGCAGCATACCAAGCCTTATCACTAGATTTTGGAAAGTTGCACTATCCAAAGGCTTAGTAAATATATCTACAAGCTCATGAGCACTAGGAACAAACTTTGGATCAATCAAACCTTTTTCATAACAATCCCTAATAAAATGATGTCTGATCTCAATATGTTTGGTCCTAGAATGCTGGACAGGATTCTTAACAATACAAAGAGCTGAAGCACTATCCATCAGTAAAGGAGTCTTAGTCTCTGTAATGTCATAATCCAGTAATTGATTCTGAAGCCAGAGTACCTGAGATGTACAACTTGCAGCAGCAATGTACTTTGCTCAGCAGTGGATGTAGCAACTGAAGTTTGTTTTTACTCTAGCAAGAAACTAAACAATTGCCTAGAAATTGGCATCCACCAGAGGTTGATTTTCTGTTAATTTACCCCTGCATAGTCACTATCAGAGAAAGCAACTAATTTGCAAGAGTGCCCAGTGGAATACCAAAGTCCTAGAGATGAGTTCCTTGCACGTATCTAAAGATCCTTTTGACTGCAATCATATGGGATACTTTAGGTGCAGCCTGAAATCTAGCACAGACACAAGTGGCAAACATAATGTCTGGTCTAGAAGCTGTAAGGTACATTAAGGAACCAATCATACATTGTAAAGAGTTTCATCAACTGCTTTACCTTTCTGATCAGCATCCAGTTGTGTGGTGCTGCACATGGAGTAGAATAGGCTTACAATTTTGTAAATCAAACTTTTTCAACAGATCCTT
Source organism: Flaveria trinervia (assembly GCA_025506515.1). NCBI lineage: Eukaryota > Viridiplantae > Streptophyta > Magnoliopsida > Asterales > Asteraceae > Flaveria > Flaveria trinervia. Next base: position 64,366,255 of record CM046443.1, read on the forward strand.
TGTATATTTTGTCTGATGATGAAAGTTCCATCAGCCATTTGTTTGATTTGCAAACCCAGAAAGAACTATAATTCTCCCATGGCACTCATTTCAAACTTTTGTTGCATCAACTTAGTAAAGGCATCACACAACTGTGGATCAGAGGATGCAAAAATAATATCATCTACATAAATTTGAACAAGGAGCTTATGCATGCCTACTTTCTTAATGAACAAAGTTTTATCTATGGAGCCTCTAGTGAAATTGTTTTGAAGAAGAAAGTTAGACAGTGTTTCGTACCAGGCTCTGGGAGCTTGTTTTAACCCTAAAGAGCCTTATCAAGCTTATACACCCAATCTGGATGTTTATGATCTTCAAAACCTGGTGGTTGACACACATAAACTTCTTCTTTTATTTTACCATATAAGAATGCACTTTTGACATCCATTTGAAAAAAATTAAGATTATGGAAAGCAGCATAAGCTAAGAACAATCTGATTGCCTCCAGTTTGGCTACAGGGGCAAAGGTTTCACAATAATCAATACCTTCTTCTTGTGAAAACGCCTATACAACCAGTCTGACCTTGTTCTTGACAATTTGACCTTTTTGATCAGTTTTATTCCTAACACCCATTTAGTGCCTATTGCACAGTCCTTGGGGTAGAGGAACCAGTTCCCACACTTGCTGCTTTTGAAACTGAAGAAGCTCAAGTTGCATGGCTTCAACCCATTCATTGTCTCTTAATGCAATATGATAGTTCTTTGGCTCTTGCTGACTAATGAGAGAGCATAAAAGCAGAAATTGGACAATTGACGTCTAGTTAAACACCAGCATTGATGTCACCAATGATCTGAGACATGGGGTGATTCTTCAGTTCTTGGTACTCAATAAGATCTGTGCAAGTGTTTGTAGGAGATTCAGCAGCAACAGATGTTGATCCAACTCTTGAAACCTAGAATGAGATGGCAATTCAAATGAAGTAGAGGACTCAGAGATCTCATCAGCATTTGTTGTGGATGGAACTGCTGAAGCTACAGGAACATCAAGTTTAGTAGACTCAGGCAGGTGATCACTAAACCTTGCATTTGTACCACCAGATGGATGACTAGTTGCAGGAGATGATGATTCATAGAATCTGCAACAGCTGGAGACTTAAGGAACATATTGCAGTATGTCCAAATCAAATAACTCCATAGGGTTTTGTGGGATTTTGTCCTTTGGAGATTCATTAAACTTTACATGCAAGGTTTCTTCAACTATCTTTGTTCTGCAATTAAAACTTTGTATTCCTTGCAAGTAGATGAATACCCAACAAAGTACCCTGCATCCACCTTTGATGCAAACTTCTGAAATGGATTCTTTGTGTTAAGAATGTAACAGCGACACCCAAATGCTCTAAAAAAAGAAATCAGAGGGGCCAAATGATGTAACATTTCATAAGGAGTCTTCATCAACCTCTGATTTACTAACACTTTATTTTGCACATAGCAAGCTGTGTTGACAGCTTCAGCCCAAAAGGTTAGTGGCAAACTAGAATCAGCCAACATTGACCTTGCGCTTCAATAAGGGTCCTGTTCTTTCTCTCCACCACTCCATTTTGTTCAGGAGTTCTTGGAATGATATACTACCTCTTGATTCCCTTAGATAAATAGAATTCATCAAGTGTGTGGTTTCTAAATTCTGTGCCATTATCACTCCTCACACACTTGACTGGAAGGAGTACTGCTTTTCCACATACAACACAAGTAGATGATGATTTGACCAGCCTCATCTATTGAATGTAAGAAGAAGGTCCATACAAATCTGGAATAATCATCCACAATTACCAGACAGTATTTTTCCTTGCCATGCTCATCACTCTTACAGACCAAAAAGATCCATATGCAGTAATTGCAAGCAGGCAGTGGACTTTGGTTCTTCTATTGGAGGGAATGATACTTTGTGTTGCTTTCCTTTTAACAAGCAGAATAGTTGTCATCACATTTGAACTCCTTTAATGGCAGACCTCTCACTAAACCATGATGGATAAGCTGGTTCATGTTTTTTAAGATTCACATGACCAAGCCTTCTGTGTCATAGTTCAGATTCCTGAGGAGAGGCCTTGGAGAACAGACATGGATGGCCTTTTAGATCAATTTTCTTTGATAAGTCTAAGGCATATACTCTTCCAATCCTGTTGGCCTTCAGGAGAGTATATTCATCCAATATCTTGTCAATCATTCTCAAAACATTGGAAGACAGAATTCGACAGTTCTGGCTGGTGAAAAGTGCAATATGCCCTTTATCACACATTTGACGGACACTCAACAAGTTGTCCTTGAGATTCTCCACATGGTTAACATCATCAAATCTTATCTCACCATTTGACACAAAGCCTTTGCCGATGATATAACCCTTAGCATCTTTACCAAAAGATACAAATCCTTTCTTTCCTTGAGAGTAGTCATGAAGAAGAGAACTACTACCTGTCATATGCATAGATCCTCTATTGTCCACATACCAGATGCTTCTATGGCATGCTGAAGAACCTTGCATTTGTCACAAGAAACTAGTTAGCTTTTGAGACCCAAACCATTTTGGTTTTGGGTCTGTTCTCATCAACAAATTTTATACTAACTGATTTGTCATGATTAACAGCCTTTGAAGGTGGAGATGGTGCTGAAAAGGATTCCTTTGATTTTGGCTTAGTTTTCCTTTTCAGTGGTTTAATCACAGGTACATCTATTTGGTTAACTCTCCCCAACAGATGTTGAACCATCATAACAAGTTGTGTCTGATTGGTTGTTAAAGCCTTCAGTTCAGCCGACACATCAAGTCTTGTTTTTGATTGGTTCCTGTGACTCACCATGTCCTCCTTTTTGAAAGACACAGACTTAGTCTGGTGTTTTGATATTCCATGAGGAATACTTTCAGCTGTTTTATGATAAACCCCTTCCTTCTTTTTAGATTTTTGTAATAACTTTGGATTATCAGTTTGAGATGTTTGTTGTACAAACTTGGTTTCAAATTCATCTTTCATTTTATTAATTTTCTTTTTAATGATTTTATCTTTGTTGAATTTGGAACCCTTTTTGTACGAACATTCATCAGTGAGATGATTGAATAGACCACATATTTCACATGGCTTTTTCTTCATCTTTTGTTATTCAACTACTGAAGAAGATGAAACTACTGAAGGTGTGTTCTTTAGTACTTTCTTCCTCTCAGTACTTATGTTAAGTACTAAAGGATTTGTAACAACTGAAGATTTGTTCTTCAGAAGTTTCCTATCAGTACTTTTGGATTTCCTGATAGACTCTTCAGCAGTTGTCAAACCATGTTTGTTTTCTTTAGTTTGAAATGCTCTTCAGGTGTGGTTACTCCCTTCAGTACTTTGAATACTTTGTGAGACAACACCTAAGTTCTCAGTTTTTCTTTGATCATGTGTTATCAGCAGTGAGACCATCAGCAGATTGATTAGCTGAGGTACTAATACTGACTTCATCCTCTCTGATTTTGATTATCACTTGAGGATGAGACACATGATGATGTGGTTTGGGAATTGCTTTCACCTTCAATTTTACTTCTATCTTGGGAGTAAAATCTGTAGGAGGTACAGTGTGATTATGCCCAATCCCAAACTTCACATTTGAAGCTGTTTGCTTACTGAGAAGCATTTGATGTTACCCAACATTCACACTCTACTTGAGTAGCTGCAAGTGTTTCTTTGAGATTCTTATGATTCTATAAAATGACCTCTACCTTTGCCTTTTCATTGATTTGGCATTTTAATTTGTAAATCTCATCATCTTTTTCATTTAAGACAGACTCAAACTCAGCTTTTCTTTTGGAAAACACTTTCTCTAGATCAAGATTTTGATTAATAAAGCTACATTTGCTTCTCTAATTGAGACAAAAGAAGCTATGCATGACTCAGAACACAACTTGGCCTTAGCCTCAGAAGACCTGTGGTAACTGTGATGATGAAGCATTGAGCATGAACCATCAGTAGACTCCAGGGCCATAAGAGCAAGATTTCTAAAAGGATTTTCACCACCATGTTGACCAGCACCAAAAAACATTGTTCAGGATAACCAGAAAGATCATCTGGTAAGCACTCCAGTCAACAACTCCAGGTGTGAAAAAGCTTTGATGTGATTGAGATTGAGATTGTTGATTTGATTGAGATGGTTGAGGCTCAGGTAGGGCATGTGGTTGTTGAGCTATGGGTACTAGAACCTGACTGGACTGAGGCATGTAAAAACAGGGATAACGATATGGCATTGGACCTTGAGGGACAAAATATGCAGAAGATGATTGAATTTGTGAATGATGACCAGAACTGGTAGAATGTTGCCCTTTGTTTTGTGAGCTACTGCATGGAAAGTCACAAAGGGTGCAGAAGAGTTAGATCCAGATGATCTACACTCTCTTGCAAAATGTCCAAGTCTATGGCACGTGACACCTCAACTTGCTCTTGTCAAAACCAACTTTGGTTTTTCCAGAGACCAGGAAATTTTCTACCTATCCTTTTGTAAAATTTTTGAGATCTGATATTGATTAATGCCATTTGGCTCAAAATATCCATCTCTTCCAGATCATCATCAGCATTTCCTTTCAAATCATCCATCAAAAAGCACAAATTATCACTACTTCACCCTGAATTACTATCAACACCAACAAAAGCAGGATCTCCACTGTTTGAAGAGAAATCTATATGCTCATCATAAGAACTTTCTAATGTAGCATATTCTGACTCATGACTGACCAGAGCAGTATTCCTTGGTACAAAATGATCAGTGAGCTTCCCAGATGAAGCTAGTTTCCTTTTCTGTTCTATATCTCTTTCAAATGTTAACAGTTTCCCATGAAGTTGGGTGAGAGATAGATTGTCCAGATTTGAACTGGAGCGTAGGACAATAGTATATGTGTCCCATCTCTCAGGCAGGGATCTAAAGAATCTGTTGTTCATCTGACTATTTGTATATTCATGTTTAACCATTTTCAGCTCAGATATCAAACATGAAAATCGCTCAAACTGTTGAGTTAGTGACTCACCCTTTCTATGAGAGAATGTCTCATATTGCTGGGCAAGGATCTCTCTATTGTTTGTCAAGACCTCATCAGTTCCTCCAAATTGTTCTTTCAGAGCAACCCAGAGGTCATGAGCAGTTTCATGATGCATAAGTCCAGAATAGATTTCATTAGGCAGTGCCATGGCCAGAATTCCATGGGCTTTAGCATCAATTTCAAACAGTTTCAGATCTTCATCTGAGTATTGCTCTTTCTTCTTCGGAACCATCTCATTGGTTTTCGGATTACTCACCATAGGCTTATATGGTCCATGAACCATAGATTTTCAACAACCTGAACTATTGACAGACGGGTGATGGAGCATTCGGCATTGCCATATGTTATACTCACTCCTAACAAGCATCAGAGGCTTTATTGAGGAGCTAGTATTGTGACGATCATTGATTGATGTAGCCATTTTCACCGATTCAAACAGGTTCAATGAAATTTTAACAGATGTAGCTCAAAAACTCAACAACTCAGTTTGAAACAAGAAGAATCTCAAATTAATTCACCGGAAGCAACAGATGATCAAACTATATAACCAATTCTTGCAAATTTGCTAATTCGATCAAACTTAGATATCAAAAGAGCAGTTTCAATGATAAATTGTTAAATCGATCAATGTTAATCTAGCTCTGATACCATTTGAAAGGATCGGGATCTAGTTTGATCAATAGATTAAGATTTGCAGCGGAATAGAACAAGAATTAGACGAAATTTAAGCAAGAATAATATGAATATACAATCAAACAGTGACGGTTATAGAGAGAGATAGTTTTCTGCAAATGGAATATTTTCATTCACGCACGAGCTTCGGCTGCAAAGAAATTAGGTCAACATTCCTTTTATAAAAGAATGTGACATCAGCTGATGTCACTTGATAGTGACAGTTAACTGATTTATACAAACAACTGAAAGTAAACAAAACTACTGAAGATGTCCACAACAACTAAGGACACCTTCACAAAAAGCTAAGTACAAGCTAAAATTACAACTACTGAAGTTATAACATCTGAAGTGTAAGAACTTCAGAAGTTTTACATAAAATAAAACTACTGATATAACAACGACTAAAAAGTAAACCATCACAACTACTGAAAAGAACTACTTCAGCTGTTGTGACAACTTTTGAGAACTTGGTCTTCAGACTTTGTCTTCAGCTGTTGTCTTTAGACTTTGTCTTCAGCTGTTGTCTTCAGACTTTGTCTTCAGCAGTTGTCTTCAGACTTTGTCTTTAGCTGTTGTCTTCAAACTTTGTCTTCAGCAGTTGTCTTCAGACTTGTCTTCAGCTGTTGTCTTCAGACTTTGTCTTCAGACTCTGTCTTCAGCTGTTGTCTTCAGACTTGTCTTCAGCTTTTGTCTTTAGACTTTGTCTTCAGACTTTGTCTTCAGACTTTGTCTTCAGCTTGAAATGACTTGATCTGCCCAAGATGCATATTAAGTTGATGTGGCTAGTGGATATGATCCAAGTCGGGTCATACCCAATAACAAGCTAAACAACACCATAAATTATACACCAATTTAGAAAATGGTTTTCTAAATCATTGCCTTTGTAGATGAACATCATTATATGGATAATTGTTCATTTGGTACTTTTGTTTTTCATTATTTAGTCTTACTAATAATACAAAATAAAAGTACTAAGTTTATAAGTTTAAACATGTTTTAAATTTATAAACATAAGGATTTAGTGTGTATTTTAATTGTGTTACAAACAAAGTGTGGGAATCCATTTTCAAATGGATTTTCGGCCGCCACCCTGCCTTGGGGGTCTCATATTTGTCTTGATAACACACTTGATTAATGTTTTTTGAGACAATCCAAAGAACACACATCTCTCCTACACACAAGGACTTCTACTCCTCCCAAACTCTCTCTCTTTCTCTCACGGTTTGAAGAAAAGTTAGAGCAGAAATTTCAGCTCACAAAAGAGGGTTTTGTTGCTGAAAATTTGTGTCAAGAAGCCTAGCAATCAAAGGTGTTTGTACAAGCTTGGGGTATCACCTCTTGAGGACTTCTACTTTGAAGTTTCAGCCACGATTTCATCTTCTTTCTCTTCTTGAAACTCTCGTTTGAACAGCTCCAAAGGTTGTGTTCTTTACATCCTATGTTTATTCCTTGTATGTATTTCGTATATTGATCCATGGCTTTGGGGTTTGCTTATTAAAATGGGTTTAATAATCAACATATTAACATGTTTTAAAACTATATTCCGCTGCGTTTTTCATACAAAAGAAGAAATGATGACTTTGAAACATGTTGAATCCCAACAATGGCATCAAGAGCCACATATACGAAAGCATACATGTATTTTTCTTGCTTGTTCTCGTTTTATGGTGTTTGACACCACTTACCCGTATGTTTGTGGGCTGGAATGTAAACCCCCTTTTGATTTCTTAAAGATATTACTTTATGCATGTAAGGATCTTTAAAAAATCTAGTCATAAGATGTTTGTTTGTATGGACTTAACCCATTTGTTCTTGGTTTATGTTGGCCAAGAACATGGGTTAAAAGGGGCTGCCCCATTTCGTGACATAGGAATATTTGGATATGTTGTTTTGGTTATGCATAACAAAGCCTAGACCATGTGGATTGATTGATTGGTTGTCATGTTATATTCATTTGGCTATGTAATAATTCAATTTATGTTTCAAGTCTTGTTTTGTAATTCATTTATTCATATGGTTTGTAATAAATAGATTAGGAGTTTTTTTTCTCTCTTTACTAGAAAAAAAATAATTAGGATACATATTTTGTAAGATGCTCAAGATCAAGATTTGAAGAGAAGATGGACAAAGAGGATGCTTGAAGATGTGGTTTCAAGTGGGAGTCCTTTTGTCAACCTTGTATCATGTTCTTAACCCATTAGGACAAGACCTTTTGACACACTTGTTTTGGCTAACAAGTGTGCTCAACTTAGTATGCTTTGTTATGCATATGTGAATGTTATGTTTATGCTTGGTGAATGCTTATGATGTTGTTTGTTTTGAATATTTGGATGTGATTTACAAACCGTCTATTATAACAAGCTATAACTAGAAATTGGTTCTCAAATCATTAAGCATAAATAGAATGGTTCTTTAAAAGGAGTTAATGGTTTGCAAAATAAAATGGGTTTTATTTAAAAGAATCAATTGATACCATATGGTTGAATGCATACAATCATATGGTACATAGACCTTTCTTAACAAGGATTATGATATTATAAATCCCTTTTGAAACAAGTTAAACACCATCCTTTTATACAACACTTAGGTTATTTGCAAACTCTTAGTGGGATAAAGGTCCCTAACCACTTGAGGGAACTTGTAACTTGAGATGAGAATACCATGTTTGTGGGATAAAGGTCACCTAACCACTTATGTAGTAAACTCACACGTGTGTGTAAGTAGGACGACTTGATTTAAAAATATATTGAATGGATCACCTAAAATGTGTTTTATAAAAGGTGTTGATGGGAAACATGCCGTTGTAAACATAGATGTTCATACGATCCCATATCACTAGAAGTTGCAATAGGTTGCAATTGTCATTCATGACTACCTTGTTTATTAAAATAATGGGATAAAGGTCACCTAACCAATATTTAAATATAACGTTGGATTCTAGAATTTTATTTATTAAGTCTATCAGACATAAAAGGGTGTTAATAAAATGAAATAAATTTTATCACAATTACTAAAATGGATCTTTGTAAAATCTTGTAGATGGCCGACAACAACAACGCTAATAACGATGTACCCAACCAAAACAACCAATCTCTTAGGGCGATCCTTCAAAGGATCGTCTAACACCTAACAACTTCATGGATTGGTACCGCAACTTGAGAATCGTTCTCAAGCAGAAAAAACGGGCCTACATCCTTGATGATCCCATCCCCGATGAACCTAACGAAGAGGAGTGGAGGCCTATAATGATTGGGGTCAAATATGTTGAAGATTCTATCCAAGTCTCTTGCTTAATGCTAGCAAGTATGACTCCAGAACTCCAAAAGGAGTATAGCTCCATGGAGCTTATGACATGATCACTCAGTTGCGGGAACGTTCCAGCAACAAGCTAGGGTGGAGCGCTTCGAAACGTTCGAGCGCTTCGAAACGGTTCGAGCGCTTCATGCATGTCGGATGGAGGAATCCCAATCAGTTTCATCTTATGTTCTTAAGATGAAAAGCCATATCGACCGCCTTCAGAGGCTTAACTGTCCTGTCTCAAAGGAGTTGGCCACGGATTTGATCCTTAACGGCCTAACTAGGAAGTTTGAGGCGTTTGTCTTGAATTACAACATGAACGGATGGGACAAGAGCATAAATGAACTTCATTCAATGCTCAAAACAGAGGAGGCGGAATGGGTAAAAGGGTTTTACCTGTTCTTAACATTAATGAAGGTGAAGAAGGAGAAGGTCTCTACTCCCCCCCTAAGGCAACTGTTGCCAAAGGAAAGGGGCACGTTAAAGGAAAGGGGAAGATGGTTGTTAGGGCGGAACCTCCGAGGCCAAGGAGAAGAAGCAGAAGGTTGCTGTTAACGACCCATGCTTCAAATGTGGTGAGATAGGGCATTGGATGAGAAATTGTCCAGTCTATCTCAAAGAGTTGAGAGAAAAGAGGGATGCGGGGCAAACCTCAGGTATAATTTATATGATACATGTTGAGCTAAATGTTATTTCCTCTACACATGGGTATTAGATACCAGATGTGGAACTCACATTTGCAATTTGTTGCAGGGGTTCAAAAGAAATGAACATTATGCAAAAGGGGAAATTAGTCTCTTCATGGGAAATGGTGCAAAGGTTCACGTAGAAGCCCAAGGAGACTACATTTTGAAGCTTCCAAGTGGTTTGGAAGTTATTTTAATAATGTATTATATGCTCCTAGTTTGACTAGGAACATAATTTCTGTTTCCCGTTTAAGACAATGTGATTATAATTTCAAGTTTGTTGACAATGATATTCATGTTTCTTTAAATCATATGTTTTATTTTAAGGCCATACCTAATAATGGTATTTATGAATTGGTTCATGAGAACACAACATATGATAGCTCAATATACCAAGCAACCACCAAAAGGCTCAAATTAGATTTGAATGATACCTACCTTTGGCATTGTCGTCTTGGTCATATAAACAAGAAACGTATACAAACACTTCAAAAGAATGGTCTTTTAAAAACAAATGAATGTGATTCATTTGATGTATGTGAATCTTGTTTACTAGGAAAAATGACTAAGGCACCCTTTAGTGGGACTAATGAAAGGGAAAAATATTTATTAAGAATCATACATTCGGATGTATGTGGTCCCTTTAAGCCGATGACTAGGAATGGTGAAAGATACTTCATTACCTTTACTGACGATTATAGTCGCTATGGGTATGTGTACTTATTAAGGAATAAAGATGAAGCTTTTGAAATGTTCAAAATCTTCAAAATGAAGTTGAAAATCAACTCAACAAGTCAATTAAAGTTCTCCGCACCGATAGAGGTGGTGAATACTCAAGTGATGTTTTTCAAGATCATCTTAGGAGTTGTGGGATCATCTCACAACTCACTCCACCTGGGACAACCACAACATAATGGTGTGTCTGAGAGGAGAAATCGAACCTTATTGGATATGGTTCGATCTATGATGGCTAGAAGCACATTGCCTCTATCATTGGGGTTTCGCTTTACTCTCCGCGGCCCGTATTCTGAATATGGCCCCAACCAAAAAGGTGGAAAAGACACCTTTTGAGATATGGCATGGAAGAGTTCCATCCCTATCATACTTAAGGGTCTGGGGTTGTGAGGCTTATGTTAAGACTCCCACCCCAAACAAATTGGAAGTCCGATCCACCAAGTGTATTTTTATTGGATATCCTAGAGATTCTATGGGATATTATTTCTATGATCCACTGGAACAAAAGGTGGTTTTGCCAGAAAGGGTGAGTTCTTAGAAACAAAGTTCCTTATGGAAGGAATGTAGTAGAACAGTGGATCTTGAGGAGGATCAAGTAACACAACTCGATGCACGTTTGGTTGAAACTAGCACTCAACATGAAAATGTTGAGGATGATCAAGCGTTTGATCAATACACACAAAACGTTCGCAGAAGTGGTAGAACTTGTAATCCACCTGAAAGATATGGATTTTTCATGGATGGATGCTATGTGGTAGATTCAGATGAACCAACCACATATCATGATGCAGTGTCCAATTTGGATTGTGACAAATGGCTAGAGGCCATGAACGTTGAGATGCAATCCATGTATGACAATCAAGTTTGGGAACTTGTCGTACCACCTCTAAATTCCAAAGTAGTTGGAAGTAAGTGGGTTTTCAAGAAGAAACCGATATGCATGGAACTTGGATACTTACAAAGCTAGACTTGTAGCAAAGGGTTTCACTCAAACTCAAGGGGTTGATTATGATGAAACATTCTCACCTGTTGCAATGCTAAAGTCTATAAGGATATTGTTTGCCATAGCTGCTCATTATGATTATGAGATTTGGCAAATGGATGTCAAAACCGCTTCCTAAATGGATATCTTGAGGAAGATGTCTATATGGTTCAGCCTTAAGGTTTTGTCGATCCAAAATATCCTAACAAAGTATGCAAGTTAAAGAAATCAATCTTGGATTGAAACAAGCATCGAGAAGCTGGAATCACCATTTTAATGAGGAGGTAAAGAAATTTGGCTTCATCAAAAACGCTGAGGCTTGCGTGTATAAGAAGGCTAGTGGGAGCACAATAACCTTCCTAGTATTGTATGTTGATGACATACTACTATTTGGAAATGACATTCCAACCATGGAAGGTGTAAAAACCTGGCTTGGAAGTTGTTTTTCCATCAAGGATCTTGGTGAAGCCGCTTATATTCTGGGAATAAAGATCTATAGGGATAGATCAAGGCGGCTAATTGGTTTGAATCAAAGTGCATACATTGACAAAATCTTGAAAAGGTTCAAGATGGAAAACTCTAAGAAAGGTACTGTACCTATTCAAAGAGGGACAATATTGAGTACGACTCAATGTCCTAGCTCAAAAGAGGAGCAAAATAGAATGAAGACGATCCCATATGCATCTGCTATAGGATCCATCATGTATGCAATGATATGCACTAGACCGGACGTGTCATGCGCTTTAAGCATGACAAGTAGATACCAACAAAATCCAGGTGATGGTCATTGGATGGCTGTCAAGAACATTCTGAAGTACCTAAGGAGGACTAAGGATATGTTTTTGATCTACGGGTCTGGTGAAGAGGAACTCGTTGTAAAAGGTTACACAGATGCGAGTTTCCAAACCGATCGAGATGATTCACGATCTCAATCGGGGTACATTTTTATTTTGAATGGGGGAGCTGTTTCTTGGAAAAGCTCAAAACAAGAAGTCGTAGCGTTGTCCACTACAGAGTCAGAATACATCGCCGCTTCAATGGCAGCACAGGAAGCTGCATGGCTGAAGAAATTCATATCCGAACTAGGGGTAGTCCCTTCCATTCAGAATCCCCTAGAGATCTTTTGTGACAACGAGGGTGCGATTTCTCAAATCAAGGAACCTCGTGCTCATCAAAAGACTCGGCACATTGAACGGAGATTCAACTACATAAGAGATGAAGTTGAAAAGGGAAAGATATGTATTCGCAAAGTCCACACTGATAAAAACATTGCGGATCCACTCACAAAGCTCCTTGAAAAGGCAAAGCATGAAGGTCATATTTGTGCCATGGGACTTCAATATTCTAGTGATTGGATTTGACTTTGTATTTTATATTTGTATGTTGGAACTTATGTTATTTGTCTTAATTATATGGTTATAATTTTTATTTGTTCTACTGTTTTAGCATGTTTAAATCCATGAATAAATAAGTTATTCAAAACATCCGCAGTCGATCATACTTGTGGAACAACTATGAATGTAAGACTGTAATGAACTTGGATTGGATGATATTCATAAGGTGTGAATATAAAGCAAGAGGCTGCTACCAAGGTTCATTGATATCTATGGGATATAGGTATTGAACCGACCCGCTCTCAATTATTTCAACATAGAATCCTTGTGATTAGTCATAAGAGATATTGAGTAAAGGCGAATATCATTGTATCCTCTGACCTGAGATACATATTGGTCTTGACATTCATCAAGTATTGTACTTTGATTTAGTTCTTTGCTGTTCTGAAAAATTGGCAGTACATAAGGCTGAGTTCAGGTATGATATGAGTTGATTATGAGAGACGTATGTAATCAAGAAGGAATTTGTTCCTCTTATTCGTTGAGAGTTAGATGTTTAAGGCCTGTTAAAGTTAAATCATCGGAGAATGACATTCTGTGTCTCCTGGATTTAACATGACATCTGAAACAAAAGGATAGATGATTAATTCACCTAAAACATTTCAAGTAAGGCACTTGAAGAGGACGATGTTATTGAATGGCACTTAATCATATACATTAGGGGCAGCAAACCGTTGCTAGGCGTTATTTGCTACTTGCATCAACCTTCTATGAATCTTGTGCAAGTGGGAGATTGAAATGACTTGATCTGCCCAAGATGCATATTAAGTTGATGTGGCTAGTGTGATAGGATCCAAGTCGGGTCATACCCAATAACAAGCTAAACAAACACCAATAAATTATGACACCAATTTAGAAAATGGGTTTTCTAAATCATTGCCTTTGTAGATGAACATCATTATATGGATAATTGTTCATTTGGTACCTTTTGTTTTTCATTATTTAGTCTTCTAAATAATAACAAAATAAAAGTACTAAGTTTATAAAGTTTAAACATGTTTTAAATTTATAAACATAAGGATTTAGTGTGTATTTTAATTGTGTTACAAAAAAAGTGTGGGATCCATTTCAAATGGATTTTCGGCCGCCCACTTTGCCTGGGGGTCTCATATTTGTCTTGATAACACACTTGATTAATGTTTTTTGAGACAATCCAAAGAACACACATCTCTCCTACATGCAAAGGACTTCTACTCCTCCCAAATCTCTCTCTCTTTCTCTCACGGTTTTGAAGAAAGTTAGAGCAGAAATTTCAGCTCACAAAGAGGGTTTTGTTGCTGAAAATTTGTGTCAAGAAGCCTAGCAATCAAGGTGTTTGTACAAGCTTGGGGTATCACCTTGAGGACTTCTATTTTGAAGTTTCAGCCACGATTTCATCTTCTTTCTCTTCTTGAAACTCGTCTTTGAACAGCTCCAAAGTTGTGTTCTTTACATCCTATGTTTATTCCTTTGTATGTATTTCGTATATTGATCCATGGCTTTGGGGTTTGCTTATTAAAATGGGTTTAATAATCAACATATTAACATGTTTTAAAACTATATTCCGCTGCGTTTTTCATACAAAAGAAGAAATATGAACTTTGATAAACATGTTGAATCCCAACACAGCTGTTGTGTTCAGACTTTGTCTTCAGCATTTTATTCAGACTTTGTAGACCACTTCAGTTGTTATGATGTCTGTGGGACTTAAAGGTTTTTCTGATCTGGCTCATTGGTTCTTTTGGTCCAACACAAGAGACCAATAACTGAAGAAGAACCAGCAAAGAGACAAAAAGATGACCCAAGAAGTTTAGCAGCAATTGCTGAATTTTTGGAAGAACATGAGCAGGCAGAAGCTCAGTTGAAAAAGTTGGCTAGAGCAATTCACTTAGAAGAGGGAGAATTGCTGAGGAATATGAAGTTAAAAAGGATGTTCTCATGGACAGTCCTATTAAAGAAGAACAGTCAGTGGAAGACATGGTAACCAAAGCTCAAACTGGTGACTTGATGATTAAAGCCATGTTTTTAATCAATCAAGACTATGATCCTGATGAAGTATTTAGGTGACTAATGTGGGCTAGAAATAGGATCCTCACAAGCACTCATCTCTTTTGAGTAGGGGAAAAGAAGAAAGAATCATGGTACTCACTGAAACCTAGATCTTCATCAGTGTAGAAGTCAAGGTTGGGAATCGGTTGGTTGAGATCTAAAGGTTGGGGATGGTAACTACCCCTTGAAGGTTGCTCACTTGAGTGATGAGACTCAGAGTGATGGCTTAAGGCAGTTTGGCTTATGAGCTCATTAGGCTGAGCATGAGGAACCTCAGCACTGATCCTTGAAGAGATGGGAGTGGTCTGCTCCTCAGGAGAATTAGGAGCTCCAGTGTCCACTTCTTCCTGTATGGGTGAGTGTATAAGGCCTCCACAGACTGAATAGCCTGAGTAGGGGTTCGTTTGAATTTTTTTTTGTAGGTGAGGGTGATTTGAGGTTGTTTAGATGGTTGGGATGTAGAAGGTGTGGGTTCAACACTAGCTGGTGCTGCTAGGTTGTCACATTGAGCAATGGGCTCTAACATTTTTGGGACCAGGGCTGTTTCTACCTCAAAGAAGCCAACAGTGCGCTTTCTCAGTATTTTGAAGATGTCGGGCTTCATATATCTAGGGAACATTTAATATTCTGAGGAGTCCAAGTTTGCAAGTAGATTAGTATAAACAAATTAAGAATACCTGAACTTGACCCCCTGAACAGATCCATGGACAATGAAGGAGACATCCTCAGGAATCTGGTCCCATTCACCATGCTTGTTTGATAAGTTGTGGATAATCACATGGAGCAGGAATTTCCACTAGGATGAGACCTTCCCTTTCCTGAAGGTCTTGACAGAGTATTCTCGCTCATAACCCATCTTCTCAAAGGAATGATTTACAGCTTCTTTTGGGAAGAACACCTTACCTTCTTCATTATCCGGCTGAAGATGCATGTTGATGATGGCCAGAGTAATGAAGACTGTTCTCCCCTGCACTGTGGTAGACAATGCCTTCTCCCCATCCAGTACGACCTCTTGGCAAGTCTTCCAGAATTCTAGCAGATGATCCTCATAGAGTGGAGGATCAATGGTTGGGGAGGTGAAGTAGTTTGACAAAACTAAGAAACGGCAAACCTCTAAGAAATGAGGATCTTTTTCAGAGCTTAGCAAAGTAACCTGATTATGTTGCATGTGTAACTGCATGGTAAAGTTCGGGTCATTTTTGTGTAGAGGGTTGGCCATTTTGAGAAGCTTAAGGATGAAGAAAGATGAAAGAAAGTAATTTCAGAGAGAAATTTTAGGGTTTTAGGTTTGGAGGAAGAAGCAGATGATAGAAAGGGGAAATCGTTGGGTTTATATGTGAAAAGGATTTCAGACAAAGTTTAATGAAAGAGGATAAACTTTGAAATCCGAATATCGGTCCCACCTCTAAAAAAGTAGTTTACTTTTGCTCAAAAAGTAGTTTTCTTGGAAATCAAAAAGCTTCCGAAGGTAAATTATCTTCGTAAGTTTTAATGAAATAGCTTCCGAAGCTAAAATGACTTCGGAAGAATTTCCTAAGGATTCTGAGAATTTTGACTTCGGAAGAAAAATTAAGAATTGAGAGTTTTATTCAAAAGAACAAAACTTCCGAGAGTTAATTTGCTTCGGAAGAAAGTTGTCCTTGAAAATATATAAGTGCGAAAGGAGATTTTAAGCTTAGGAAGATATTTCAAAATTTCTTCCGAAGGTAAAATACTTGGGCAGTTAGTTGTTTTAAAGGCATAAGTTTCTTCCGAAGTTAAATACATACTTACGTAGGTGCAAAAATTTTCATAATTCTAAGGAAAGTCTTCAAAAGTTTTTCATCCAAAGAAAACAAGAGCTTATGAAAGTGATGAATAGACAACTTAGAACACACATATTTTATGAAATAATAAGAATTAGTTTTAAGAAAAACCTACTCAAAGTTGATCATCCCAATAGCTGATATTAGATATTTAAATCTCTGTTCATCAAAAGCCTTTGTAAACAAATCAGCATATTGTTTATCTATGTGAACTTTGACTAGTTTAATTAATCCCTTTTCATAATTATCTCTTATTAAATGATACCAGATGTTGATATGTTTGGTCTTTGAGTGTTGCATAGGGTTCTCTGTGATTGAGATAGTACTGTTGTTGTCTATGTGAATGGGAGTCTCCTTGAAGTTTAACCCATAGTCCAGCATCTGATTTTGAATCCAAAGCACTTGAGCATAGCAGCTTGCAGCAGCAATGTATTCAGCTTCAGCAGTTGATGTAGAGACACAGGATTGTTTCTTACATTGCCATGAGACAACCCTTCCACCAAGAAACTAACATCCCCCAGATGTAGACTTTGCAGTCATGTTGCATCCACCATAATCACTATCTGTATAAGCATATAGATTGAAGTCAGGATTTTTAGGATACCATAAACCAAGTGTTGAAGCACCTTTAAGTTATCTTAGAATCCTTTTAACAGTGATAAGATGAGACATCTTAGGGTTGGCTTGATATCTTGCACAGATGCAAGTGGCAAACATAATATCAGGCCTGCTAACTCTAAGATACATAAGAGACCCAATCATAGCATTGTATAAGTGTTCATCTACACACTCCCCCTCAAGATCAGGTCCAAAGGAGTGGTTTCTAGCTATGGGTGTCTTAGCAATCTTCCAATCAGTCATGTTGAACCTCTTGAATATGTCTTGAACATACTTTGACTGACTTATGAAGATGCCATCTTCAACTTGCTTTACTTGAATTCCCAGAAAGAAATTAAGTTCCCCCATGGCACTCATTTCAAATCTGTCCTTCATCAGCTTCTCAAAGTCTTGTAGAGCTTTGGATTAGTTGAACCAAAAATGATGTCATCCACATATACTTGAACTAGCAATATATCTTTTTCCTGTCCTTTGATGAAGAGAGTTCCATCTATAGTACCTCTCCTGTATCCATGTTTGCAAAGATACTGAGATAGAGTCTCATACCACTTCCTAGGTTCCTGATGCAGCCCATAGAGATCTTTGTCAAGCTTGCAAACATAATTAGGATGATCAAGATCTACAAAACCAGGTGGTTGTTTGAAATACACCTGTTCATCAATCACTCCATAAAGAAAAGCACACTTTACATCAAGTTGAAAGACCTTGAAGTTCATGGATGCAGCAAATGCCAGGAATATCCTAACAGCTTCGAGTCTTGCTACAGGAGCAAAGACATCAAGGTAGTCAATCCCTTCTTCTTGTGTGTATCCTTGAACAACTAGTCTAGCTTTGTTCTTGATGATAAAGCCTCTATCATCCTTCTTGTTCCTAAACACCCATTTGGTTCCAATGGTAGTCTTCCCATGAGGAAGAGGACATAGGTTCCAAACTTTCTATCTTTTGAATTCAAGCAGCTCATCTTGCATAGCTGCAACCCACTTCCATCCTTTTGAGCCTCATCAACTTTCTTTGCTCTATCTGGGACAAGAAACAGAGTGAAGACAAACATTTGCTTCATGGTTTGTCCTCTTGTTTTTACCCCTTAGACAACATCTCCAATGATGTTTGTAGCAGGATGGGACTTATGGATCCTTAGCTGAGGGATCACAGCAAGTTGCTGAGAAAGATCTAAATTAGAGAATTTAGATCTGGCATAGATGTTTCTCCTACCATATCAGCACACTTATCAAGAGAAACTTGATCCAAGGAGTGTGTGACATCATTGATCTTATCATCTATGGAGTGGTTATCAGCATCAAGAAAGTCTTGATCACTATCACCACTACCATCATTGTCTTTTGCATTTGAAGGGTCTTTATCTGGTTGTGGAGCCTCTGTGCTGGAATTGGAAGGCATACCAGATGTATCAGCTGAGTGTGTCATTACTGTGCTGATAGAAACCTCATTTGCAGAAGTAGTCCCAACTGGAGCTGATGATGTGTTACTTGAAGGTCTTCTCAGCTCAAATCTTGGATCAAGATCACCTGTATTTAAGTTTTCTGCAGATCCTGAAATAGTCTCACAAGATTTGTTAAAACAGTTGGTAACTAAATCAAGATCAAAAAGGCAATCAGGACCAGAACCAGCCACACAGGGTGTGTGTTCATTGAAAATCACATTGGCTGACTCCTCAACAATTCTAGTTCTGAGATTCTATACTCTGTAAGCCTTATCTTGAGAAGAGTATCCAATAAAGTGTCCATGATCTGATTTCTTAGTAAATTTGGCAATTTGATCTTTGGTATTCAAGATGGTGCAAGGACAACCAAATGACCTGAGAAAACCAATGAAAGGTTTCCTCTTGTGCTAAAGTTCATAAGGAGTCTTGCCAAGAGTCTTAACTACTAAAACTCTTTTATGTACATAGCAGGCAGTGTTGACTGCCTCTGCCTAGAAGGTGATGGGCAGCTTAGAGTCAGACAACATGGTTCTTGCAGCTTCAGTTAGTGTCTTGTTTCTCCTCTCAGCAACACCATTTTGCAGAGGAGTCCTAGGAGCACTATATTGTCTTGTAATACCTTTTTCATCACAAATGCATCAAAGATTTGGTTCCTGAATTCAGTTCCCTGATCACATCTTATGATTTTGACCTTGTGATCAGATTGATTCTCAATCTTTAGATGAAATTCTTCAGAATCTCAGGAGTCTTATCCTTAGTTCTAAGGAAAAAGACCCAATGAATCTTGTAAAATAATCTGTGATCACTAAGCAGTAAGAGGTCCTTCCTAGACTCATTACACTAGTAGGCCAAAGAGATCCATATGGAGTTCCTTTCCTTAGGCTTATGAGATACCTTATGTTGTTTCCTTTTCAGGCATGTAACACAATGGTCATCACTTGTAAACTCTTTCTTTGGCATTCCAGTTACCAAATCATTCTTAATCAGTTTATTCATATTCTTAAAGTTTACATGGCATATTCTTTTATGCCATAGGAAAGACTGAACACTATTTGCTTTAGACAGAAAGCATGAAACTTCTCCAGAGGGAGATGTTTCTTGCAAGTCGATCTTATACATGTTCCCTTTCCTGGGGGCTCTAAGCAGAATATGCTCATGAGGAATGACCACCCCGGGCTTGAGAACAATGCACTCATGCTCAGTAAATAGCATGTTATGACTTTGATCACAAATTGGGATACACTCAGAAGATTGTACCCAAGCTCCCTAACAAAGTTTACCTTTTCAATGCTGATCTTACCATTTATGACCTTGCCCCTTCAAGAAATATAACCACCTTCATCTCCTCCAAAAGCAACTGGCCCTCCATCAATCCTTTCAAAGTTCTAGAGTAGTGACCTATTGCCTGTCATGTGCTTGGAACAGCCACTTTCAATGATCTAGACATTTTTGTTTGTCTTGAGTTGTCCCTAAACAAAGAAAATGATTAGTTACATTTGGAAACCCAAGCCTTACTTGTCTTGGGCTCACTAAGAGAAACAGAAGGTAATATGTAACATCCGCCAATCTTTCAAATTATAATCCAAACCGAACCCATTTTGAACTTCTATTATTAAATTATTTTAATAATTTTAATGGATCAAATGAATAAATGTGCAAATTATATTATAAATTATTCATTTATGAAACATCTAGACAACTAAAAAATATTATGGATTCTTTTTCCTAAGGTTATAACGTTTATAAATCATTTTATAATAAATAATTAATGGAAAGGTTTACTTAAGATTTATTTAGTTATGAAATGACTTGTAATAAGCTTATAAAATTTTATTGGTAGTTATGAATAGGTTTACAAACTTATAAAAGTTTTAAAGATTAATAACTAACTAATTTGTTTTATTATTTAGTTTATATAAGTCTAGGTTCAATGTGTAATTTTCAAAACTTAATTTAAAAGGCTTTACATAAAATAACAAACGACTTAAACATCAGGGACCAAAGTTGTAAATTGTTTCAAACACCCAAACCGGCCCCCCTCTTGCTCGTATTTCCGGCCATCCTTCCGACCATAACTCCGGCGAGGCCAAAACCCTTGATTCTTCGAAATTCAGCCAACGAAAACGTTACTAACCGTGCATGAAAGGTTTTCGAACCATTGGGTACATTTTAATTAGGTTAAGCATCGGTTACAGGAGCGTTCGAGCTCGTGTAATCGCCAATCAACAAGGTTGTAACGTTCGGGCATTAAACACTAATAATAATCAAATTAACTCAACACAAACGAACGTCTAACTATTTATATTCAATTGCTACATCCAATTGCACCTGAGAAACACACGAAATATGGATTCAGTCATCATCTTCATTGCGAATTTGCAGCTAGTTGAGCATCACTCTCTGGAGTTCAAGAATCAAAATTTATCGAGGGCTATTGGTCCAGTTCATCATTCTAATCTATCTGCAAGTTTAATTTGATTTTTATTGAAGATTGATCGTTCATCTTAGACCTACGGCCGCGACCATGTTCTTCACATCGTTTGCTTTCAATTCGACTTCAATACGGGTAAATGAACATAGTTACACACTCGGAATCTTATGAACATCAAAAGCCCTACATAAATTTCGTTATCATAATCATCTTGATATTCAATTTGGATTCAATTTAAATTTAGAGTTTATGTGGAATATGGGGATTCGGTACTTAATGTTTTTAAACATTTTAATTGAACTTCTAATCAAATATGGGCTTCTACCCAACTGGTTACACCATCATGTACTCACACAAGGGACTCGGGTTTGACCCCGGGGACCCTCATTCTTTTTAAATATTTGTTTTTTAAGTTTCTTTTAATTGCATAAGATTTTAGTATATTGTTTAGTTAGAATTATAATTACTTTCTTAACTAAAATATTTCTGAAATTATTAAGCTAATTTCTTAAATATTTTAAAAACTTATAATTCTTAAATTTAGTTACTTTTAAAGAATAAAAAGTTATAAAAAATATTATTTAGTCATTTATGTTATAAATATTATAGTTCAATGATTATTAAATAATTACATATTCAATGATTATTAAATAATTAACTAAACAATGATAATTTAAATATGTTATATTATTTAATGTTTTAATTAACTATGTTATATCATAAATAGCTAATAAATCTACTTCTTAAAATTTTAATTAACTTATAAAACAACATATTATGTTTTATTCTTAAAGTTTCGTATTATAAGATCTTTATAATAAATCATTTAAAAAGTTCAAAATACTATAAAATGATTTTAAGCAATTTTAAAGTCATTTAATAAGTATTCCATTAATCACCTTTATCAAATTTTTAAATAATTAATTATTGAATTATTTATCTCTTTTCACATATCATATTTAATCATTATTAATTCAATAAGTTAAATTCTTGAATTCTTATTTTTAATTGATTAATTTCAACATTATGAACCCAAAACACAACGATTGCTTTATTTTATTTTTCTTGATTTATTTATTGAAAACCCCCAAATTCCAATAGAAACCCTAATTCATATTTACTCATTAATCTTACCTTTATTCTAATCCTAAGACACTAAATCTTAGGTTGAATCATGAAGCAAACGTTGGGATACTTTTATCTTCATCTTTAGTGCACTTTAGCACGTGAGTTTCCATGTGAGTTTTCCTTGCCCCCTTTTTACTATTTCACACTATTTTGGGGTGAAACATGATACTTATACATCGTACACTAATAAACGTTTGAGACTTGTAAAGCACTTGCAATTCATCTTTACTTTTTGTCATGGTTATTTGTGTGTTGTAAGTGATTATATGAGATACATAGTTTGTTTACAATCATTAACTATTGCTAGCCTGGCGACGTCTTAGATCTTTGGGCCTGACAAGCCTATTTGGTGCTAAAGTCGATGTATTGCCGACTCTTGATGACGTATGCTTGTTCATCATGGGAACCAAATACACTTAGCCAATCTTATATACTTGTAATCAAGTCGAGGTTTGGTTGTAACGATATGTGTTATATAACCTTACTAACTTATAACCTGTGACATGAATTGCTACTTGTAACCTTGTTATATTATGTATGAAAACCTTGGAAACTCACCAACTATTTTTAGTTGACTTTTTATTTTCATCATGTTTCAGGTTTGATACTTGAAGATCTTCTTGTGCTCACATAGGACTTGGACCTAGATTAATTGAAAGACTTATGTTATTGGTTATATCTTGATTGTTTTGTAATTACTTTTTTGTCTTGTAATGTTTAATGAATAATGACGTTTGATATTATTTCAACTTAATTAGTTCCATGTGCTATGAGCAATCGTCTCCCATTCGTCCGCCCCGATGATTCCGCCGTCGGTCGGGGTGTGACATAATGCAATAGTATAGATTCTATGGTTGTGCTTGGAGGATCTTGAGCTGTTGTTGATGGAAAATTCTCAGTCACTTGGTCTTTCTTAGACTTCCACACCACCTTTGGATTATTAGACTTGACCTTCAATACTTCGGAAGCTTTTGATACTTTGGAAGTTTTGATGACTGGACCTTCGGAAGCTTTTCCACTTGCCATCGTCTTGGTTTTGGAGCTTTCGAAGGAAACAGATTTTCCTTCCGAAGCTTAAATCTTATTAGAACACTTGGAAGTCTTTGGTTTGATCATGTGAAGAGTACCCTTAGGATTGTATGGACAATCCTTAGCAAGATGATCAGTACTTTCACACACAACACACTACATTTTCTTCTTCCCAAGAGCCTTATGGGAACAAGACTAACTTTGGTCACATCCCTTCTCCACCCTCATCTTTTCAGATACTGAGATAGTCCTTTTAGGTTGGGAACTATTCTTGGAGTTTGATGGTCCAGGCTGTGTAGCAGTGGTACACAGCAGATCAGTCTTCTTCTTGGTACTGAGATGATTTGAACATGAACCAGAACTCTTGGAAGAGTTAAGGTTGATGTCTTCAGTCTTTACCACTTCAAATCCTGGAGAGATAAAAACTTGTTTCTGCTTGGAGTCAAAAGTAGCCTTGATCTCTTGAGCTTTCCTTGCTTTTCTTTTGCTCTTTCTGATCAGTTCTTCCTCATTGACTTGGTCATCACAGTATTTTTCTTCTCCTTGGAAGGATAGTAGCCCTTCTTAGAATCCCCCTCTTCACTCTTCTTAGAGGAATTCTTCACTATCACTTCTTCATCCTCTTCACTCAAAAGATCTATGAGAGGAAGCTCATCTTCACAAGTTCCACACCTAGGTGATCTTACAGACAAGATTATGTGTGGAGGAGCTATCTCATTTGATCCTAGTCCCTATTTGTTTTGATAGCACACTTTGTTGTGCAGGGATGAGGATATCATGTTCTTAAAGGTCTCTTCTTTAGAACACACTTGTCTGCCATGGCTTTGCTGATCATAAGCTCAGCCTGGCACTCAATCAGCTTGGTTATGAGATCCTTGATTTGAGTCCTAAAATCTGTATGCTCATGTTTTAGAACTAAAATAGTTTTCTCTAAGTCCTCTATCTTTAGTTTATAATCAATTTCCGACTTTCTAAAATCAGCTTTTAAAATGTTTAAGGACTCAAGATCAGATCTCATTTCCAAGTTGTAGGACCTGTATCTGTTAACTTTAGTAATGCATTCAGGGATACAAAGATGTTCCAATACCTTGGCTTCATCATGATTTGCCATCCGTGCTTGGTTTGGAGAAGTATCTTCCACCTAAAAGCTCTAGTCAAAGCCTCCATCTTCAACTGCAATAGCAGCCTGCTACTTTGGCTTCTCATTCTAGGGAGCTTTGTCAGTGTAGTTAGGTCTGGACTATGTTTGGCCACCATTTGTTCTAGGTGCCTTACCCTTCCTGGCAAAGTGATCCATCAAGTTGTAGTTGAACACTTGACTTTGCCTTTGTCCAGGCCAAACTTTCCACTAGTTGCATTGCTGGGAAACTTCCTTCCAGTCCGCTTGTAGAACTTCTTAGCTCTCTGAGTATGAAGAGCCATCTACTGGATTATCTCCATGTACTCCAGATCATCTAGATGGATACAATCCAAGTCTTCAATGGTGAACAGAAAGTTGCCATAACTTTCATCAGAAGACACAAAAGCTTGGGAAGAGCTTGTCTCTTGGAATGGGCTTCCTTGAGTGTAGTTCTCCCTTGGTGTCTCTAGAGGGTGATGAAAGGACCCTTGGTGATTTTTCAGAGTAGCATATGAGATGATGTTGGTGTTCTATGCTATCCCTTTCACCACATGAAGGGCTGAACCCATTTGATTGTTGGAGTTGCCATATGAACCTTGTATGTTCATCTCCATCTGGTAGCCACTAAGAATCCCATATAACTCTGTCGGAGTGAGAGTTTTGAGATTCTCAGTCCTCTTGATCACCACACTGTAGTGTGTCCACTGCCTTGGAAGTGAGGACATGAATTTCCTTACAATGTCTTTGTTTTCAAGAGGAACTCCTCCATCCATAAGGGTATCCACAATCACAACATACCTGAAGTATTGCTAAGTCATGGTTTCACCTGTTTTGAAGGTGAAATTTTGAAACTGCTGCTTCAGGAGATCCTTTTTGTTCTCTTTGGCTTCAGAGGAACCCTCATACATCAGTTTCAATACATCCCACAGCTACTTAGCTATTTTGCATTTCTTGAAACCTCTATATACAGAGTTTGGAAGAGCAGTCTGAAGGGCTGTCATGGCTTTTCTATCATCCATAACATATACCATCACACATCATCATAAACATCATGCATGCAGGACCGTTGAAGGGTGATCAAATAAAACACAACAACACAAAGAGGAGAGTAACTAAACTTAATGAAACAGTGAACTAGATTTACCACAAGTAAAGACACTAAGAACATAAGTATGAGACAGAACACAAGAGTACGATACACAAGGAGATGGTTTTCAAGATTGCAATATATTGCTTTCTCAATGTTCTATTACAAGTGTTACAAAGCATAAAATAAAGTTACAAGAACATGAGATACTTATACTACATCCTACAGCCGGCCATACTATGAAAGCCAACTGGATACAATTGACTAGACACAAAACGAAATCAATTGTAGAGTCAAAAAGGCAGATTGCCTTTTTGACTTTGTGACTATGATATGCCATAGCTCACATCCTTATCTATTAAAAAAGGATAAAGTACATGAAGTAGAAAGTCATAGACTCAAGACCTTAATGTACAGTTACTAAAAGCATGAACATTTTCACTAACTCATGTAAGTTGATGACTTTACAGAGTTGCAGCGGAAAGGGGTCCAACTTTATGGAAAAGTACATCAGATAAAGAATGTTGTTAAAAGTCTTCGGAAGAAATCTGTCTTCAAGAGTTGAGCTTCGAAAGACTTTGTCTTTCAAGCTTCGGAAGACTTCATATTTGGCTTCGGAAGATATTGGTCTTGGCTTCGGAAGATTTCACACTTAAAATATTTTTGTTGCATGTGTGAAACTTCTGAAGCATTCTTCTTCAGTACTTGTGTAGCATGCATGCAGAAAGACTTTGGTTGCTTCAGCCTCTATACATATTCTCTACAATGCATCATACATTCACATACATAAACATATGCACAACAAGCATAAGTCAACATAAAACATAACCAATCCTCCGCGGGACAGGGGGTTCGGGGGCAGCAGCCCCTGACAGCGGGGTCCTAAGGGCAATAGCCCCTAGTGGGGTCTAAGGGGCAACGCCCCTGGCTGGGGTCATATCACATTTCGCTATAGAAAAATCGATATTCCCGTTAAAACCTCTTAAAATCTTGGTCGTATAAATCGTATATTTAGTTTGAATTTCCAACCCCAAACTAGTTCAAAACCTTTAAAATAGGGGATCTAGAACTCACCTGGACTCGATGAGTAGCTTCTCAATCAAGCTTTCAAAGCAAGGGTTGCACTACACAGCCAGCAGATAAGTTAACACTCAAAGGAGTTAATTTCTGCCTAATTTTGCTATTAATTTCGCTGCCAGATCAGCAGTTTCGCCAGCAGTTTCGCCCGCAGTTTCGCTGCTAGTTTTGCTGCTAGTTTCGCCAGCAGTTCCGCTGCTAGTTTCGTTGGCATCTTCGCTGGCATCTTCGCTGCCAGTTTTGCTGTAACTTTCACTGTAAGTTTCACCCAACTTTCATTGGATAACCATGTCTGTGAAACTACCTGTGAAACTATAGTTTCGCAGGAAGTCTTCATAGTTTCATTGGACGACTACGCAATTTCGCTGGATGAACCATTAATTTCGCAAAACGGGCTGAAAATTACGAACCAACATATTTTTGACCCAAAACTTCAATCTTTTATATTCAAAACCTTGGTTTATCACCCAATAAGCTATAGCTAAGCTTCTTACATGTTTTCTTACACAAAAACGTGAGTTTTGGGCGAATCTTGACACTTTCAAAAACCCCAAGCCTTAGAATCCGGGTTTACATCAAAAGGAACGATTAAATGATGTTTCTTACCTGGATTCTTGGTGTTTTCTTGTTGTTTGGATGCCCAAAACACCGATCTTCAATCCCGTGATCAACCGAGCCTTGAATCTTCAATCCTCTCCACTTTCTCTCTCTACACTCTCTATAGAATTGGGGTGTTGAGTTGCAAATGAGAGTTGCTCAAGCTAATCCATTTATATATACTGGGTGTTCTAGGGACCTTAAACCCGCCAAACACATAACCCATGAGGTCTACACGGTCCATGCTCCATTACCCGGTTATTTTCTTTAAATAATCTCGGCTAAGCCCATTATTATTAATTGGCTGGTTTTGACTTTATTCGGGGCGTTACAAATTTAATCTCCACCAGACATACGTAATGCTTTAGCTAGTACATGGAAGTGCATACCATGATTCTTCTGTCTATCAATAACTCCATGCATTGCGTAGTGGATGTGAAGAAGTAGGCTGTTATCTCAGCAATAATGAGACAAGCTAGTATTTGCAGTGAATCCCCCTGTTAAGTAGTCATGCATTGATAGCAACTCCTAGTTCTCTGGAAAATACAACCCTTTTAAGCATTTCTTTGCATGTACCCGCAGTAGCATTCAAGTAATGCCCTTTGATTTCACCTGTTTCAGCTTGTGCTTTATAAATAGCTTTGTCACAAAATAGAAATGGTCTCTCCAATGCATAAATGGTTAGGAGTTCACGTTGTCATCATCTTTAGTAAAATCAAAGCCACCATGAAGACATTCATAACAAGATCTACCGTAGTTTTTAGCAGATAACCCTAAATTAGGTTTTATAGTACAACCCAACAGGGGACGACCATACTTGTTCAATTTATCTCTCTCAACTAGGAAATCGTGAGGCGAACCCTCGAAAGTTTTAACACACGCAGTAGGGATTCGCAAATCTTCCAGATGTAAAGCATGTAGGGCTTTGAACCCAAATACAATACCTACAATGGAAGTAAACATGTTAGTAACAGAACCTTCTTCAAAAGGTCTTATGGGTAAGCTACATAAGCAATATATTGATTGTCTTCTCCAGAATAGGCTTGATTCCATAGCATTGGCCTTTGTAATGATCAAGGCTCGTAAGTCCATTGGTCCATACAGTTGTCCATGTACCAGTAGAAGATTCGGCAGCTACTACGGCCCCAGCTTCTTCAGGCGAAACTCTAGGTTGAGCAGTTACTCAAAACGCTGCCAAGATATCAGTATTCTTGGTTTCATATTCAGGAGTATAATAAGTCAATTTATAATCTTCAACACCAGCTTTGAATCCAACACTTTCTTTAGTCTCTGTTTGTGGTGACATAAATCCCTCCCTACAACTCATGAATTAAGAATTCTCACAACAACAAGGTCTACTCGACATGAATTAGGTGTTAATGAAAATTTTTACAGGGACCTTTCATAAAATTCCCAACTAATAGTAACATTACCAACTAATTAGAATGCTTGATTATTAGACCATGGTATTTGATTCGGCAAATACATCATTATTGTATACTCTTTCATATATATGGTGCAACCCAATGCTTATTTTTTTATCAAAATACCTAAAAGTCACCCAAAAACTAAGAAATTCCCCATGACAGTGATATATATTGTAAGTGATATATGTTGTATATGTAAATCCTAGATGTGAAAATATGTGGAATATCTCTAAGAAAGGTAAAAAAGAACAACAGGCTAGATGTAAATTAATAGAAATAACAAGAGCCAATGATATAGAATACTGAATCGTAATAGAGTTCAGGTTCGAAATCCATAGATAATATAGATGGGATTGTCTATAATGATAGACAAATGAAAGATCTTCTCAATATTCTTACTCATCTATTTGATATTTTGAAAATGGGTTGGTTGAGCTTGAAAATACACTCATTAAAATTGAATAAGTAAACAATTAAATTGGATTCGGTTGGATGGTACTAATATGTGCTAACTCCCATTTCTTATTGAATTAACCGATCAACTTGTCATCAGACATTTATTTTGAATGAGAGAATTTTCGTAGAAAAATAGATAATTTTTACTTTTTATTATATTATGAAAATGAATCCTACTACTTCTAGTTCTGGGGTTGCCACACTTGACAAAAAGAACCTAGGGCGTATCGCCCAAATCATCGGTCTGGTACTAGATGTAGCCTTTCCGCTAGGCAAAATGCCTAAGATTTATAACGCTCTGGTAGTTAAAGGTCAAGATACTGTTGGCCAACCAATTAATGTGACTTCTGAGGTACAACAATTATTAGGAAACAATCGAGTTAGAGCCGTAGCTATGAGTGCTACAGATGGTCTAACGAGAGGAATGGACGTAATTGATACGGGAGCTCCTCTAAGTGTTCCGGTCGGTGGAGTGACTCTCGGATGAATTTAAAATGTGCTTGGGGAGCCTATTGATAATTTAGGTCCTGTAGATAATAACACAACATTTCCTTTTCATAGATTTGCACCTACCTTTATACAGTTTGATACAAAACTATCTATTTTTGAAACGGAATTAAGTAGTAGATCTTTTAGCCCCTTATCGCCATGGAGGAAAAATCAGACTATTTGGGGGAGCTGGTTTGGGTAAAACAGTACTCATTATGGAATTGATTAAAAATATTACCAAAGCTCACAAAAGCTTATCTGTGTTTGGCGGAGTCGGTGAACGAACTCATGAAGGAAATGATCTTTACATGGAAATGAAAGAATCTAGAGTAATTAATGGACAAAATATTGAAGAATCAAAAGTGGCTCTAGTTTACGGTCAAATGAATGAACCGCCGAGAGCTCGTATGAGAGTTGGTTTGACTGCCCTAACTACGGTGGAATATTTCAGATATGTTAATAAACAAGATGTTCTTTTATTTGTTGACAATATCTTCTGTTTTGTCCAAGCAGGATTTGAAGTATCCACCTTGTTGGGTAGAATGCCTTCCGTTTTGGGTTATCAACCTACCCTTAGTACCAAAATGGGTTCTTTACAAAAAAGAATTACTTCTACCAAAGAAGGGTCCATAACTTCTATTCAAGTTGTTTATGTACATGCAGATGATTTGACCGACCCTGCTCTTGCTACGACATTTGCATATTTAGATGCTACTACTATACTATCTAGAGGATTAGTCGCCAAAGGTATCTATCCAACAGTAGATCCTTTAGATTCAACGTCAATTGTGCTACAACCCCGGATCGTTGGTGCGAACATTATGATACTGCACAACAGGTTAAGCAAACATTACAACATTACAAAGAACTGCAAGATATTATAGCTATTCTTGGATTAGACAAATTATCCAAAGAAGCTCGTTTAACCATATCAAGAGCGCGAAAAATTGAGCGTTTCTTATCACAACCTTTTTTCATAACAGAAGTATTTACGGGTTCTTGGGGAAAATATGTTGGTTTAGCAGAAACAATTAGAGGCTTTCAATTAATCCTTTTCGGAGAATTAGATGGTCTTCCCAAATAGGCCATTTATTTGGTAGGTAACATCGATGAAGCTATGGCGAAGGCTATGTACTTAGAAATGGAGAGCTATTTGAAGAAACGACCTTAAATCTTTGTGTACTAAACCCTAATCGAATAGTTTGGGATTCAAAAGTGAAAGAAATCATTTTATCTACTAATAGTGGATAAATTGGCATATTACCAAGTCACGCTCCTATTGCCACAGTAGTAGATATAGGTATTTTGAGAATACGCCTTAACGACCAATGGTTAACGATGGCTCTGATGGGCGGTTTTGATAGAATAGGTAATAGTGAATCACTGTTTTAGTAAATGATGCAGAGAAAAGTAGTGACATTGAACCACAAAAAGCTCAGCAAACTCTTGAAATTGTGCAAGCTACGTTGAGAAAACTTGAAGGAAAGAGACAAACAATTGAGGCAAATCTAGCTCTCTAATGGCTAGGACACGAGTAGGGGCTATCATTGCCAATTCATAACCAATCGGTGCGTTCGAATAATCATCAATTTATACACCCTATATTTGGATTTGGTTGTTTTGTTTGACTTGATTCTATCGATTAAATACAATCAAGCGCAATCATATTTTGATGCAACGAAAAAGAAATAGAAAAGATACAAAATCAATATTACTAAAATGAAATGGGTATAAAAACTTATTAGATACCATTGATCACGGTATCTAATAAGTTCTACCTACTATTGGATTTGAACCAATGACTCCCGTCATATGAAAGCAATACTCTAACCACTTACGTACATACATACGTACATACATACGTACATACATACATACCTACATACGTACCTACATACATACATACGTACCTACGTACGTACGTACGTACGCGCCTGCGTACGTACGTGCTTGCGTGCGTACGTGCCTACGTGTGTGCCTGCCTGCGTGCGTGCGTGCGTGCCTGCGTGCGTGCTACATGCCTGCGTGCCTGCGCGCGTGTGCACCTGTACGTACATGCATGGTTACGTACGTGCCTGTGTGCGTGCCTGTGTGCGTGTGTGCGTGCCTGCGTGGGTGCGTGCCTCCATGCATGCGTGCCTACGTGCGTGCGTGCGTGCGTGTGTGCGTGCGTGCGTGCGTGCACGCCTACGTGCGTGCGTGCGTGCGTGCGTGCCTGCGTGCGTGCGTGCCTGCGTGCGTGCGTGCCTGCGTGCGTGCGTGCCTGCGTGCGTGCGTGCCTGCGTGCGTGCGTGCCTGCGTGCGTGCGTGCCTGCGTGCGTGCGTGCCTACATGCGTACGTGCATACGTGCGTACGTACCTACGTACGTACGTATGTACTACGTATAAGAGGTGCTCTACCACTCATCCATACGTACTACGTATAAGAGGTGCTCTACCAACTCATCCGTACTACGTATACTACATACGTACATACTCATCCGCATTGACTTTCCATACTCATCCGTATTGACTTCCATTACTCATCCGCATTTCCCA
Source organism: Flaveria trinervia (assembly GCA_025506515.1). Taxonomy (NCBI): domain Eukaryota; kingdom Viridiplantae; phylum Streptophyta; class Magnoliopsida; order Asterales; family Asteraceae; genus Flaveria; species Flaveria trinervia. The sequence goes on from CM046443.1 coordinate 64,398,324, forward strand.
TACTTGGTCAATGTTCATCCGTATTTCATCCAATACTCATCCGCATTGACTTACTTAGTAGTTAAGGCTGATCTGCATTAACTGTCATCCGCATTGACTTTCAATACTCATCCACATTGACTTTCCATACTCATCCGCATTGACTTTCTATACTCATCCGTATTGACTTCCATTACTCATTCGCATTTCTTCTGCATACTTAGGCAGATTCTAAAACTTATATGAACCTTAAACATCAGATTTCAGTTCCCAATCACCATCCATCATGCTCTAAGCTTAAGTCTTACCATCTAAGCCTTAGAAACACTATCATACATCATCAAGCATGAACATAACCACACATCACATCATAAATTCAACATACACAAAATCAAACATACGGGTCCGAAACCCAGTTTAATGAAACATACTTTATGCATTTCCAGCACCAAAATTAGTTAAAACATGTAAAAGAGGTTTTAGAACTCACCTTTGCAGCTCTTGAGTGTGGCTTCTTCCAAACTCGTTTGCAATTGAGTTCAACCACCTAGAAAACCACTAAAAACATATCAAACACCAGCAAACACACATAAGCACAAACCCGAGGACATAACCGGTTAGAACACCATAAAACATGAATTCTTACCTTGAATTCGCACTTTTCTTCTTGTTTCTCTTCAAAACCGAGGGTTCTCTGCTTCCAGCTACACTCTCTCTCAAAAAACCGAAGATTAGTGATGTGTGTGACATATGGGCGGCCATACCACCTTTATCACCAACTTTTTAACTTTTTTTGCCTTTTGACACTTTTAACCCCTAGACTTGGGTTTTAATTCCTTTTCTGCCTTTTTCTTCACTTTATTCATTCGTTCTTTGTCTTAAAAATAACCGGGTGTTACAAGATCTGATCTTGAGTCCTTAAATATCATAAAATTTGATTTTAAAAAGACTGAAATTGATTATAAGTTAAAGATAGAGAACTTAGAGAAAACCATTTCAGTACTTAAACATGAGCACACCAATTATAAGACTCAGATCAAGGTCTGCTTAGCTCAAATCTTGGATCTAGATCACTTGTAGATAATATATCTATAGACCCTAAACATGCTCACAATATTTGTTAAAACAGTTGGTAACTAAATCAAGATCAAATAGCCAATCAGGACTAGCACCTTTCACACTGGGAGTGTGCTCATTGAAAGTCACATTGGCTGACTCTTCAACTATTCTAGTTCTGAGATTGTATACTCTATAAGCCTTAGCTTGGGAAGAGTGAAAGTGTCCATCATCTGATTTCTCAGCAAACTTGGAAATTTGATCTTTGGTATTCAAAATGGTGCAAGGAAATCCAAATGACCTAAGAAAACCAATGAAAGGTTTCCTCTTGTGCCAAATTTCATAAGGAGTCTTACTATGAGTCTTACCATGTAATATATATATATATATATGTGTATATATGTGTATATATATGTAGATATATATATATATATAATATGTGTGTATATATGTGTGTATATAT